>AP028910.1:0-532500 GCA_036186465.1 Nesidiocoris tenuis
CCTGTTATGGGCGCGCCCCTATGTTGCTGCTGTCCTGGCCCCATTCTTCGAACTCGCTTATTACCCTCCTGTATGCAGCCGCAAGGGCTGGCCCCTTCCCCCTCCTGGTTGGTGTGGACATTTTGTCCTCCCCTACCCTCTGGGCGTATTCCGCAGTAAGGGCCTCTGGCCACACGCTGCCAACGTTAACGCCCTCCTCCTCAGGGTCCCACTCGATCTTCCACTGAAAGATCGCCTGGAGTTTCACCTTCTCCTCCCTCTCTTGGAGCTCGGCAATCCTTCTCCGCTGATCCCCTGCTCCGGCCTGCCTTTCCTTCCTTGACTTTTCCCCCTAACTAGAGGGAGACCAGACGGCCCCTCGTTGCTCCCCCACGCACGACCAACCTGCTTTTCCACCCTGTAGAGAACCCACGGACCTTCTAACCGTTGAATAGGGCTCTGGTAGAGCCCGTCAGTACCCTCAGTACCGACGACAGGCCTCCCTTCTCAACCTTCTTGGGATCGGCGTTAGCACCGAACCACACTCCCTCCACCCACTTCCGGGCGAGTTTGCGTTTTCTCGCTGTTCTGGTGGCAGGATGCTAGATCCCTGAACCTTCCTTTTCTCCTCTTGCTCTTCCTGCCGCTTATCACACTCCTTGTGATAGCCCCTCACGGCCTCCCTACTCTGTTAGAGGGCAGTCTCGCAACTTTGCCCTGGGTCCCTGTAGGGTCAAGTGGGGTAATTATGAACATGGGGTAATTATAAACAAAGTATGTTAGCGCTCCTGTGAGCAATAGAGAAACCCAAAAGATATTTTTGGAGTATGTAAGTATATTGACTTGATTTATTTGGATCTTGGGGTAATTGTAAACTATGCTATGGGATAATTATGAACATCGTCTTTTATATCTCATACGCCTAGTGTAAACACGTTCTTGAAAACTGTCACATCGACGGTCCCACAGCAACACCTTGTATTGTCATTTTTGCCAAAAATGAGTTATGCATATGGTTGGAAAGCTCTCTCCAGCACGGATTCAATAAAATTTGAAGTTCGATCGCAATTCCAATAGGATGTGCGCAATTCACGTATTAGATAACAACCTGTATCTTCATTGTGTCGGTAACCAGCTGTACTTTCAGCTATTTGGCATCGTTTACCGTTTCAGACGATGTGGCCTCGCATGTGCTTCAAATTTTACCGCAAGAGCGATTTTATTAGACGGCTTTCATAGTATTTTTTAAAGTTTTTCCATCCTTGACAACCAGGGTTTTGGCTTTCCTGAAAAGTGACCAAAATGACGATACGGGGTGTTGCAGTGGGACCGGCGACATGTTACAGTAACAGTGCCTACTTTTTGAACACCTCTTTTAAACGCCAAAATCGCTGATCATAATTACCCCATACTCTATGGGGTAACGTAAGGGGTAATTATGAACAGTGGTTTTCAAAAACCATACAGCAGTAAAAAAAAATATATAAAAAAACTGTCTCACAGTGTATTAGGGATGTAAACCGATTGTTCTACAGAGTTTTCCAGGTTTTTACATGGACTAGGTACTTATGAGAGCTGTCAGTTTGTAAAATCGTTGCAATTTGTTCATAATTACCCCACTTGACCCTACTTGGCCGAGATACCAAGAGCCCCCACTAAGGCTGCGACCGCCTTCCATATTTATAGAGTGAATGGAAGCATTGGAATCGTCATAAAATCGAGAATCGGAACGGAGCTTCAGATGAACTTTTTCTTACACTCATTTACTCAGAATCACTTCCAGAACAAGTTTATGAGTGTCCGTCTGTGGTCATTTACAAATGAAGGGTAAGGGGAAGGAACGAGGAATGTCACAAAAAGTACTTTTAGAGAAAAAGCAGGTTTTGTATTTCAAATTCTATGTTTTTTCCCCTTACCCCGAATCTTTTGTTGCTTCTCAGTGCGACATTTATACTTTTTTTCCCCTTGGAGTTTCACTATATGGTTGGTTAGTACCTTTGAATTCCTACAAAATGCGCTATTAAGCTTGTTTTTGGGAAAAATGGACATTTCCTGTTCTTTCCCCTTACCCTTCAAATATGACCATAGCTCCCTCAATATCAACCTTTTTTCAAATTTCTAGAACTGAAATGTTTGTCTCGGCAAGATCTAACATCCTGTTTAATCGAAATTTGAATAACCCACAGTAGGTACTTCCGATGTATTTGCATTTTTAGTGTTTTCTATCTTATTTTTTCCGGCCACAAAAATGAACCGATTTGAGCGTTCTTGGTCTTCAAATCGTCGTTTTACTTTGCTGAACATGTGGATATTTTATATTTTTCGATAATGTGGCGTAGTTTTATTTTTGGCAAATTTTAAAATTTGAATATTGAATTTTTTGATATTTTTGACCTGAACACGGTTCAGTAGTTGGCATCTGAGTGTGACTGCATTCAGCTGGAAAAAGGGAAATATAATCCTAATTAGAATATTTTTTTTTTACCATACATGAGTAAACAAGTATGGCAAGACATTGCACCCTGGAGGTGGAATCACCCATCTGCGCACAATCAAGTCAAAACTCTGCCTAGTAGACGAGTGACGGGTACATTATTTTTCGGGCTCACGGGTTGGTCTAGTGGCTAGTGCGTCTGCCTAGCTGCAGGCTTTACCTGAGAGTTGTGGGTTCGATTCCCACAATTGCCATGAAAAATTTGGTCCATAGCCTTATGATACATGTCATCCCTGGCATTCGGGGTTTTCGGAATTAAATGATATTGGAGAACTAAACCCACTCCTTGTGATGCCCTATGGGTTAAAACAATTAAACCATCATTTACATTTTTACATTTACATTTTTTACATTATTTTTCTGGGTGTCACAGAAATTTAGGTTTAAATAATAGGAGTAGGTATACCATAATATGATATACCATAATACATATTACAATACATATTATGTATTAGGGTCAGGTAGGGTAATAGGAAACAAAATTTTGTTATTTCAACTTCAACCTCTCCTCTATTTCTTGGGTTAATTCAGGGGGATAACGTATTGCGGTCATCTGACCCGGTAATTACTTTGTGATAAGGAAAATTCAGAATTTTTGCTCTGACTGCACTAGGGGGTGATTGAGAGCCTGTTTACAATTAGCCCATAGTTTTTCCAATTACCCCAGAGACTATGGGATAATTGTGAACAGGTATTTTAAGGTAGTGAATAGACAAGGAAAGTGAATAGAACAAAAAATTATAATTCTTAGCTAATACAGGGGGTAAAAAAGTGCAGAAAATCACATAACAGCGTAGTCTTGAATGAGAAGCAGGATAGAATGGCGTGGAACTTTAATACTGACAGAATAATTTGTAATGACGTAGAAAACTGACGACAACATCTGGTGGTCTACATTTTTAATCTCTTGTACGCTAACAGTCCCTGGAAATTTGTAAATCTCCCTGCGCCCACCTTTATCTATAATTGGGGAGGGGAGAATTGCTTTGAACTGATCCCAAGTCACAGAAAATAGGTCATTCTCAGCCAATGAAAATTTTGATTTACCATGGTCAACACTTTTCTCGCCCGTAACCTCAATTTCATTCGAAACTTCGACCCTATACGTTTTATTCCGGTTACATGAAAAACAGCTTCTTCCAAGTCCTCTTGTGAGTAACGTGGAGGTGGTCTCTTCCTCTCGTATTTGCAAGGCATCTGGAAGCATAGAAACGTGCCTAGTATATCCGAAAAGAAGTTACGATACCCGAAAAATTTTTGATGGCTCCAATGTACCAATGGAAATGAACGAATACTGTTCGTTTACATTTACCCCATAGGACAAAAATGTATGGGGTATTTGTAAACATACATTTGCAAACTAGCAATGACCGCATTGATCAAAATCTAACTCACATCAGCTATCTCACATCATAGATGAAAGAATACAATAATTAAACATACTTACTTTTCATCAGCAGTGTCCGAACCTTCACTCTGGTACAACTTTCGACAACTAGATTTTCAGTTATTATCACAAGGCAATGTAACTCGTCTGACAACGGATGATCAGCTGCTCAGGAAACTTTGGGAACCCTCTCTAAATCTCTTCATTGAGGTAGCATTCAAAAAGTTTACTGGAAATTTATTTCTAAATCGGCCCCAGGGGCAGTAATAGCTCTTGTTTCCAACTACACCATGTTTCCAATTGCCCCAACTGACCCTACAGGAGTCAAAGTTTGAGCATCCATAATTTTGGTACATTATTTCGAATAATAATGTGCCTATGTAATTGGTTGGAAAACCAGTGGTGCGTAGATAACACACAATACTACCATATTTTGAAACGTACATATATGAAAAGATTTGATCATATTTTGACGATTTTCAAGGGTGTTTAGGTCAAAAATGTCAAAAACTTCACTATGCAAATTTTAAAATTCGCCAAAAAAAAAATCGCTACATTTTTGCAATAAAAAAAATATCCACATATTCTGCAAGGTAAAACAAAGATTTTTAGACCAAGAACGCTCAAATCGGTTCATTTTTGTGGCCGGAAAAAAATAAAATAGAAAACACTAAAAATGCAAATATATCGGAAGTACTGTGCGTTATCCAAATTCCGATTAAACAGGGTGTTAGGTCTTGGCGAGACAAACATTTCAGTTCAAGAAATTTGAAAAAAGGTTGAGAAATGAGGAAGTTATGGCCATTTTTGTAAATGACCACAGACGGACAGACTGACACACAGACACTTGTTCGGGAAGTGATTCTGAGTAAATGTGTATAAGAAAAAGTTTTTTCTGAAGCTCCGTTCCGATTCTCGATTTTAGGACGATCACAATACTTCCATTTACTCTGTAAATATGGAAGTAAAAAACACCCCCTCAAACTTCCACATTTTATGTTTCAGAGGGTCTAGAACACAAATCCACAACCAGTGGTGCGTAGATAACACACAATACTTCCATATTTTGAAACGTAAAATTGTGACACAATTTGATCATATTTTGACTGCTTTTGAAAGTGTTTAGGTCAAAAATATCAAAAAATTCACTATTAAAATTTTAAAATTCGCCCAAAATGAAAAAACGCCACATTTTCGGAATGTAAAAAATATCCACATATTCTGCAAGGTAAAACGAAGATTTTGAGACCAAGAACGCTCAAATCGGTTCATTTTTGCGGCCGGAAAAAAATAAAATAGAAAACACTAAAAATGCAAATATCTCGGAAGTACTGTGCGTTATCCAAATTCCGATTAAACAGGGTGTTAGGTCTTGCCGAGACAAACATTTCAGTTTAAGAAATTTGAAAAAAGGTTGAGAAATGAGGGAGATATGGCCATTTTTGTAAATGACCACAGACGGACACACGGACAGACGGACACACGGACTAACGGACACACGGACACACGGACACACAGACACTTGTTCAGGAAGTGATTCTGAGTAAATGTGTATAAGAAAAAGTTTCAAAGGCTAAGTATATTAGTGACATGGGTATATTATATCTCTGGGTATAACAGAAAATAAAGTTCAAATAGTGGGAATTTTATCATCATATTGTAGGAGTCAAAATTTTTGTAAAAATTGAAAAATTCATCGGAATCACGCAATCAACATTGATCAATAGATAAAGCCATAGATGAATTTATTTGCCAATATAGAATCATTTGTAGAGTAACGGTCAATGGTGAATTCGATGGTGGTTAGGCAGTACGTTTTCACAATGATCAATAAATATAAGAAGAAAATATACAAAAAAACACTAACTTCTTCTCACTTCTCCATCACGTTTTTGCCTGAAAACTATGTGTATTTTAGCTGTAAAACCGAGGGAACTGATGAAAAACGCCCTATCACTACCCCTGCAACCGACCATGATGACTGAAATCTCGAAATAACGCCAAATTTCATGCTTTTAGTCAATAATAATCTCGGCAAGACTTGATACCCTGTTTAATTGGAATTTGAATAACTCACAGTACTTACAATATATTAGCATTCTTAGTGTTTTCTATTATATTTTTCTTCGGCCACAAAAATGAACCGATTTGAGCGTTCGGGGTTCAAAATCCATAATATGTGTATATTCACAGAATATGAAGATAGTTGGGTAAACTATTTCCAGAAATAATGTACCTATGTAATCGGTCGGGAAATTTTTTTTACAACCCCCTCAAATTTTTACTTCCATATTTACAGAGTAAATGGAAGTATTGTGATCGTCCTAAAATCGAGAATCGGAACGGAGCTTCAGAAACAACTTTTTTGGTACATTATTTCCAGAAATAATGTACCTATGTAATTGATCAAGAAAAATTTTTTTACAACACCCCCTGAAAATTTGTTCTTTCACGTTTCAGAGGTTCTAGAACAAGAATCTGCAATAAAAATTTTTTGTCCGTCCGCCGTACGCCGTACGCCGTCAGCAGCAAAACGCATAGAAGGAGTGGTCCGATTTCAAAAAAAAAAAAACGAGCGTTTAGCAGATTTTCCTGTGACGTGCACCTCCTATAAGGGAATCCTCTGAATCAACTCTAGACTACTCAAAAACGATCAAATGTAAAAAAAGTCATGATCTCAAAAACAGTTTTTTTGGGTTTTCGACCCCTTAAAATTTTTTGATCGGATTCCCCTGACAATATGCCTCAAGTTGGAGCAAAACACAACTTTTAGGACCAACCGCACCAAAATCGGATCAGCGGTTCGATACGAAGTGGACGGACGAAATTTTGGCCAAAAATTTCGTCCAGCCACTTCGTATTGAAATACTGATCCGATTTTGACTAAATTAGTCTTGAAAGTTGTGGTTTGCTCCAACTTGAGGCATATTGTCCGGGCAATCCGATCGGAGAAGGTTAACGGGTCCAATTCGGCATAATTAGGGTTTATTTTTGAAAAGACACAAAATCTCGATTTTGAAGGTGATGCCGTGGGTTTAGAATTTTTTGAGTATTTTTCCCGGGTTTCTCGCTTGATTTACCATAAGATAGGGTGGTTTTTCCGAAAAAATTCGAAAATTTTGTTTTTGAATCGGTTTGGCTTGAATTTCTTAATGCGATTTCTGCGTTTTCGCGTTTTTGGCAATTTGAGGGAGTCCTACTGAACCGATTTTGAATTTTTTGAGCTCGTTGGATTCCTTGAAGGTTTTACACATTTTTCACTCCCTATAAGTCAAAATCGATTGGGGTTTAGTAATCAAAAACTGGTTTAAAGACTAATTTTTGACCTAAAAAAATATTTTTTGACCCTTTAAAAAAAATTTTAAAATTCCAAAAAAAATATTTTTGAGTAGGTTTTGGGCAGGTACATGACACAAAAAATTTGCAATTTTCTACAACTCTCCAGGACTAAGAAAAATGAAAAAAACCGATTTCAGCTGGAAAATCCAAGGTCCTAACCCAGGAAAAATTTCAAAAAAATGATGGATTTGACTTCGGGGTTTTTTGGTGGGAATCTTTAGATATTGACTATGAAACATGAAATTTGGCATTTTTTCGAGATTTTGGTCAACAGGGTCAATTTTGGGGGCAGTGACACTGCTGAAATTGCGGTTTTGCAGTTTTCTTGGGTTCACGGCCCATGTTCCAATCGGTTCAAGGCGTGAGGAATACGAAATGGCGGCTGTAACATTCCCACCCTTGATCTTGGTAGGGTGGGGAAGTAGGGGACTTCCCCTACCCCTACCGGCTCTTTCGTCGTTTATTGGCTCAGAACTGCAAAAATGCGATTCGGCTATTAGAAACTGAAAGTGTGAAGCTGGGATTGGACAGCTTATGTTAATGGGGCGGATCTTGATAACAGTTGTCACCTGTTAACGCGGTTAACAAAATGGCTGCCTTCTTGCCGCCAGGCCTCAGGAAATATTTCTTTGAAAGCAGCCGCCAGGTATTTTCTTTTTATACCTACCTATTTATTCATCATTGTGAAAACGTACCTTTTCGGCATAATTGAATTCACGATTGACCATTACTCCACAAATGATATGATGATAAACCGACCTACTCCAACAATTTGAACTTTATTTTCTGAGATACCCAGACAAATAATGTACCCATGTCACTAATCTACTTAGCAGCGTTCTTATATACATTTACTCAGAATCCCTTCCTGAACAAGTGTCTGTGTGTCCGTGTGTCCGTCTGTGGCCATTTACAAAAATGGCCATATCTCCCACATTTCTCAACCTTTTTTCAAATTTCTTGAACTGAAATGTTTGTCTCGGCAAGATCTAACACCCTGTTTAATCGGAATTTGGATAACGCACAGTACTTCCGAGATATTTGCATTTTCAGTGTTTTCTATTTTATTTTTTTCCGGCCGCAAAAATGAACCGATTTGAGCGTTCTTGGTCTCAAAATCTTCGTTTTACCTTGCAGAATATGTGGATATTTTTTACATTCCGAAAATGTGGCGTTTTTCATTTTGGGCGAATTTTAAAATTTTAATACTGAATTTTTTGATATTTTTGACCTAAACACTTTCAAAAGCCGTCAAAATATCATCAAATTGTGTCACAATTTTACGTTTCAAAATATGGAAGTATTGTGTGTTATCTACGCACCACTGGTTTCTGTCACTTTTCAGAGCGTTTTTACTTCCATACTTACAGAGTAAATTGAAGTATTGTGATCGTCCAAAAATCGAGAATCGGAACGGAGCTTCAGAAAAAACTTTTTCTTATACACATTTACTCAGAATCACTTCCTGAACAAGTGTCTGTGTGTCCGTCTGTGGTCATTTACAAAAATGGCCATAACTCCCTCATTTCTCAACCTTTTTTCAAATTTCTTGAACTGAAATGTTTGTCTCGGCAAGACCTAACACCCTGTTTAACCGGAATTTGGATAACGCACAGTACTTCCGATATTGTCGCGGAATTGACAACAGGCGCTATCTCATATTTGCCAAATTTTCAGGAGGGAAAAAAAACCGTTTCTGGGTTTTATTCTACGCTCTATTACCCCATGACGCCCTATCAAAAACTCGTGTCGAGGGCCCAGTGTTGCCCTGAGCTTAAAAACAACCTCACCATTCAATCCGGCGGTTGATTTTCCGTATATTATCGTACCTAACTCATTTTAGTGAAAAAATGAGATAGCGCCTGTTGTCGATTCCGCGACGATATATTTGCATTTTTAATGTTTTCTATTTTATTTTTTTCCGGCCGCAAAAATGAACCGGTTTGAGCGTTCTTGGTCTTAAAATCTTTGTTTTACCTTGCAAAATCTGTGGATATTTTTTACATTCCAAAAATGTGGCGCTTTTTACTTCCATATTTACAGAGTAAATGGAAGTATTGTGATCGTCCTAAAATCAAGAATCGGAACGGAGCTTCAGAAAAAACTTTTTACTTCCATATTTACAGAGTAAATGGAAGTATTGTGATCGTCCTAAAATCGAGAATCGGAACGGAGCCTCAGAAAAAACTTTTTCTTATACACATTTACTCAGAATCACTTCCTGAACAAGTGTCTGTGTGTCCGTGTGTCCGTCTGTCCGTGTGTCCGTCTGTCCGTCTGTCCGTCTGTCCGTCTGTCCGTCTGTCCGTCTGTGGTCATTTACAAAAATGGCCATATCTCCCTCATTTCTCAACCTTTTTTCAAATTTCTTGAACTGAAATGTTTGTCTCGGCAAGACCTAACACCCTGTTTAATCGGAATTTGGATAACGCACAGTACTTCCGAGATATTTGCATTTTTAGTGTTTTCTATTTTATTTTTTTCCGGCCGCAAAAATGAACCGATTTGAGCGTTCTTGGTCTCAAAATCTTCGTTTTACCTTGCACAATATGTGGATATTTTTTACATTCCGAAAATGTGGCGTTTTTTCATTTTGGGCGAATTTTAAAATTTTAATACTGAATTTTTTGATATTTTTGACCTAAACACTTTCAAAAGCAGTCAAAATATGATCAAATTGTGTCACAATTTTACGTTTCAAAATATGGAAGTATTGTGTGTTATCTACGCACCACTGGTTCTTATACACATTTACTCAGAATCACTTCCTGAACAAGTGTCTGTGTGTCCGTGTGTCCGTTAGTCCGTGTGTCCGTCTGTCCGTCTGTCCGTCTGTGGTCATTTACAAAAATGGCCATAACTCCCTCATTTCTCAACCTTTTTTCAAATTTCTTGAACTGAAATGTTTGTCTCGGCAAGACCTAACACCCTGTTTAATCGGAATTTGGATAACGCACAGTACTTCCGAGATATTTGCATTTTTAGTGTTTTCCATTTTATTTTTTTCCAGCCGCAAAAATGAACTGATTTGAGCGTTCTTGGTCTCAAAATCTTCGTTTTACCTTGCAGAATATGTGGATATTTTTTACATTCCGAAAATGTAGCGTTTTTTCATTTTGGGCGAATTTTAAAATTTTAATACTGAATTTTTTGATATTTTTGACCTAAACACTTTCAAAAGCAGTCAAAATATGATCAAATTGTGTCACAATTTTACGTTTCAAAATATGGAAGTATTGTGTGTTATCTACGCACCACTGGTTATTTTTGGGCGAATTTTAAAATTTTAATACTGAATTTTTCGATATTTTTGACCTAAACACTTTCAAAAGCAGTCAAAATATGATCAAATTGTGTCACAATGTTACGTTTCAAAATATGGAAGTATTGTGTGTTATCTACGCACCACTGGTTTTGCAGTTTTCTTGGTTTTACGGCCAATGTACCTATGCATATAAGGCAAAAATGTGATGGAGAAGAAAATGTCGGCGATCAAATTCCATATCAGATGCATTCCCACCCATGATACCGACTTTTTACGCAAGGGCGTTCGTTTGTAGGTTCGAAACTGCAAAACTGTGATTCCGCTATTAGAAAGAGAACGTTTTTTCGGATCAGCCACGTATATTAATACGGTGGACCGTTTAATTAGGGGAATGTAAAGAGGTGCAGGGTGGAGATGAGAGGTCCCGTCTGGGGCCTTCCGAGGAAGAAGGTCCTGCTTCTTGGAATTCCCAGGCATAAATGCATTGTCTCTATAAGGCCCTTTCAACGGGTATCACAGTATTGTTTAATCGCTCAGTGTTTTTTTTTTCCTTATTATTCATCATTGAGAAAACGTACCAATTAAGCATCATAGAATCCACCATTGACCATTACTCCACAAATGATAAGATAAGGTAAGGGGAAGGAACAAGGAATGTCACAAAAAGTACTTTTAGAGAAAAAGTAGGTTTTGTATTTTAAACTCTTTGTTTTCTCCCCTAACACCGAATCTTTCGTTGCTTCTCAGTGCGACATTTATACTTTTTTCCCCTTGGAGTTTCACTATACGGTTAGTACCTTTGAATTCCTACAGAATGCACTATTAAGCTTGTTTTTGGGAAAAATGGACATTTCCTGTTCTTTCCCCTTACCCTTCAGATGATAAACCGACCTACTCCAACTATTTGAACTTTATTTTCTGAGACACCCAGACAAATAATGTACCCATGTCACTAATCTACTTAGCAGCGTTTTTTAATTGGATCGCTCCTTCTATGCGTTTTGCGCCTGACGGGGTAAAGCTGTTCTAGACCCTTGGATTGTAAAAGGTAAAACGTTTGAGGGGGTGTTGTGAGAAAAAACACACACTTTAGAGTCATGTAAGTTGATTTTACCTTTAGACTTCGTCAGGGCCCATGTCCAAAGCGGAAATGGTAGATGAAATGTCGGGCAGGTTCGTAGCTTCCTCACGTTCCTTGATCGTGGATTCTAAAGCTCTTATTCGATTCTCATGCTTGACAATCATAGCTTTCAGTTTTCTAATCTCTTCCTTGAATTCCTTAACAATGTCCGCCTGTAACATATTTGTCCATGATCGTCAAGGAGCAAATGCTGGACAATTATTGATTTCAATGAAGCGAATTGGAACTACAGAGGGAAATTCAGGAACAAATTAAATAATACTTGAAGTTTGCTGCTTTGCCGTACCAACAAAATATCACCAAGTCCAAAACACATCGCTCTCCACTAGCCCATTCGTTTTTGGGTGGTAGAGTGCTGACGTAATTTGAGTAATAGCATTGTCCTGGCAAAATTTTTGGTACATTCTTTCCAGAAATAATGTACCTACGTAATCGGTCGAGCAAAATTTTTTACAGCAATCCCTAAAATTTTTTCTTTCACGTTGCAGAGGGTCTAGAACACAAATCTGCAACAAAAATTTTTTGTTGGTCCGCCGTACACCATCAGCAGCAATACGCATAGATGTGGCCTGATTCAAAAGAAAAAACGCTGCTAAGTAGATCAGTGGCATGTGCACATCAGTTTTCGGTATATCCGAAGAACTCTGCAAATTTTGCACAGGGGTTCATTTTTCGATTGCAAAGACAAATCTTACGATATATAGGTTCTCCTTAAACACGGAATTTAGTTGTTATTATTCTAGAATTTCAGTATAAATTGGTAGATATTTTAGATGGGGATTTAGAAAACGTTGCCTCAGAATGCCTCTGAGAATGCCTCAGAACCTTTGTTAAAGCCTGTCTCGTTCTTATGTTGCCAAGCGAAACTGGTCGAAGCGTGAGTGCGTCACCTTGTTGGTGTAATAGGCTAGTAGTCGTAAGTAGATCAATCAACCGTATCTAAGAGCCGAGTCCAAATTCTCAACTTTTTCCAATTTTTGTTTTGCTGATTTGTATAATGCGACCAAATTCTTTAAATTGAAGATATCGGGAGGACAGAAGTTTTTGTGGGGATTCCAACGAGTGGAAAACGATTTTTGTGGCTCTAGTCGTTTTCGAGTTATTAAGAATTGTAGAAATTTTTAAAAACTCAAAAATGTCTCACTAAAACTGCAATAACTCCTAAACGGTTGAAGCTACCGGCGTGGCGATGGTCTCATTCGATTCAGTATAGAAAAATCTATAGAAAATGATGCGTCACATGCCTATGTTTTAAATTTCCAGAAAAACACGAATTTTTTCCCACTTCAACAGCTGTTTTACTGGCCTTAAAATTAAGGTAGGGTTCTGCCGAGACGTTAGGACCAACTAGATACGGAACTTGATTTTTGGTAAAAATTTCAAAATTTTTCGATAACTCCTTCCCCTAAAAAACCCCGGACGGCAGACGGCGGACGGCGTACGGCGGACGGACAAAAAATTTTTATTGCAGATTCGGATTCTACACCCCTTGAAACGTAAACCAACAAATTTTCAGGGGGTGTTAAAATTTTTTTTCCTGACCGATTACAAAGGTTCATTTCTATAGAAAAATGAACCAAAAAAAAAAAAAAAAAAAAAGGGTTAAGCAAATTTTTCTGCAACATGCACCTCCAGTAAAGGAACCATCTAAATTAACTCTAGAGTACTCAAAAACGTTCATGTGACAAACAAAGTCATGATCTCAAAAACAGTTTTTTTTTTTGGGTTTTTGAACCCTTAAAATTTTTTGGTCGGATTCCCTTGACGATATGCCTCAAGTTGGAGCAAACAACATCTTTTAGGACCAACCGCGCTAATATTGGATCAGCGGTTCAATATGAAGTGGCTGGATGAAATTTTGGCCAAAAACATCGTCCAGCCATTTCATATTGAACCACTGATCCGATTTCGATGAAATTAGTCCTGAAAGTTGTGGTTTGCTCCAACTTGAGGCATATTGTCCGGGCAATCCATTCGGAAAAGGTTAAGGAGCACAACTTGGCATAAGTAGGGTATATTTTTGAAAAAACACAAAACTCAATTTTGAACGTGACATCGTGGGTTTAGAATTTTTCAAGTATTTTTCCCTGGTTTCTCGCTTGAATTACCATAGGAATAGAGTTTTTCCAAAAAATTTTGTTTCTAAATTGGTTTGGCTTGAATTTCTTGATGCGATTTCTCCTTTTCGCGTTGTTGCCAATTTGAGGAAGCCCTACTGAACCGAATTTTTTGAGCTTGTTGGACTTCTTGAAGGTTTCTACACCGTTTTCAATCCCTGTAATTCTAAATTGGTTGGATTTTAGTGGTCGAAAACTTGTTCAAAACTAGTTTATGACATCAAAAAAACGCTGCTAAGTACATCAGTGGCATGTCCACATAAGTTTTCTGTGAATCCAAAGAACTCTGCAAAGGGGTACATTTTTCGATTGCAAAGAAAAACCTTATGATATATACCTACTCCTGAAACACGGAATTTAGTTGTTATTATTCTAGAATTTCAGTATAAATTTGTGTTTTAGGTGAGGATTTAGAAAAACATTTTTTCAACCCGGCAAAAAAGCTACATCATCCTCTTTTCTTTTCAAGAGTTCTTATCAGCCAGATAGTGTCAACATCGGCTCGTCAGTTTTTCATAGTTTCACTAGTATAATCTTCCGATTTTCTTTCGGGTTTCTTGCTAATTCGCTCTCATCGCCTAATTCGTTCGACAGCGTATTATTTCTGCTGTGAGCATCTATTTTTTCGGGACCGGCAGAGTGGGCGTGGCACAGTGCACCCGACCCGGTCGACAGAATTGCTGCGTTTTTCACAACACTCGTGAGTCCCCAGGTATCTGACAGCTTGTTGTCGTTCCTGTAATTTCCTCGACCCAATTTCTCGTCGAAATCATCACATTTCGCTCGAGATCATCATGGCCGGCTCGAACATCGACAAGCCGCTTGGATATAGATCATAACGTAGTATCGCATAGTTCCATCTTTACCCACTCCTTATCGTCTCGTCGATCGTTGTGGTGCCTCCGCTCTATCTCTAGCGCTCTCTGTTGGGGGCCCTCCTCAGCTTGAGCTACTCAACGGTTCGAGCGCGATTTGGTGAGATGGCGTCGGGTGGGGACTCCGTCACTGCAGAGCAACCTTCAAACCTCGAGCTTAAGACTATTTTGCTCGAGCTCACCCCTAAAATGTCCGCAATGAAAGTTAAATTGGATGGGATTGGGTCCAAGCTTAATTCTCTACAGGAAAGCCATAAGGAGCTGACTGGTGCGGTCAGGGCCAACACAAAACAGATCGAAATCCTACAAATGAGGGATCGAGTGAATACACTTTTATTTTTCAACGTTCCCGAAAAAAATGAAAACGAATCCGTTTTGGAGGTAATTCTCGAGACACTGAATGAAAAGGTGGACCTCAAGGTGGAGGCCAGAGATTTAAACTATGCCTTTCGCATAGGCGCTAGAAAGTTTCTAGCGCCTATGCGAAAGGCATAGTTTCTAGTAGAAAGGACAAACCCCGGCAGCTACAGGTGATTTTCATTTCACGATTCTCCAGAGAACGCGTTTTACGCGCAGCTCTGCTCCTTTGCTCGGCTGGAATCTCCATCGACACCATCCTGGGGTATGCCCCAGAGGGGCGCTCCACGCGAAGAAATCTGCTTGCCCTGGTATCTGAATTAAAATCTCTAGATGTCACTGCCCGCCCACCTAAGGGGTAACATGATCGTTTCTGAGAACAACCTGTATGACTTCAACGCTGCTTCAAAATTAATTTCTTCACTCAAGCAAACCCATGGTAAACGGGGAAGAAATGAAAACTCGCCTACCGGGGCCTCCCATTCAGCAAAAAAGCTTCCGGTGCCTCCAGGCAACTCCTAAAAAACGTGGTACCAGGGGCTCCTGTTATCAAGTGACAGGCTCTTCGTCATCCTCCACCCCCCCACACCTGGATCCAATTCATTGCATCATTTTTTGGAACATTAAAGGATTCAGTTCCCTGTTTGATTTCTCTGGAAGCGGTTTAACGAATAATGACATTTTATGTATTTCTGAAACACACTTACTTGAACATCCTAAAATAATTCCTGTTTTGCTTAAGAACCACCAAATATATCATTCATTTGCTAGGAGGTTAGGGTTGAGAGGGCGTGGCAGTGGTGGTCTTGCCATTTGTATCCGCTTTTTTGGTGGTGATTTCAACGTTCGGGTGGCGGATCTTAACTCGCTGGACGATTTGGATGTAGAGCCGCACGTGTCCGAATGCAGGTCGTCTCTGGATACCTTCCTCGACACGAGGACATGGCGCACGAGTTCATGGGACTGTTTGAGGCACATACCTTCTGTCTTCTCAATGGTCGTCTTCAGGGGGATATCCCGGGCCTATTTACCTTCGTTTCTCCGACAGGCAAGAGCACCGACGACCTGGTCTGGTGTGATAATCTCTCGGCGGTCAAACACTTCGAGATAGCGTCGTGGACGTCGGACTCTGATCATTTTCCAGCAGTGGTGGAGTTCTTTGCTCCAGTTACTAACAGTCGTTCAGACACTTGTGGTGAGATTTCCAAATGGGACCCACATTTGGCGCTTTCAGCTTGAAGATGAAACTCAGCCCTTTGATCGGTTTTCTTGGACCGTCCCCTGAGCCCAGTGTCAACTTACTATACGCAAATTTCATTGACACAGTCTCCAACATATCCGCGCTGTTTGGCATGCGTTGCGCGTTTTCTGGCCAACCAAACAATACCTTTCCGAAACAACCCTTTGCAAATGCCTGTAAATGGTTCGACAGAGATTGCCACGAGGGAAGACGCCGGTTGAGATCAGCTTTGAGAGTCTGTCGTCGCTACCACTTCACTAATCCGTACCTTTCAGACTACCTGTCATGCAAAAAATGGTACAAAAGCCTCTTGCACCGTAAGAAGAATGAATTCAAGTCCCGTATAATCAACCAGCTTAGCAGCATACGGAATGGTAAGGAGTTTTGGGCTGCCATTTCTTTTTATCAGGATCGTCCATTCAAAGTGAACACAATCACCCTCAATGCATGGGTCGAATTTTTCCGAAATTTATACCCGCTCAGGTTTTGCTCCCGGACTCTTTCCATGACGTTGGTCACCCTGTGCTGGATAGGGTCATCAATTATGGCGAGGTTCTTGCTAGTGTCAAGGCTGGGAAGGCCGCGGGTCTGGACGGCCTCAGTTTCGACTTTATAAAAAGTCTACCTCAAAACTGGCTGCTTTATCTGACCTCTCTCTTCAACCGAATCATGTCGCAAGAAAAAACTCCTATCCAATGGTCTCAGATCGTGATGACCATGCTGCACAAAAAGGGTGACATGCTGGACGCCAATACATATAGGGGTTTGGCCCTGTTGAACATGTGCTTGAAATGCTTCACGTCAATTCTTAACCGGCGCCTGGTGGTCTGGACAGATGCCGAGGGCATCCTCCCAGACAACCAGGCGGGTTTCCATGCTGGCAGGAGCTGTCTTGATCTCAAATTTTTCCTGAGTGCAATAATTCAGATTCACCTCAGGCTTCCAGGCCAGTGCGTTTACGCAGTATTTGTGGACTTCAAACGGGAATTCGACAGCATCCAGCATCCTCTTCTCTGGTATAAACTCTTCTCGTTGGGCGTGAGTGGGCAGATAATAAGGGATACCTTTGATAACTTGACAGAGGGCGTCCTTCAAGGAGAAATACTGAGTCCCTTGCTGTTTGCCCTCTTCCTGGCCGACGTTGAGGACTATTTCCGGGCAAACAACTGCTCAGGCCTGGACGTCAATGGACGAAGGGATACTCTCCTGCTTCTATATGCCGACGACATGGTAATCCTGGGTGACTCAATTGCGGACATAAACCGTAAGTTAGAGGTTCTGGAATCCTACTGCTCTCTGAACAAGCTGGTGGTCAATACAGCCAAGACGAAGCTGGTATGCTTTAGGAAAGCTGGTGGCTTGAAAAAGCTGGTACTAAAAGCCTTTTACGAAGGCCGGGAAATTGAGCAAGTGAAGTCTTACTCCTACCTCGGCATTCCGTTTTCTAGCTCCACCGTTTTTGCCAACGCTGAAGACCTCAGCAGAGCGAAAGCAGCATCCGCTGGACTACCTCAATCCTGGTGAGGGCCCACATCGAATCATGGTCGGCACGCAAACTTTTATTTGACTCAGTTGTGAGATCAGTGTGTTTGTATGCGTCTTCAGTCTGGGGCCTCAGATACGCTGATGAGATGGAGAGGGTGCAGGTTGGCTGCTACAAGCGAATTCTTGTCCTTCCTCAAGGGACGCCCAGCTCCTTCGTGCACCTAGAGGTCGGCGTTGCTCCTCTTTTCCATCACATCCTTTCGGATGGCTTGAAGTGGGTCGTAAAGGTGTTGAGCATGCAACACGATCGCCTCCCTTACGCCTGTATGGCTCGTCTCATCTCACTCTCCACGCTGCCTTCCTGTGAAGTCAGGTATAACTGGTTTCGGCAGCTTGTCACCTGCTTGGCCCACCTTGATTTCAGGTTTTCTGCACACACGGACACCATCGTGAGGTCGGAAAGTGGGACATTCTTGTCGGCTTCACTAATGAAGCTCTACTGCCTTGGCCTTGAGCGTATTCAAAGTTTGCCTTTCACTAACTTCTACCCAGCCATCATTGTGGGAAACTCTTTCAACCCACATCCCTACCTCTTGGATGTACAGCCGCTCGTTAGCCTGAGACCATTCGCTCAGCTTCGGTCCCTGGGTGCTTACGGCGCACGCGTTCTGGTTGCCGGTTCAGTAATCCGTTTTGGTTCATCGTGCTGCCCGCTCTGTAACTGGGGATCTCCTGATTCGCCTCTTCATATTTTACTGTGCCATGCTGGCCACTGCTCGCTCGAAATTTCTCGCCCCACTCCTGCCAACGCCGCTGTCCTTCGAGTAGTTCAGACGAATCCTTCTCATGACTGAACGAGCCTACATCAACAGAATTTATTTTTACTTCCATATTTACAGAGTAAATGGAAGTATTGTGATCGTCCTAAAATCGAGAATCGGAACGGAGCTTCAGAAAAAACTTTTTCTTATACACATTTACTCAGAATCACTTCCTGAACAAGTGTCTGTGTGTCCGTGTGTCCGTCTGTCCGTGTGTCCGTCTGTCCGTGTGTCCGTCTGTCCGTCTGTGGTCATTTACAAAAATGGCCATAACTCCCTCATTTCTCAACCTTTTTTCAAATTTCTTGAACTGAAATGTTTGTCTCGGCAAGACCTAACACCCTGTTTAATCGGAATTTGGATAACGCACAGTACTTCCGAGATATTTGCATTTTTAGTGTTTTCTATTTTATTTTTTTCCGGCCGCAAAAATGAACCGATTTGAGCGTTCTTGGTCTCAAAATCTTCGTTTTACCTTGCAGAATATGTGGATATTTTTTACATTCCGAAAAAATGGCGTTTTTTCATTTTGGGCGAATTTTAAAATTTTAATACTGAATTTTTTGATATTTTTGACCTAAACACTTTCAAAAGCAGTCAAAATATGATCAAATCGTGTCACAATTTTACGTTTCAAAATATGGAAGTATTGTGTGTTATCTACGCACCACTGGTTTTCTTTGTGAAATCGCGGAAATCAGAGACCTAATTCTTGCATGATGACTGCCTTCACCCTTCAAATGACCTCACTTGCTTTTTCATATCTTCTATTCACTTATCTCTTCAGCTCGATCTTTCTTTCTTTTTCTTTCCAGTAGCTAGAAATTCTCTGTTCTTAACCTGAACTATGTTCTACCCTCTTTTTTTCTTGTATGCTGTACGGCTAATCCTAATTTTGGTACATTATTTCCAGAAATAATGTACCTATGTAATTGTTCAAGAAAAATTTTTTTACAACACCCCCTGAAAATTTTTTCTTTCACGTTTCAGAGGTTTTAGAACACGAATCTGCAATAAAAATTTTTTGTCCGTCCGCCGTACGCCGTACGCCGTACGCCGTACGCCGTACGCCGTACGCCGTCAGCAGCAAAACGCATAGAAGGAGTGGTCCGATTTCAAAAAAAAAAAAACGAGCGTTTAGCAAATTTTCCTGTGACGTGCACCTCCTATAAGGGAATCCTCTGAATCAACTCTAGACTACTCAAAAACGATCAAATGTAAAAAAAGTCATGATCTCAAAAACAGTTTTTTTGGGTTTTCGACCCCTTAAAATTTTTTGATCGGATTCCCCAGACAATATGCCTCAAGTTGGAGCAAAACACAACTTTTAGGACCAACCGCACCAAAATCGGATCAGCGGTTCGATACGAAGTGGACGGACGAAATTTTGGCCAAAAATTTCGTCCAGCCACTTCGTATTGAAATACTGATCCGATTTTGACTAAATTAGTCTTGAAAGTTGTGGTTTGCTCCAACTTGAGGCATATTGTCCGGGCAATCCGATCGGAGAAGGTTAACTGGTCCAATTCGGCATAATTAGGGTATATTTTTGAAAAGACACAAAATCTCAATTTTGAAGGTGATGCTGTGGGTTTAGAATTTTTTGAGTATTTTTCCCGGGTTTCTCGCTTGATTTACCATAAGATAGGGTGGTTTTCCGGAAAAATTCGAAAATTTTGTTTTTGAATCGGTTTGGCTTGAATTTCTTAATGCGATTTCTGCGTTTTCACGTTTTTGGCAATTTGAGGGAGTCCTACTGAACCGATTTTGAATGTTTTGAGCTCGTTGGATTCCTTGAAGGTTTTTACACATTTTTCACTCCCTATAAGTCAAAATCGATTGGGGTTTAGTAATCAAAAACTGGTTTAAAAACTAATTTTTGACCTAAACAAAAAATATTTTTTTGACCCTTTAAAAAAAATGTTAAAATTCCAAAAAAAATATTTTTGAGTAGGTTTTGGGCAGGTACATGACACAAAAAATTTGCAATTCTCTACAACTCTCCAGGACTAAGAAAATTGCAAAAAACCGATTCCAGCTGGAAAATCCAAGGTCCTAGCCTAGGAAAAATTTCAAAAAAATGATGGATTGGACTTCGGGGTTTTTTGGCGGGAATCTTTAGATATTGACTAAGAAACATGAAATTTGGCATTTTTTCGAGATTTTGGTCACCAGGGTCAATTTTTTCGCAATTTTCTTGGTTTTACGGCCTAAGCACCTATGGGGTTAAGCAAAAACGTGATACAGGAGAAAACGTCGGGTGATAAATTCCCTATCAGATGCATTCCCACCCTTGATAACGACTGCTTTATCCGAGGGCGTCGGTTTATAGGCTTGGAACTGCAAAACTGCGATTCGGCTATTAGAAAGTGAACGTTATTGGGATTAGTCAGTCTCGCATATTAATAGGGTGGACAGATTAATTAAGGGAATTTAAAGCGCTATGCGGTGAATAGATGCGATCCCGAGTCAGGCCTTCTCGGAAATCTCAGGTATCAATACCGTATATGAGGGACCCGCAGGGACCTGGTTTGAGTCCAGGTATAAGGGAAGGGATTGGGGAGAAGCATTGTCCCCTCGTGATGAGACCTCGTCAACGGGTCTTGTTTAATCGCTCAGTGTTTTTTCTTCTTTTTATACCTATTTATTCATCATTGTGAAAAAGTACCATTTAAGCATCATTGAACTCACCATTGACCATTACTCCACAAATGATATGATGATAAACCTACCTACTCCAACTAATTGAACTTTATTTTCTGTGATACCCAGACAAATAATGTACCCATGTCACTAATCTACTTAGCAGCGTTTTCTTTCTGGTCTAGTGTGAGTGCGTCACCTTGTTGGCGTAATAAGCTAGTGGTCGTAAGTAGATCAGTCAATCGTATCTAAGAACGGAGGCCGAATTCTCAACCTTTTTCCAATTTTTGTTTTGCTGATTTGTGTAATACGGCCAAATTCTTTAAATTGAGGTTATTGGGAGGACAGGAGCTTTTGTGGGGAGTGGAAAACCAGTTATGTGGCTCTCGTCGTTTTCGAGTTATTAAGAATTGTAGAAATTTAAAACAACTCACAAATGTCTCACTAAAACTGCAATAGAGAATTTAGCACATTCTTCTGCATCACGATTTTGCCTTAAACCCATAGGTAGGTGCTTAGGCCGTGTTGTGTATGGCTTATCTAGCTTCTCCTTATCAGTTGCTGTTTGCCTGATAACAACGTATGTTTTGGTTTACTACTTGTTTGTATACGAAAGTTGTATAATAAAGTTTACTTCTATGCTCGCGTTCAACTATGCGTTATTCATGCCGTGAATACATTACAATTGGCGACGAGGAAAATGGCACCAAAGAAGACAAGAAAAGGGAAGGCACCCGCCGAGTGCGACTCCAGTGACGAAAGTTGTAAACATAGAGACGATCGCATTTCTGTGAGTAACTTCAAATTCACATTTTACGACAAAAATGAAGAGTGGAGGTACTACATTCAACGATTCGAGTTAGAAGTTTCATTATTCGGTATCGACGCTCCCGAATATGATACAGACAAAAGAAACTTACTGCTCAAATGGATTGGTCCTGAAATTTATCGATTGGTCGTCGACCATTTCGATCCACAGCCGGTCACTCAACAAACGTACGACTCGATTCGAAATTTCCTCAATTCTCATTTCAAATCGACTGTGAATTACTTGGCATCTAGAATTCGTTTCGGAAACACACACAGAAGTCACAACCAATCCATTACCGAATACGTAGCTGAGCTGAGACGGCTCGCCGTTCCTTGCCTTTTTAGGGGGACACTTGACGAGCGTCTTCGAGACCAATTTTTATTGGGTTTAGAAGATGCGCAAATGCAGGAAGAGCTGCTGCGCCTGCACCCTGATGTTGACGTCTCTATGAATGACATTCAAAAATCAGCCTCGATTATTGAAACAGCACGAACCTCAATTTCAAAACAATCGCACACTCTTTTGGATAGATCTCTCTTTCAAGTAGAAGAACATATCGGGGAACCATCATCAAACACAAATCGAACGACTACACGACTGCCGGTTCACGCACCTTACGGCGACACAAATAAGCCAACTGCTGATCAACCTGTTCACACGATTGACCCCACGACAACATGTATTAGGTGCGGCAGATCCAAACACTCTATAAACGTATGCCCGGCTGCGCGGTCTACTTGCAAACATTGCTCTCTGATTGGACATTGGGCTAATTGTTGTCTAAAGTCTGGAAAAGCTCAAGTTCTAACGTCAACCACAAATCGCAGCAGACAGCCAAGTTCTGCGCATCACTTGAATGCAATAAATCAGGTGCAATCTCCTGATCCTCGATATTTCCTGATCGATACGTTGGTTAACGGCACACCAATCTCATTTGAGTACGACACCGCAGCTGCTAAGACTGTTATTGGACAGCAGGTGTGGAAACGAATTGGCTCACCTAGGCTACGCGATACAGAACCATTGGGCGCCTACCCTGATTTTACAATACCAATGTTGGGGGAATGCACAGTTTCAGTCCAACTAGGTAAAACCACAAAAGTTCTACCAATTGTGGTGGCTAAAGGCTCAGGTACTTCGCTTTTGGACGAATTTGGATTGGAGCGTTCAATGTTTCACCGCAGTGCCCGTTTGTGAGAAGAGGATATTTTCCTACGCTAAATAAAATCGACCAGCTTCCCGACATTTACGATAGAAACACTATTCTAAACGAGTTTCCAGAGCTATTCAATGACGAAGTAGGTCGTACTTCATCTGTTGTTGTATCAGTCCGCGTTGATCCATCTGTTGAACCTAAGTTTTTCAACGCTCGGCCCGTCCCTTTTGCACTTAAAAATGCAGCCGATAAAGAAATAGACAGACTCTTACACGACGGTATCATAGAACCTATTGATCCTTTAAAATTCGATGTGAAGTGGGCCTCTCCGGTTGTTTACCAGCCAAAACGGAATGGTAAAGTTCGCCTTTGCGGGGATTTTAAGGTCACGATCAACCCTCATATGCTGAACAACGATCCTCATCCACAGCCCACTTTTGAGGAAATTGCGTGTAAATTCACCGGATTTAGTGAGTTCAGTATAATCGACTTGAAAGACGCGTTTCACCAACTCCCAGTCGATGAAGAGAGTAAGCAATATCTAATAATAGCAACACATCGCGGCTACTTCACCTACAAAACTATGCCATTCGGTATCAAAATCGCATCAGCCAAGTTCCAAAAATTTATGGACACACTACTACAGGATTTGGAGGGAGTAGCTTGGCTGCAAGACGACATAGCTACTGGGGGTAAAACACGACAGGAGCACATCATGCGACTTCGACTGGTGCTGAACAGACTACGCGACGCTGGCCTAAAAACTCAGATCGACAAGATTCATCTTTTCCAGCCCTCAATAAAATTCTTGGGATATCGCTGGGACAAGGAGGGAGTCCACCCGACACATGAAGGGGTAGATGCCCTGCGGGAACTTCGGTCTCCTAAAAACGTTTCGGAGCTCAGATCTTTTCTTGGAAGCATCAACTATTACTCCCGGTTCCTCAAAGATTTACAATCACGCTGCTCAATCCTCAACAGTCTTTTGCAAAAAAACAAGAAATGGGAGTGGACCCCTGAACACGAACGCGTTTTCCAATCATTGAAAGGCGAAATCACAGCTGATAAAACGATAGTTCACTACGATCCGAATCTTCCAATAATCTTGTCCACTGATGCCTCGAATACGGGTATTGGAGCAGTTATTCAGCACCGATACAAAGACAATTCGCTGCGGCCTATTGCTGCGGCTTCCCGTGCTCTCACTAAAGCTGAACAAAATTTCTCAACAATTGACAGGGAGGGTCTTGCAATCATTTTCGGTGTAAACAAATTCTTTCAGTATTTGTGCGGTCGGAATTTTATCATTCAAACCGACCATAAGCCATTAGAACGAATATTTGGGGAGAACAGCTCCTTGCCAAAGATAGTTGCATCCAGGTTATCTCGTTGGGCACTAACTTTGAGCAATTACGATTATACGATTGAACACATACCTGGACGAGAGATGTGCGTTCCAGATTGCCTCTCAAGACTTTTCAAAAACAATGATTGCACCAAGAGCGAAGAACCTTTTCAGTCGTATGACTCCTTGAACGAAATTCGCACGCACTTCCTTCACGAATCAAATCTAACGAATTCTCGATTGAAGCACCTATCGTGGAGGGACGAAACCTTGAAAACGATTTTTCAACTACACGAAAGAGGCTGGCCTCCCAAACGGAATTTGGACGATTCAATAATCCCATTTTACGAGAAAAGGGACGAGTTATCCATTGAAAATGGCGTACTATTATGGCAAAATCGTTTGGTTATACCCAAGTCACTACAAACATGCGTTCTACAAAAACTCCACGAAGGACACCCTGGGATTGTGGCGATGAAATCCTTGGCCCGTATATACATTTGGTGGCCGGGTATCGACCGACAAATTGAGACTTACGTGGGGCAATGTAGTGATTGCCAGAAGAGTCAGAGTGATTCGCCAGAGACACCGTTATACCTCTGGAACACACCGGACAGTTCGTGGGACCGCCTTCACATAGATTTTCTTGGACCATTTGAAGGAAAAATGTGGTTCGTGGTCATCGATGCATTTTCTCGGTGGCTAGAAATTTTCCCAATGACAACCGCAACTACTGAAAACGCCGTGGTCTCGCTTCGATCGCTGTTCAGCAAATACGGAATATGCAAATCCATCGTCAGTGACAATGGACCACAGTTCCGTTCAACACACTTCAAACAATTTTGCCATTCAAATGGGGTAAAGCTGATTCTCACAACCCCATACCACAGCAGGACAAACGGACGAGTTGAGAGAGTCATACGCACGTTCAAAAACAGATATCTAAGATCCAAGACCCAATTTCCAGATCCCACACACCGGATGCAAGTGGTTCTTTTTACTTACAGAACGACACCTCATTCATCAACAGGCAAGAGTCCAGCTGAATTGTTTCTAGGAAGAAAACTGACAACAGTCTTTGACAGAATGAAACCGGACACACGCGAGAAGATGGACAGAATGGCTTTCAAGAGCAAGATGTACCATGACCGAAGCTCTCAAAACAGAGACTTCAACGTTGGAGATCTCGTCTGGTTCAAACGGAAGGTCGATTCAGAATGGATTCCTGCTTCTGTACTAGAAAAAACCGGAGATCTCTCATACCACGTGAAAGTTGGTGAAGACATGTATCGTGCCCATGCTGATCAAATGCGTTCAAGGCTTCAAACTGGGGAGGATGATCAGACGGCCACCGAAAACGACTCAAGGTTCACTCGAGACTTCATAAACTCAGATCCACACATTTCCAGCAGGGAGATCTCTACTCAACGTGACATCCGCAGGAGCAGCCGACACAGACAACAACCCGCTAGATTAGAATACCGCTAAAAAAAAAAAAAAAAAAAAAAAAAGCTACTGTTGTGTATGGCTTATCTAGCTTCTCCTTATCAGTTGCTGTTTGCCTGATAACAACGTATGTTTTGGTTTACTACTTGTTTGTATACGAAAGTTGTATAATAAAGTTTACTTCTATGCTCGCGTTCAACTATGCGTTATTCATGCCGTGAATACATTACAGGCCGTAAAACCAAAAACACTGCAAAAACCCAAATTTTGGCCTTACACTCCCCCAGAATTGCCTCTTTTGACCAAAATCTTGAAAAAACGGCAAATGTAATGTTTCTCAGTCAAAATCTGAAACTTTGCGCCAAAAAAAACCCGAAGTCAAATCCATCATTTTTTTGAAAATTTTCCCAGGCTTGGACCTTGGATTTCCAGCTCAAATCGGTTTTTTTGCATTTTTGTAAGTCCTGGAGAGTCGTAGAAAATCGTCATTTTTTGTGTCATGCACCCACATAAAACCTACTCAAAAATATTTTTTGGAATTTTAAAATTTTGTTTAGAGGGTAAAAGAAATTTTTTCTATTTTAATGTCAAAAATTAGTCTTTGAGCTAGTTTTTGATCACTAAAACCCAACTAATTTTGACTTAGAGGGAGTGAAAAAGGTGTAATAACCTTCAAGTAATCAAACAAACTAAAAAAATAACGCTCAAAAAATTCCAAACCCACGGCATCACCTTCAAAATTGAGTTTTTGCGTTTTTTCTAAAACATACCCTAGTTATGCCAAATTGAACACTTGAACCTTTTCCGATCGGATTGCCCGGACAATATGCACCAAGTTGGAGCAAACCACAACTTTTAGGACTAGTTTCATCAAAATCGGATCAGTGGTTCGATTTTGACGCGGTTGGTCCTGAAAGTTGTGGTTTGCTCTAACTTGGTGCATTATGTCTGGAGAATCCGATCAAAAAATGTTAAGAGGTCCAAAACCCAAAAAAACTGTTTTTGAAATGATGACTTTTTTATTTTAAACGTTTTTGAATACTTCAGAGTGAATTCAGCGGATTCTCTTACCCGAGGTGCACATCAAGGATAAATGCTGAACGCCCGTTTTTACTTCCATATTTACAGAGTAAATAGAAGCATTGGAATCGTCCTAAAATCGAGAATAGGAACGGAGCTTCAGAAAACACTAACCAGTGGTGCGTAGATAACACACAATACTTCCATATTTTGAAACGCAAAATTGTGACACAATTTGATCATATTTTGAGTGCTTTAAGGGTGTTTAGCCCAAAAATATCAAAAAATTCACTATTAAAATTTTAAAATTCGCCCAAAATGGAAAAACGCCACATTTTCAGAATGTAAAAAATATCCACATATTCTGCAAGGTAAAACAAAGATTTTAAGACCAAGAACGCTCAAATCGGTTCATTTTTGTGGCCGGAAAAAAATAAAATAGAAAACACTAAAAATGCAAATATATCGGAAGTACTGTGCGTTATCCAAATTCCGATTAAACAGGGTGTTAGGTCTTGCCGAGACGAACATTTCAGTTCAAGAAATTTGAAAAAAGGTTGAGATTTGAGGGAGCTATGGCCATTTTTGTAAATGACCACAGACGGACAGACGGACAGACGGACACACGGACACACGGACACACAGACACTTGTTCGGGAAGTGATTCTGAGTAAATGTGTATAAGAAAAAGTTTTTTCTGAAGCTCCGTTCCGATTCTCGATTTTAGGACGATCACAATACTTCCATTTACTCCGTAAATATGGAAGTAAAAATGCAAATATATCGTAAGTACTGTGCGTTATCCAAATTTCGATTAAACAGGGTGCTAAGTCTTCCCGAGACAAACATTTCAGTTCAAGAAATTTGAAAAAAGGTTGAGAATTGAGGGAGTTATGGTCATTTTACTTCCATATTCTGGTCTGTGTGTCCGTCTGTCCATCTGTCCGTGTGTCCGTCTGTGGTCTTTTACAAAAATGGCCATAGTTCCCTCAATTCTCAACCTTTTTTCAAATTCCTTGAACTGAAATGTTCGTCTCGGCAAGGCCTAACACCCTGTTTAATCGAAATTTGGATAACGCACAGTACTTCCGATATATTTGCATTTTTAATGTTTTCGATTTTATTTTTTTCCGGGCACAAAAATGAACCGATTTGAGCGTTCTTGGTCTTAAAATCTTTGTTTTACCTTGCAGAATATGTGGATATTTTTTATAATCCAAAAATGTATTGTATTTTTATTTTGGGCGAATTTTAAAATTTTAATAGTGAATTTTTCGATATTTTTGGCTTAAACACCCTTAAAAGCAGTCAAAATATGATCAAATTGTGTCACAATTTTAGGTTTCAAAATATGGAAGTATTGTGTGTTATCTACGCACCACTGGTTTGAAAATGACCACAGACGGACTAACGGGCACACAGACACTTGTCCAGGAAGTGATTCTGAGTAAATGTGCATAAGAAAAAGTTCTTCCTGAAGCTCTGTTCCGATTCTCGATTTTAGGACGATTCCAATACTTCCATTCACTCTGTAAATATGGAAATAATAATTGACTGGGGACTTGTTTTGAATTATTACTTCCATATTTACAGAGTAAATGGAAGTATTGTGATCGTCCTAAAATCGAGAATCGGAACGGAGCTTCAGAAAAAACTTTTTCTTATACACATTTACTCAGAATCACTTCCTGAACAAGTGTCTGTGTGTCCGTTACGTCCGTCTGTCCGTCTGTGGTCATTTACAAAAATGACCATAACTCCCTCAATTCTCAACCTTTTTTCAAATTTCTTGAACTGAAATGTTTGTCTCGCCAAGACCTAACACCCTGTTTAATCGGAATTTGGATAACGCACAGTACTTCCGATATATTTGCATTTTTAGTGTTTTCTATTTTATTCTTTTCCGGCCACATAAATGAACCGATTTGAGCGTTCTTGGTCTTAAAATCTTTGTTTCACCTTGCAGAATATGTGGATATTTTTTACATTCTGAAAATGTAACGTTTTTTCATTTTGGGCGAATTTTAAAATTTTAATAGTGAATTTTTCTATATTTTTGGCCTAAACACCCTTAAAAGCAGTCAAAAAATGATCAAATTGTGTCTCAATTTCACGTTTCAAAATATGGAAGTATTGTGTGTTATCTACGCACCACTGGTTTTCTATATATTTAATGCAACTCTGGTTGTCTTCGTAGATCAACGTTAGTGAATTTTGTTCGAACCCCATGTCTCTCAAAAGCAGTCTGAGCCATATTGCTTCTTGGATGCAGGTTGAAGCCGCAACAAGTTCTGCCTCAGTTGAAGATAGAGCCACTGATGTTTGTTTTTTACACAGCCAACCAATGCTGTTTGAACCAATTTTAAAGAGACAACCACTGATTGATTTACGATCTTCCCTATCCCCTCCCCAATCAGCGTCAACAAAAGTTTTTAATTCAATTTCCTTTTGAGCTCCTAGTTTCAATCTGAAATTCTTCGTCGAACGAAGGTAGAACATTACCCTTTTTACTGCATTCCAATCACTTTGCGTTGGTTTTTCCACTCGTCTTGCTAGAATTCCCACTGCTGAGGAAATGTCTGGTCGAGAAGTGATGGAAAGAGACAAGAGGGATCCGATAGCCTGGCGGTAGGTTGTGTTATCGGTCATTGCTGGGGATGAAGCTGAGGAGTTCATAAAACCTGTTTCCATCGGGATTTTCACTGGTTTTGAATTTTTTAGGCCGTATTGTGTTGTTAATTCTTCAATTTTCTTTGTTTGCTGAAGAAAAAAATCTGAGCCGATTCGTTCGATAGCAACGCCCAAATAGTTTGACACGTTTTTCAAATTTTTAATTTCGAACGCTGATGAGAGCAGTTTGAATGTATCACTAATAGCTTCTTCCGTTCCTGCACAAAGGATGTCATCGACGTAAACAACAACATAAATAAATGATTCATTTATAGACTTGATATAGAGACATGAATCTGCATCACTTCTGTGGAAACCTTTTTCAATTGGGACTTGATTAATTTTCTCATTCCAAGCCCGCGCGGCTTGTTTCAGCCCGTACAGACTTTTCTGCAACTTGCACACCCAATCTTTTCTGACAGGGTCCTCAAAACCTTCGGGCTGCGTCATGAATATGTCCTCTGTCAAATCCCCGTTCAAGAACGCTGTTTTCACATCGAAATGGTTTACGCTCAGATTTCTTGAGGCAGCTACGGTTAGTAACGTCCGAACTGTTACAGGATTGACAGTGGGGGCAAAAACTTCGTCATAGTCTTCCCCGTACTTCTGAGAGTAACCCTTGGCTACTAGCCGCGCTTTATATCGGTCTACTTCTCCGGTGTTGCCATATTTTACTTTAAAAACCCATTTGGATCCAACAGCCTTTCTACCAGGTGGCAATTGCACCAAAACCCAAGTTTTATTATCCATTAAAGGTTGCATTTCTTCCTCAGCTGCCTGAACCCATTTTTTTCTTTCAGATTCCGTCACACTATTGAGCTGGGACCAAGATCTTGGTTCAAAAATCTTTTCTTTATGACTGTTTGCAATCATAGCTTTAAATCTGTTGGGTGGGATACCTTTTGTGGATCTGGTAGACCTCCTCAATGGAGTAGTTGCTTGATTCTCCAAGATATCTGAAGACGGTATTCGGTCCATGGATTCATTTTCGCTTGGATTCGGTTGACAAATCGGTGAATCTGAAGAGGGATCTGAATTATTAGGTGGTTCTGGAGTATTCGAATTGATTGATGGATCCTGACTTTTTGGAGTTCTCTTTACTGGGTATAAATTTAGATATTCCAAATCTTTGTTCGTGTGTTCTAAATCCTTTAAGTTCGATATTATTGTTGCAGAATTGTTTGCCAATTCGTCTTTGTCCATGAATCTGACATCATTTGAAACGACGAATCTCCTTTCATTTGGGAGCCATATCTTATATCCTTTAGAAAGAGTAGGATACCCAATAAAAATTCCTGATCTTCGTGGTTCGTACTTTCCTTTATTTGGACTTTTGTCGAGTACGTAAACTTTACTTCCAAATTGCCGAAAATAAGCAACTACTGGTACCTTGTTCGTCCATAATGTATATGGAAGCTCACCGTTGGTCGCATCAGTAGGACACCTGTTACGAATGTGTACTGCTGCCGATATAGCCTCAGCCCAAAAAACTTGTGGCAGTTTCGATTCTATTAGAAAACATCGTGCCATGTCATTCAGAGTTCGGTTTTGACGTTCTGCGACTCCGTTTTGTTGAGGGGTTTGTACACACGACAACCTCCTTTGTATCCCACAGCTATCTAAAAAATTTTCGAAGTTTTTATTCATCTACTCTCCACTATTATCACTCTGTAAATACTTTATCTTCCGTCCAGTTACATTTTCGACCTTGTTTTTATAATTCATGAATGCATCAAGAAGTTCATTCTTACTTGTGAGGAACCTCACTTCGATCCATCTTGAGAAATCATCAATGAACGTTACAAAATATCTGGACTTACCCAAAGATTCAACCTGCATTGGTCCGCATACGTCTGTATGCACTATTTCTAATAATTCCGATGTTCTAGCATGTTCGCTTCTTGAGTACGACTGACGGGTCAACTTGGCTTCTATGCAGGTCTCACAGGTTGGAATGTTTTCATGGAAATTTTGCGGCATACCTCTGACCAATTCTTCTTTCGCCATACGCTTCAAATCTTTAAAATTCAAGTGTCCGAATTTCTTGTGCCATGTTGAAAGGGAGAATTTTTCCGAAACATTTCTCGCCGATTCTTGATTACGTTGACGCAGGTAATACAAGCCATTTATTCGGTCAGCAAACAATTTTGTGTGCTTATTTCCATCTTGAACAACAGCTGAATCTTTAGTGAAAACTACCTTGAACCCTTTGGCTGTTATTTTCCCAACAGATATGAGGTTGTTCGTAATTCTGGAATATGTAAAGTTTCCGAAAGATTCAAATTATTTTTGCCATCGTTGATCGGGATTACACTGTTCCAATTCCTTGGGATATTGCCTGAGATTCATTGGCAAGACTGACACTCCTTTCTATATCAGATTTATAGTCGATTAACACATTGGCTTCGTTGGTCATGTGCGATGTGCAACCGCTATCAAGACACCAACGGAAATTGTTAATGGAATTCAAATAAAAGCATTCGGAAGCAATAAAACCTAAGTCTTCTCCATAATTTTCTTTCGCAACTGCTGTTTCTTCCATTCGTCTGAAAAATTTTCTCCTATCCGGACAATATCAAGCCGTGTGTCCAATTTGATTGCACGAATAACAGCAAGGTTTGTATTGAATTTGTTGTTTTTGATTCACTTGAGGATGTGAGTTTTCCTGAAATCTTTGTTTTTCATAAGTTCTTCCAAACAGTGCATTCTGATCATTCTCTGACTCAATTTCTCTTCGAGCCTCGCTTTCTTCCATTATTTTGATTTTTAGTACTTGCGGTAGTGGTAAATTATCTCTGGATTCGATAGCAATTCTGAATGATTCGAATTCTCTTTAGAGTGAATACAGGAGCATTATTGAAAGGAGATCATCGTGCACCGGGATGTCCATGTCTCCAAGTTTACTAACAATATCAAAAAAAACGTTCAAATGGTCTCTCAGGTCATCTCCCGATTTCATGCGTTTCAATATCAATCTCTTCAGCAAGGCTGCTTTCCTAGCTGGTCCAGTTGATTTATATATTGAGCGTAATTTATCCCATACGTCTTTAGATGTTTCACCACCTCGAATTACTTTCAATTCACTGGCGCTTATTGTCAGAATTATATCAGCCTTTGCTTTTGCGTCTGATATTTCTCATTCTCTGGCTCTTTCCGTTTCTGTTGGTTTCAAAATTTTTCCGGTAACGTAATCCAGATAATCATTCTTGGTTAAAAGCGCCTCAACGTGCATTTTCCATGAATCATAATTGTTCCGCCCGAGAGCTTCAATTTTCATCAAATTCGCCGAGCTCATTGTTCTTTTCCAACATTAAGGGCCGTATTCACAACACTTCCTAGGCATAAGGAGCCGCTCGATGCGCCAGCACTTCCTTCTCACATTTTATTGGTCAATTTCAAAAAAACAAACATTCCGTTTCCATAAAACTCGCATGGTATGGAGACGATCACAGCAACTTAGGTACTGTCAATCGCAACCTCGATTTTCGAGGTCCTAATTTTAAGGTTGCCCACTTGCTACCTTAAAATTGGAACCTCGAAAATCGTGGTTGCGATTGACAGTACCTAGGATGTTGTGCTCGTCTCCATACCATGCGAGTTTTATGGAAACGGAATGTTTGTTTTTTTTGAAATTGACCAATAAAATGTGCAAAGGAAGTGCTGGCGCATCGAGCGGCCCTTATGCATAGGAAGTGTTGTGAATACGGGCCTAAGTCTCATAATCTGTTAGAGAATGAAATTCGTCTTTCCAGCTCGGAATTCAGAAATTTAATGAACACAAAATAAATTAAACATTTTGGAATGCAACGAGTAGTCTGGGATGATGTTGTAGGTGATATTGTAGAAAACTTCAACAGTGTCTGTGTGTCCGTCTGTTGTCATTTACAAAAATGGCCATAGCTCCCTCAACCTTTTTTCAAATTTCATGAACTGAAACGTTTGTCTCGGCAAGATCACCCTTTTAATAGACACCATTTTTAATCGGAATTTGAAATACTCACAGTACTTCCGATACATTGCATTTTTAGGGTTTTCTATTTTATTTTTTTCCGGCCACAAATATGGACCGATTAAACCAGTTTTTGACCACTAAAATCAACCAATTTTGACTTACAGGGAGTGAAACCAGCCCTACAACCCGGTGTAGGAATCCAACAAGCTCAAAAAATTCAAAATCGGTACAGTAGGACTCCGTCGAATTGGCAAAAATGTAGAAAAACGCTGCTAAGTAGATTAGTGACATAGGTAAATAACTTGTCTGGGTATCAAAGAAAAAAGATTTCAAATAGTTGGAGTTTATCATCATAATATAGGAGTCAAAACTTGTATACAAATAGAAAAATGTGCCAAAAAATTTTACCGTAATCTGGCTATTAACATTTTGATCAATGAATGAAAAATAGATAGATGCTTTTATTTGCCGATACAAAATCATTTGTGGAGTAATGGTCAATGGTGAATTCAATGATGCTTAAATGGTACGCTTTCACAATGATGATTAAAAAGGGATAAAAAGAAAAAAACACTGAACGATTAGGTAAACAAGACAGTGAGTGATACCCACTGACCCCCAGACAGTGAGGTCTCATGGGGACAATAGGTCTCTACCTGAGATTTCCACGAAGCAAGACCCGCTTTCTCAGAAGGGAACTGACCTGCCAGTTAATTAAAAATGTCAACCGTATTAAGATAAGCTGGCTAATCGGACAACATACACTTTCTAATAGCCGAATCGCATTTTTACTTCCATATTTACAGAGTAAATGGAAGTATTGTGATCGTCCTAAAATCGAGAATCGGAACGGAGCATCAGAAAAAACTTTTTCTTATAGGTACACATTTACTCAGAATCACTTCCTGAACAAGTGTCTGTGTGTCCGTCTGTGGTCATTTACAAAAATGGCCATAACTCCCTCATTTCTCATCCTTTTTTCAAATTTCTTGAACTGAAATGTTTGCCTCGGCAAGACCTAACACCCTGTTTAATCGGAATTTGGATAACGCACAGTACTTCCGATATATTCGAATTTTTAGTGTTTTCTATTTTATTTTTTTCCAGCCACAAAAATTAACCGATTTGAGCGTTCTTGGTCTTAAAATCTTTTTTTTACCTTGCAATATATGTGGATATTTTTTATACTCCAATAATGTATTGTATTTTTATTTTTGGCGAATTTTAAAATGTTAATAGTGAATTTTTTGATATTTTTGGCGTAAACACCCTTAACGGCAGTCAAAATATGATCAAATTGTGTCTCAATTTTACGTTTCAGAATATGGAAGTATTGTGTGTTATCTACGCACCACTGGTTATATTTTTTGCCTAAACACCCTCAAAAGCAGTCAAAATATGATCAAATTGTGTCACAATTTTACGTTTAAAAATATGGAAGTATTATGTGTTATCTACGCACCACTGGTTTTTACTTCCATATTTACAGAGTAAATGGAAGTATTGTGATCGTCCTAAAATCGAGAATCGGAACGGAGCTTCAGAAAAAACTTTTTCTTATACACATTTACTCAGAATCACTTCCTGAACAAGTGTCTGTGTGTCCGTCCGTCCGTCTGTGGTCATTTACAAAAATTACCATAACTCCCTCAATTTTCAACCTTTTTTTCAAATTTCTTGAACTGAAATGTTTGTCTCGGCAAGACCTAACACCCTGTTTAATCGAAATTTGGATTTATTTTATTATCTAATAATATATTTTTATTATAATATTATTTATTATAATATTTTATTATCTATTTTATTATCTATTTTATTTTTTCCCAGTCACAAAAATGAACCGATTTGAGCGTTCTTGGTCTTAAAATCTTTGTTTTACCTTGCAGAATATGTGGGTATTTTTTATGTTCCGAAAAACTGGCGTTTTTTGTTTTTGGGCGAATTTTGAAATTTGAATAGTGAATTTTTTGATATTTTTGACCTAAACACCCTTAAAAGCAGTCAAAATATGATCAAATTGCGTGATAATTTTACGTTCCAAAATATGGAAGTATTGTGTGTTATCTACGCACCACTGGTTTCTGTTGTATATATCGATCATTGTGAAAACGTACCAACTTACCACCATTGACCATTACTCCACAAATGATTTTGTATCGGTAAATAAAAGCATCTATTTATCTCTTATCTATTGATCATAATGTGATTCCAATGACATTTTGGTAGGTACATTTTCCTGTTTGTATGCAAATATCGACTTTTATAATACGATAATAATCCTCCCCACTCCCACGGTTTGAAATCGTTTTCTCCTGTTATCACCAATTTTAAAAATCGCTGGCTGGTCAAAGAAGCTTACTGATAGATGCTCGTCATTTGTGTTCCCTCTGTTTTTCTTATCTAGAATGTTTGCTTTCTTGTTCAGCCTCAAATCGGATTTGGGAGTGTTCGAGGGAATGTAGCCTCCTCTCAAGGATATCAACAAGGGTTCGGCATCTTTTCCATCTTTCCATTCTTCGGCAGTCAAAGCTGGATTGTCTCCAATCGTGTCAGGGTACAAATCTTCTTGGAAAAGTTCACTCTGCATGAAACAGACAATTAGTTACGACATGAGTGCCCACATATTCATGTGATGCAGTAACGGCATTAAAAAACTAAGTGAATGGAGGTGTTGTAGTCATTCCAAGATTGAAATCGAAACAGAGATTCAGGGAAAATTGTATTTATGTGTTTTACTTAGAAACACTGTCTGTGTGTCCGTCTGTGAGCATTTTAAAAAATGGCCGTGTCTCCAAAAAGTTCGCTTCTCAACTTTTTTTCCAATATCTTGAACTGGGGGAGTCTGGTGTGGCCAAGCTGTCCAAGGGGTAGAGCCCCGTTTTTGATTCTCCTCGCACCTCCCCTCTCTCCTCCACTTAATCATGCAAACCTAGCCTCAAATGTGCTCTACAGCTACATGCTGATGGAGCAACGACTTTCAAAGTTGAGAATGTAGAAAAACTTCAAATACTGAAACCCTTAGAAAATCATTCGACAGACGATCGCCTTGTTTTTGGATTTTTAGCTAATAATAAGCAATTTCAGAGGGAAGAAATATTTTTGATCAAGTAGCGTGGGGTTCTTCTCACTAGGCCCGTTAGATCAATGTTAGTTTGTGTATAAAAATTAGGTACCTTATCCAGTTTCAATCTCTTTTATCAAACAACTTATAGATTACGCGATACACGATCACAACAATATGGCAATAAAAAAACTTTTGGCGGTACCTGTATTATTTGGATGTAGAAATACCACGGGCCTATCGCACATAGGTACGTGCTGTCTATTGCTCCAAAACAATGGAAGTTATCAACATGTGAAAGTAGACTGATTGTTGGTAAATACTAAATCACAAGGGAAGAACGATTTTACCTTTCTTGGTACAGTCATGGAAATGACTTGACACAGCCCAGAATTGTTGAGACGGTAAAATCTAGCGATCTCGCAGCAGGAAACATCACAGCCACGTTTTGGCATAAATCCAATCCCTCTTTGAGGATCAGGAGTTTGGAAAGTGTTGATGTAATGTACGAATGGTGGCTCTGCTGTGATCTCAAAGTACCTGATCACACTGTCACCCTGGAGGAGACAATTTACATGATGACGAAATGTGATGACTAAAAAGACAGGGTGTCCCAGAATTTATGGTACGCCCTTTTAGGTTATTGGTACATTATTCAATAATAAACTATAGTTATGGTTGAAAATGGGCGGGATTTAGCCAATTAGAACCTCTTCTTACTCCATTTCGTCTTTTGTCATGCAGCAGTGATTAACTAGATTTTTTCAACTTTTCAGGAAATCCAAAAAGCCGGTATCCATACAAGTAAGTTAATTGAATTATCGCTAAGAAAATTTAGTAAAGATGTGACAAAAAGTTGGATAATGATAAAAAAAGGAGCTGCACCCAACCAATGTGAGAGCTTTCGAATCACAGGAAACACTTTTACAGGCCTAAGAAAAGTTGAGCGGTGTTGCTCGAAACGGTTTCCGACGGCTTTTTCTCCTGGATTCACGCAAACCAGTGGGACCACCGGATTCCCCATGGAAAAACCAATATAGTGACCAATAACTCGGTTGTGCGAAAAATCAAGATAATCTCTGTTGCATGTCAAACGACGATTTCTTCTTTAACTTTTCGAAAGCTCCTGCTTTCATCATCAGATCTACAATCACCAAATCATAATTGCAAAAAAAACCTAAAAGTATTACCTCAAAAACAGACTTTAAATTTTGTGACAAAACTGTTAAACTCACTCGATCAGAATATTCATTTAAAACCTCTGCATTATATAGAAACTCGTAAATCATGCGTCAATTATAATAAACTATTGTAACCGACCAAGAACATTTTTGTACATTATTTCCAGAAATAATGTACTAAGTAATCGGTCGGAAAAAATGTTTTTACAACACCCCCTCAAACTTTTGGTACATTATTTTCAGAATTAATGTACCCATGTGATCGGTCGGGAACATTTCATTGTACAAAACCCACTGAAATTTTTTTCTTCCACGTTTCAGAGGTTCTAAAACAAAAATCTGCAATACAGTTTTTGTCCGTCCGCTGTATGCCGTCTGCAGCAAAACGCATGAAAGAAGTTGTCCGATTAGAATAAGAAACGAAAATCTAGCAAATTTATTCTAGTTGTGCACCTTGGTAAGAGAATCCGCTAAATTCACTTGAAAGTACCCAAAAACGTCCAAATGTCATGAAAGTCACAATTTCAAAAACAGTTGTTTTTGGAATTTGACCTCTTAAATTTTTTTGACCAGATTATCCGGGCAATATGCATCAAGTTGGAGCAAACCACAACTTTTAGGACCATCTGCGGCAAAATTGGATAAGCGGTTCAATACGGAGTGGCCAAAATTTCGTCCAGCCACTTCATATTGATTGTAATCATCCGATTTTGACGAAACTAGTCTTGAAAGCTGTATTTGCTCCAACTTGATGCATATTATCCAGGTAATCCGAACGGAAAAGGTGAAGGGGTCCGATTCGGCATAAGTAGGGTATATTTTTGAAACCAGTGGTGCGTAGATAACACACAATACTTCCATATTTTAAAACGTAAAAGTGCGACAAAATTTGATCATATTTTGCCTGTTTTTAAGGGTGTTTATGTCAAAAATATCAAAAAACTCACTATGCAAAGATCAAAATTCGCCCAAAATAAAAATACGCCACATTTTCTGAATAATAAAAATATCCACATATCCTGCAAGGTAAAACGACGATTTGAAGACCAAGAACGCTCAAATCGGTTCATTTTTGTGGCCGGAAAAAAATAAGATAGAAAACACTAAAAATGCAAATACACCGGAAGTACCTACTGTGGGTTATTCAAATTCCAATTGAACAGGATGTTTGTTCTTGCCGAGACAAACATTTCAGTTCAAGAAATTTGAAAAAAGGTTGAGAATTGAGGGAGCTCTGGTCATTTTTACTTCCATATATACAGAGTAAATGGAAGTATTGGAATCGTCCTAAAATCGAGAATCGGAATGGAGCTTCAGAAAAATCTTTTTGTTCATGCCATAATAATGCCAGTCATAACATGCAGATTACCAGATTTTACAGCCTTCAACAAAAAACCACAGCTCAAATATTAAACCACAAACTGGAACAAGAAACATATTGAAATGCACTCCCAGTTTCATCCATGGATGATATTGTTTTTTCTATCTATGGAGAAACAATTCGCTTGACAAAAATTGTCAACATAAAAATTCATTCGTATTCCAGAGTTCAAACTAAAATATATTCTTCCTAAAATTTCCTCAAGTCCATCATTTACAAAAGGTTATGGGCCCAGCACGCCTGAGAGGACAAACAAGAAATGGCGGTGAGTAATTACAAAATTGATCCACTCACCAAGGACAATTACGACACTTGGAAAATTCAAGCCCAAGCTGTTTTCCATCGAAATGGATTATGGGGATACATCAGTGGCGAAATCGTTCATTCAGACGTTGTAGGCCCAATGAAAACGGAGACACCCGGAGGGAGCAAATATTTCGTAACATTCATTGATGAATTTTCAAGATACACACGAGTATACTTTATGAAAAGGAAATCCGAAGTTCTCTCACACTTCAAAGAATTCAAAAATGAAGCGGAAAATTTCTCCGGACACAAAATCAAATTTTTACAGACAGACAACGGGACCGAATACGTAAATTCAGAATTCAATAAATTTTTATCTGACTGCGGAATCCAACGTCGTCTAGCAACCACAAAAACGCCACAACAAAATGGTCTCGCTGAGCGAAAAAATAGAACTCTTCTGGATAAAGCTCGTTGTATGATGATGGAAGCCAACGCGCAAAATTTCCTTTGGGCTGAAGCCATTTATTGTGCAAACTATTTAACAAATCGTAGCCCATCAAGCTCAATTAATGGAGAAACTCCATTCGAAAAGTGGGTTGGGCGAAAACCGTCAGTTCGTCATCTTCAAATCTTTGGCTCGAAAGCTTTCATTTTGAACAAAAATCTAAAAGGAAAATTTGATTCAAGAACGTTGACCGGTATATTCGTTGGTTACTCTGAGGTATCTAAAGCTTATCGTGTATGGGTACCCAGTAAAAGAAAAATCGTAATCAGCAGAGATGTTAAAATTATAAATAAATTTTTTAGTGCTGACAAAGGAGATGGATCTGAAGACACAATCGAAAAACCTGGATGCACTGAAGAAAATCAAACGTCTTGCGAAATTTCGATTCTCCATCAATTTGAAGAATCGCCATCAACGAATACCGAAAATCAAATAACGACGAACGAAAACGGGCCAGAAGAGACAAATAATCAAGAACAAAGAGAAGTTGAAAATCAAGAAATTGATCAACACGTCGAAGTCGAAATTGAAGAACAAGAGGATGAATTGATACCCCAGGTAGCAGAGGAAACCCTACAAGAAATTGGAGAAAACGCCGATGAAACTCCAACGACAACGATGAATCTACGAAGACCCGAAGAACGACGTCCCCCTATCTGGACAAAGGATTACTATATGTACATGGCGAATGAAGAATTTTCCATGGAAACCACCCAAGAAAACGAATCATCTTTATGGGACGAAGCTATTCAAGCTGAAATAAAAGCCCACCTGAAAAACGGTACATGGGAAATCCGGAAGAGACCTGCAGACCGAAATGTCGTAGGATATCGGATGATACTTAAAGAAAAATTAAAACCCGATGGTACCCTCGAACGCAGAAAAGCGCGGTTAGTCGCTCAAGGATTCTCTCAACGCCCTGGACTAGACTATTCAGAAACCTACTCTCCAGTGGTAAAAATGAAATCCCTGAGGCTGCTGATGGGTATAGCAGCAAATAAAGAACTTGAGCTGACGCAAATGGACGTGACGACCGCATACTTGAGCGGAACACTCGACGAACAAATATTTATGAAGATTCCGGAGGGACTAGACGAAAATCTTCACAAAATTATGATCGACGAGAGTCAAAAGACTGACAAAACAATATACGAAGAAGCTAGAAAAATGTTGTCCGACTTGAAGGAAACAACCTCCGAAAAAGCCTGCTATCTCAAAAAGGCTATATACGGTTTAAAACAAGCTGGCCGTATGTGGTTCCAAAAATTAGACAGCTGATTGAAAGAATTGAAATTCGAACCATCAATCGCCGAACCTTGTCTCTATATTAAAGAAAATGAAGAAGGAAAGATCATCGTTGCGGTTTACGTGGACGATCTAATCATCGCATATTCGAACAAAAAGGAAGTCAAAAAATTGAAAAAAGATCTGACAAAAACCTTCGAAATGAGAGACATTGGTAAAGTCGAATATTGCCTAGGAATAGAATTTTCAAGAGGAAGCAACAACGAAATAAAAATGAAACAAGAAAAATACATCGAGAAACTACTGGACAAGTTCAACATGAAATCAGCCAAATCATCAAAAACCCCCAATGGAAGTCAATTTAAAATTAGAAAAACCAACCGATGAGAAACTTCCCGACTTCCCGTTCCTAAATTTAATAGGATCACTGATGTACATCGCAACAGCGACACGACCGGACATCATGTACCCAGTAAGCCATCTTTCCCAATTCAATACCTGCTTCAGGAAAGAACACTGGCTTGCAGCCAAACGCGTTCTCAGATACCTGAAACATACAAAATCGCTGAACCTCGTCTTCCAGAAAACTGCAGATCCATGCATCTCCGGCTTATCCGACGCCAATTGGGGCAATTGCCTCGATGGTAGATCCTATACAGGATTCTGTTTCCTGTACAGCGGCACAGCTATAAGTTGGGAGGCGAAGAAACAGAGAACTGTCGCTCAATCGACAGCAGAGAGCGAATACATGGCCTTAAGCGAAGCTGCCAAAGAAGCGCTACATTTGAAAAATCTGGCCGACCATCTCGGAATTCGACAAAATACAGTCGAAATTGAGACCGACAACCAAGCGGCGCAAAACTGGGCGATCAACCCTATTGTGACTCCCAAAAGCAAACACATAGCTCTGAAAGAACACTTCATTCGCGACGCAGTTCACAACAAAGACGTGCAATTGAAATACTGCCCAACCGAAGACATGACAGCGGACGTATTCACGAAGTCGCTAGCAGCTCCGAAGCTCATTTTATTTCGTGAGAAGCTGGGACTACGGGACTGTTCGTGAGGGGGAGTATTGAAATGCACTCCCAGTTTCATCCATGGATGATATTGTTTTTTCGATCTATGGAGAAACAATTCACTTGACAAAAATTGTCAACATAAAAATTCATTCGTATTCCAGAGTTCAAGCTAAAATATATTCTTCCTAAAATTTCCTCAAGTCCATCATTTACAAAAAAACAGCTTCTCAAAACATGAAAATGCAGCCCAAAACAGGAAATCAGGACACCACAGGAAAATCCTCCAGTCCACCATACGCCAGAAGTGGGGGTACTCAAGTGCCCGAGTACCCGCTCCGGTTCTTGGATTTGGACCCCACTGTCAGCCATCGCGCGCGCATCTATGCTTCATCCTTTGTTTCAAATCCTTAGACCATTCTCTATCATTCTTTGGAAAACTGTCCGAAATCGTTTCTCTTCGGTTCAGTTGGGATTTGGTGACGTTAACCATAATTGCATTTGCATACGTTGCGATCATTTCGTTCATAATCGCCTTTGTACGACGCGACGTGCACGTTAAACCCACGAGTGCTCACACATCCGTGACCGTGAGTTTTTCTCCTGCTTTCCTGCGATCTCACATCGGCGCTACCGTGAGAGGAAAGCCCATCATCGCGTCTGGCCGAATTCTTGCATTAGTCACTTAAGAAATTCGCCAGTAATTCCGCGAGGGTTGAATTTCTACCGTCATCAGTTACACACAGTAAGAAATATCCGTACCATTTTTGTGTCATCATTAATCGGCATCAGAAACCTTTTCATCAATCTGCAGTTCATCGATTCAGATCTGAATATTGTATTAAATTCATCAGTTAAACCAGAATCACGTATTTGAAGCTCCATCGAATTATCAAAGGACTGTGAATCTGTAGAATTATAATTCTTTCATCTTCGTCATGAAACTGAATTTTCATTAACCAATTTCTCCCAAAAAAGTCAAGTTATGATACGTACAACGTGTTCAATCATTGGCGTGAACACTTTTTCTCATACACATTTACTCAGAATCACTTCCTGAACGAGTGTCTGTGTGCCTGTAAGTCCGTTTGTCCGTTTGTCCGTCTGTGGTCATTTACAAAAATGACCATAACTCCCTCATTTCTCAACCTTTTTTCAAATTCCTTGAACTGAAATGTTTGTCTCGGCTAGATCTAACACCCTGTTTAATCGGAATTCGAATAGCTCACAGTACTTCCGATATATTTGCATTTTTAGTGTTTTCTATTTTATTTTTTTCCGGACACAAAAATGAACCGATTTGAGCGTTCTTGGTCTTAAAATCTTTGTTTTAGGTATCTTGCAGAATATGTGGATATTTTTTATATTCCGATAATGTGGCGTACTTTTTTTTGGGCAAAATTTGGTACATTATTTCCAGAAATAATGTACCTATGTAACTGATCAAGAAAAATTTTTTTACAACACCCCCTGAAAATTTTTTATTTCACGTTTCAGAGTATCTAGAACACGAATCTGCAATAAAAATTTTTTGTCCGTCCGCCGTACGCCGTCAGCAGCAAAACGCATAGAAGGAGTGGTCCGATTTCAAAAAAAAAAAAAGAAACGCAAGCGTTTAGCAAATTTTCCTGTGACGAGCACCTCCTTTAAGGGAATCCTCTGAATCAACTCTAGACTACTCAAAAACGATCAAATGTAAAAAAAGTCATGATCTCAAAAACAAATTTTTTTGGGTTTTCGACCCCTTAACATTTTTTGATCGGATTCCCCTGACAATATGCCTCAAGTTGGAGCAAACCGCAATTTTCAGACCAACCGCACCAAAATCGGATCAGCGGTACGATACGAAGTGGACGGACGAAATTTTGGCCAAAAATTTCGTCCAGCCACTTCGTATTGACTACTGATCCGATTTTGACTAAATTAGTCTTGAAAGTGGTGGTTTGCTCCAACTTGAGGCATATTGTCCGGACAATCCGATCGGAGAAGGTTAAGGGGTCCAATTTGGCATTAGTATGGTCCATTTTCGAAAAAACGCAAAAACTCAATTTTGAAGGTGATGCCGTGGGTTTAGAATCTTTTGAGTATTTTCCCCGGGTTTCTCGCTTGATTTACCATAGGATAGGGGTTTTTTTCTAAAAAAATTCGAAAATTTTGTTTTTGGATCGGTTTGGCTTGAATTTCTCAATGCGATTTCTGATTTTTCGCGTTTTTGGCAATTTGAGGGAGTTCTACTGAACCGTTTTGAATTTTTTGAGCTCGAAGGATTCCTTGAAGGTTTTTACACATTTTCCAATCCCTTTCAGTCAAAATCAGTTGGGTTTTAGAGATCTAAAACTGGTTTGAAGACTAATTTTTGACCTAAAACAAAAAAATATTTTCTTGACCCTTTAAAAAAATCAAATTTCACAGTAATTTTTGTGAATACAAACGTATTCGTATTCCTCTAATACAACTTAAGTGAATACGAATATATTCGCATTCACTAATACGGATAAAGTTAATATATTCATATTCGTATTCACGGAATACGAACATGCCCATCTCTGGATGAAATAAATAAGAATGAATGAATGAATGAATAAGATAATATCAGATAAATGATTTGACATTAAAAAATTTTTGACATAAAATTAGGAGTAAAAACTAAATATTTAGACATCAAAATTTTTACGTAAAATGAGGAACATGCATGAAAAACTAAATCCTTTTTTTCCGCCAGAATGATGCTGTTTCGGATGCGAAAATGATGTAGTGATGGTCTACAACGAAAAAAAACATTTTTCCGGGTGAAAAACGCTAATGAAAAGTGCCCTTTTGAATGTGGCGGTTAACCGTATGACGTCACTGTGCGGACGCGACTGCACGTAGTTTCTTAACGTAACGGCAAAAAATCCGTTATCGCCGTCCTATCACAGCATACACACATGAACTCGGATGAGGTTGCACTGGTGTTCACGGGAAGATGACATCACACTGAGTAGCCTTGCGGCTGGCCATTTTCCGGCTCTACTTCAAATCTGCGATTTTCACTAAGCCTCCCTCCTCTTTTAATTACCACTTTTCCGAACCGTCATCCACCATAACACCATTTTCGAAGCCTAACAAGGAATATTATGGCGAAAAAACAGTTTATTTTTGGTACATTATTTCCAGAAATAATGTACCTATGTAATTGATCAAGAAAAATTTTTTTACAACACCCCCTGAAAATTTTTTCTTTCACGTTTCAGAGGTTCTAGAACACGAATCTGCAATAAAAATTTTTTGTCCGTCCGCCGTACGCCGTACGCCGTCAGCAGCAAAACGCATAGAAGGAGTGGTCCGATTTCAAAAAAAAAAAAATGAGCGTTTAGCAAATTTTCCTGTGACGTGCACCTCCTATAAGGGAATCCTCTGAATCAACTCTAGACTACTCAAAAACGATCAAATGTAAAAAAAGTCATGATCTCAAAAACAAATTTTTTTGGGTTTTCGACCCCTTAACATTTTTTGATCGGATTCCCCTGACAATATGCCTCAAGTTGGAGCAAACCGCAATTTTCAGACCAACCGCACCAAAATCGGATCAGCGGTTCGATACGAAGTGGACGGACGAAATTTTGGCCAAAAATTTCATCCAGCCACTTCGTATTGACTACTGATCCGATTTTGACTAAATTAGTCTTGAAAGTGGTGGTTTGCTCCAACTTGAGGCATATTGTCCGGACAATCCGATCGGAGAAGGTTAAGGGGTCCAATTCGGCATAATTAGGGTATATTTTTGAAAAGACACAAAATCTCAATTTTGAAGGTGATGCCGTGGGTTTAGAATTTTTGAGTATTTTTCCCGGGTTTCTCGCTTGATTTACCATAAGATAGGGTGGTTTTTCCGAAAAAATTCGAAAATTTTGTTTTTGAATCGGTTTGGCTTGAATTTCTTAATGCGATTTCTGCGTTTTCGCGTTTTTGGCAATTTGAGGGAGTCCTACTGAACCGATTTTGAATTTTTTGAGCTCGTTGGATTCCTTGAAGGTTTTTACACATTTTTCACTCCCTATAAGTCAAAATCGATTGGGGTTTAGTAATCAAAAACTGGTTTAAAGACTAATTTTTGACCTAAACAAAAAATATTTTTTTGACCCTTTAAAAAAAATGTTAAAATTCCAAAAAAAATATTTTTGAGTAGGTTTCGGGCAGGTACATGACACAAAAAATTTGCAATTTTCTACAACTCTCCAGGACTAAGAAAAATGAAAAAAACCGATTTCAGCTGGAAAATCCAAGGTCCTAGCCTAGGAAAAATTTCAAAAAAATGATGGATTTGACGGGTTTTTTGGCGGGAATCTTTAGATATTGACTATGAAACATGAAATTTGGCATTTTTTCGAGATTTTGGTCACCAGGGTCAATTTTTTCGCAATTTTCTTGGTTTTACGGCCTATGGGGTTAAGCAAAACGTGATACAGGAGAAAACGTTGGGTGACAAATTCCCTATCAGATGCATTCCCACCCTTGATAACGACTGTATTATCCGAGGGCGTCAGTTTATAGGCTTGGAACTGCAAAACTGCGATTCGGCTATTAGAAAGTGAACGTTATTGGGATGATCCAGTCTCGCATATTAATAATGTGGACAGATTAATTAAGGGAATTTGAAGCGCTGTGCGGTGAATAGATGCGATCCCGAGTCAGGCCTTTTCGGAAATCTCAGGTATCACTACCGTATATGAGGGACCCGCAGGGACCTGGTTTGCGTCCAGGTATAAGGGAAGGGATTGGGGAGGGGCATTGTTCCCTCGTGATGAGACCTCGTCAATGGGTCTTGTTTAATCGCTCAGTGTTTTTTCTTCTTTTTATACCTATTTATTCATCATTGTGAACAAGTACCATTTAAGCATCATTGAACTCACCAATGACCATTGCTCCACAAATGATATGATGATAAACCTACCTACTCCAGCTATTCGAACTTTATTTTCTGTGATACCCATACAAATAATGTACCCATGTCACTAATCTACTTAGCAGCGTTTTTTTCATGCATGTTCCTCATTGTTCATCCTATTCATTCATTCTTATTTATTTCATGTTTTTATGTCAAATCGTCTTATTACTTCCATATTTACAGAGTAAATGGAAGTATTGTGATCGTCCTAAAATCGAGAATCGGAACGGAGCTTCAGAAAAAACTTTTTCTCATACACATTTACTCAGAATCACTTCCCGAACAAGTGTCTGTGTGTCCGTCTGTCCGTGTGTCAGTGTGTCCGTCTGTGGTCATTTACAAAAATGGCCATAACTCCCTCATTTCTCAACCTTTTTTGCAAATTTCTTGAACTGAAATGTTTGTCTCGGAAAGCCCTAACACCCTGTTCAATCGGAATTTGGATAACGCACAGTACTTCCGAGATATTTGCATTTTCAGTGTTATCTATTTTATTTTTTTCCAGCCGCAAAAATGAACCGATTTGAGCGTTCTTGGTCTTACAATCTTCGTTTTACCTTGCAGAATATGTGGATATTTTTTTATATTCCAAAAATGTACCAAATTTTCTTTTGGCGAATTTTAAAATTTGCAAAGCGAATTTTTTGACCTTTTTGACCTAAACACCCTTAAAAGCAGTCAAAATATGGTCAAATTGTGTCTCAATTTTACGTTTCAAAATATGGAAGTATTGTGTGTTATCTACGCACCACTGGGTTTTTGTCAAATCATCGTATTTATTACTTCCATATTTACGGAGTAAATGGAAGTATTGTGATCGTCCTAAAATCGAGAATCGGAACGGAGCTTCAGAAAAAACTTTTTCTTATACACATTTACTCAGAATCACTTCCTGAACAAGTGTCTGTGTGTCCGTGTGTCCGTCTGTCCGTCTGTGGTCATTTACAAAAATTGCCATAGCTCCCTCGATTCTCAACCTTTTTTCAAATTTCTTGAACTGAAATGTTTGTCTCGGCAAGACCTAACACCCTGTTTAATCGGAATTTGGATAACGCACAGTACTTCCGAGATATTTGCATTTTTAATGTTTTCTATTTTATTTTTTTCCGGCCGCAAAAATGAACCGATTTGAGCGTTCTTGGTCTCAAAATCTTCGTTTTACCTTGCAGAATATGTGGATATTTTTTACATTCCGAAAATGTGGCGTTTTTCCATTTTGGGCGAACTTTAAAATTTTAATACTGAATTTTTTGATATTTTTGACCTAAACACTTTCAAAAGCAGTCAAAATATGATCAAATTGTGTCACAATTTTACGTTTCAAAATATGGAAGTATTGTGTGTTATCTACGCACCACTGGTTTTTCATTTATCTCGGTCAAGGTACAATTTGGCCAAGTCGGAAATATGGCTAGCTGTCCGAGGACAGCGTCCCGATCTGGGTCTGTTGCGATTTGGCTGGCCTTGCAAGGCGCGTGTGCCGAGGACGTACTGGATGACGGATCATGAAAAAATGAAAAAAACGCTACATTTTCGGAATGTAATAAATATCCACATATTCTGCAAGATAAAACAAAGATTTTGAGACCAAGAACGCTCAAATCGGTTCATTTTTGTGGCCGGAAAAAAATAAAATAGAAAATACTAAAAATGCAAATATCTCGGAAGTACTGTGCGTTATCCAAATTCCGATTAAACAGGGTGTTAGGTCTTGACGAGACAAACATTTCAGTTCAAGAAATTTGAAAAAAGGTTTAGAAATGAGGGAGTTATGGCCATTTTTGTAAATGACCACAGACGGACAGACGGACACACGGACACACAGACACTTGTTCAGGAAGTGATTCTGAGTAAATGTGTATAAGAAAAAGTTTTTTCTGAAGCTCCGTTCCGATTCTCGATTTTAGGACGATCACAATACTTCCATTTACTCTGTAAATATGGAAGTAAAAATGGAGATTGCATGTTACTTCCATATTTACAGAGTAAATGGAAGTATTGTGATCGTCCTAAAATCGAGAATCGGAACGGAGCTTCAGAAAAAACTTTTTCTTATACACATTTACTCAGAATCACTTCCTGAACAAGTGTCTGTGTGTCCGTGTGTCCGTTAGTCCGTGTGTCCGTTAGTCCGTGTGTCCGTTAGTCCGTTAGTCCGTTAGTCCGTCTGTGGTCATTTACAAAAATGAGCATAACTCCCTCAATTCTCAACCTTTTTTCAATTTTCTTGAACTGAAATGTTTGTCTCGGCAAGACCTAACACCCTGTTTAATCGGAATTTGGATAACGCACAGTACTTCCGATATATTTGCATTTTTAGTGTTTTCTATTTTATTTTTTTCTGGCCACAAAAATGAACCGATTTGAACGTTCTTGGTCCTAAAATCTTTGTTTTACCTTGCAGAATATGTGGATATGTTTTACATTCCGAAAATGTGGCGTTTTTTCATTTTGGGCGAGTTTTAAAATTTTAATAGTGAATTTTTTGATATTTTTGACCCAAACACCCTTAAAAGCAGTCAAAATATGATCAAATTGTGTCACAAATTTACGTTTCAAAATATGGAAGTATTGTGTGTTATCTACGCACCACTGGTTTGTTCTTGAATTGCTACTTTTGAACTTAAATCAAAGGAGATTGCTACTTTTGCATTAAAACTTATTCGGAGATTGCTTGTTTTGAACTAAAAGACGGCAATGGCAACGCTCAAACAAGCGGGTCGAGCGAGCTTCTGATTGTCTGAAGTGGAGATTGTCTCTTTTGAACCTCACGGCGCGGAAACAAACTGTTATATCGGTCTTTGATTTTAAGTGGGAGATTGAAGGTTTTGACTCTAAATACCTCAGCAGCTCGATCGGGAATACTTTCAACTGCAAAGTCCCGCCTCTAACTCGTTTTGTGAAAAAATTGGAGATTGCCAGTTTTGAATCTACACCCCTCATATTACCGAGGAAAAGAGCTAACTATTAACAAACCCAAAATTAAGAACTTGAGACTGGCAACAAAGTCCAATATTATAATATATTAGAAATAAAATATTAATAAGTAAATAAAATATTAATATTAATAAAAACATTATTTTTATACCTTGCCGCAAAGATAAACCAGATTGGTGTCTGGGTCGTAGATAGGAAACATGACCCCATTGCTAGTGTCCAGCTCCACCATAACGATGGGTTCTGTCAGATGCTCAGGCGCACGTAGTGAATACTGTCGTTCTGACATTTTGCTGAAGCCTGTGGTGAAGATGAGCCCACTCTTTAAATAGATGGCTCGAGTGGCTTTGCTCCCCTCGTGACATATTGCTTCCTAAAAAATGTTGAAGACAATGAAGAATAATACTGTTCAGTAAAGCAAAACGCTGCTAAGTAGATTAGTGATATGGGTACATTATTACTTCCATATTTACAGAGTAAATGGAAGTATTGTGCTCGTCCTAAAATCGAGAATCGGAACGGAGCTTGAGAAAAAACTTTTTCTTATACCTACACATTTACTCAGAATCACTTCCTGAACAAGTGTCTGTGTGTCCGTGTGTCCGTCTGTCCCTCTGTGGTCATTTACAAAAATGGCGATAACTCCCTCATTTCTCAACCTTTTTTCAAATTTCTTGAACTGAAATGTTTGTCTCGGCAAGACCTAACACCCTGTTTAATCGGAATTCGGATTACGCACAGTACTTCCGATATATTTGCATTTTTAGTGTTTTCTATTTTATTTTTTTCCGGCCACAAAAATAGACCGATTTGAGCGTTCTTGGTCTCAAAATTTTTGTTTTACCTTGCAGAATATGTGGATATTTTTTATATTCCAAAAATGTATTGTATTTTTATTTTGGGCGAATTTTAAAATTTTAATAGTGAATTTTTTGATATTTTTGGCCTAAACACCCTGAAAAGCAGTCAAAATATGATCAAATTGTGTCACAATTTTACGTTTCAAAATATGGAAGTATTGTGTGTTATCTACACACCACTGGTTTTTCTGGGTATCACAAAAAAACTTCAAATAGCAGGAGTGGGTAGGTTTATCATATAATAGAAGTCAAAGTTTGTGTACAAATTGAAACATTTCAACAGGATCACTTCCTAAAAGATGTAGAAGACAATGAAAAATAATACTGTACAGTAAAGCAAAACGCTGCTAATTAGATTAGTGATATGGGTACATTATTTTTCGGGGTACCACAAGAAAAAACTTCAAATAGCAGGAGTGGGTAAGTTTATCATATAATAGAAGTCAAAGTTTGTATACAAATTGAAACATTTCAACGGGATCACTGCCTAAAAGATGTAGAAGACAATGAAGAATAATAATGTACAGTAAAGCAAAACGCTGCTATGTAGATGAGTGATATGGGTAGGGGAGAGGGGGGCACAATGAAACACGGGGCAGTGAGACAAGCGGATTTCTAAACCAGTGGTGCGTAGATAACACACAATACTTCCATATTTTGAAACGTAAAATTGTGACACAATTTGATCATATTTTGACTGCTTTTCAGGGTGTTTAGGCCAAAAATGTCAAAAAATTCACTATTAAAATTTTAAAATTCGCCCAAAATAAAAATACAATACATTTTTGGAATATAAAAAATATCCACATATTCTGCAAGGTAAAACGAAGATTTTGAGACCAAGAACGCTCAAATCGGTTCATTTTTGTGGCCGGAAAAAAATAAAATAGAAAACACTAAAAATGCAAATATCTCGGAAGTACTGTGCGTTATCCGAATTCCGATTAAACAGGGTGTTAGGTCTTGCCGAGACAAACATTTCAGTTCAAGAAATTTGAAAAAAGGTTGAGAAATGAGGTAGTTATGGCCATTTTTGTAAATGACCACAGACGGACACACGGACAGACGGACACACGGACACACAGACACTTGTTCAGGAAGTGATTCTGAGTAAATGTGTATAAGAAAAAGTTTTTTCTGAAGCTCCGTTCCGATTCTCGATTTTAGGACGATCACAATACTTCCATTTACTCTGTGAATATGGAAGTAAAAATCTGAGGGCACCAGAGCACCCCCAGTAGGGTGTCCCTTATTTTTCAACTTCAATATTTTTGGACGCATACCCTCTCATTTTTTTCTCTTAGGTCTAAAACTATCGTATGTGAAATAGTTTCCCCCTAGGATGACGTTAACCCGTGCCGAATCGTCGCCAAAGTTGGAATATACGAATTTGGGCTTTTTCGCTAAAATCGCCCCTTTCTTGAGACGCTCTGAAATTTCTTCTGGCAGTCGCGGTTGTTTGATTGACGTGAAATTTATACCATATATTTGAGTAATATTAACGAAGATCTGGTAAAAATTTGAAGAGGATTGGATGGAAATTGCGGGCTACAGAAATCTTGTAAGTCTATTGTTGGTGCCCGTTTTATCGGAAACTTGCATTCAGACGGTTTTACTGACTCTTAAGATAATATCTCTGACGAATCGACTTTAAATGTTCACCCCGTCTTCAGAGAGGCTTTCAAAGAACTGCTGGGAGTAGAAGAAGAAGAAGAAAAATAAGAGTTTATTTGTATAAAGCCAATAAGGCCATTACAAAAGTTGGCAAGATTTCATTAGGCACAAAAGTGAAGATAAAATAAATATTTTCCTTTTGGAGAAAAGATTAGCTCCTACTTGAGCGATAAATATTATGCATCGGAGTTTTTTTTTAATTTCTTAAGTAAGCATCTACCAAAAATATCTATTGGCCAAAAACGGAAAGTACGTAATACATTTTTTCCTCAGAAAACAGTTCCCTCTGAAACCTTGAAGGCCCTGAGCCTAAGGACCGTCTGCAGGAAACCAATAAAACTTGCAGGGTTCTTGATAGTCATGACTAGCAGCAATTCGCCCTTGGAGAGCGTGCAACCACCCAAAAATTTGAACCCTCGGCTCGAAACACTGCGGATTCTGCGATTAGGTGTTCTAAGGTGTCTGGCTTTGTCAGATCACAAACTTGGCAGTTCCGATCTGCTGAGAATTTTATACAGAGCCTGTTCAAGTATACCCGACAGAAGGGGAGACCTGCTAGTCTTGTCTAAGCTAGGAGTCGCTTAGCGCACAGTGGCAGGGCAGCCTCCAAGTACGGAAGGCATCCTACGTTTCTTGGGACTCGGTTGAAAGAAGATTGACTCGCGCCCTCAACGTCCTCCAGGCGGAGCGGAGCGTCCTCCAAAGAGTTCTCGCTGTTGTTTCAGTCGGGCATAATCCTGCGGTTCCAGGAGTCCCTCGCAATCCGCCTGAGCGAGCAGCTGCCTGAACTGCAGGGGTCAGCGAGCTTCCAAGCTCTAGAAGCCTGTAAAAGCCAGTCCTAGGAAGCCGCTCTTTACCCATACTTTGGAGTTTCAGAAACCAGCTAAACATTCCCTTCCCAATATGCAGTTTGAGGTGGGTTCTAGTTGAAGCCCTGACGAGGTAATACGGCGTGCTCCATCCCAAGCCAAGCAGGGCCGCTGTAACTTGAACTCTTTCGAGCAGCTCACAGTGGTAAAAACTCCATGCTTCTGCAGCGTAAAGGGCTGTACTTGCTATCACTGCCGAAAAAAGTGTCTTCCACGAAGAGGGCGTATTGGCTTGAGACCTGAATACGATCGGCCAGACACTTTTATAATCCGCAATCTCCTTCTCAACTGCCAATTTGGTATGCCATGTGAACAAGCCTGAAGAGGAGACCTCTATTCCTAGGAAGGCAACAGACTTTTGGACAATGACAAAGGGTTACTGAGGAGAATATGAAACATTGGCAGAGCGCGAATCCAGAATCGACATGTTGCTGCACGTTTATGCGCGGTTGCGATGATCCCGGATTTGAGATAATATAATACGAATTCACCCCACATTTTTGAATGTTAGTTCAAGAACCTTATCTAATGCCTATGAAGATGCATGAACTGACAGGTTCATGTAAACATCTTACGGGGTGAGTGCAAGAGCTAAATTATTTTCGGAAAAACGAGACAACATCTGAATACTCAACCCTTTCTACCAATCGTATTTTTCGATCAATCCTCTTCAAATTTTTACCAGATCTTCGTTAATATTACTCAAATATATGGTATAAATTTCACGTCAATCAAACAACCGCGACTGCCAGAAGAAATTTCAGAGCGTCTCAAGAAAGGGGCGATTTTAGCGAAAAAGCCCAAATTCGTACATTCCAACTTTGGCGACGATTCGGCACGGGTTAACATCATCCTAGGGGGAAACTATTTCACATACGATAGTTTTAGACCTAAGAGAAAAAAATGAAAGGGTATGCGTATCAAATTTCCCCAAAAAAATTTTTTCTCCGATATAAGGGACACCCTAACCCCCAGCGCATTTTTACCGATGTACAAACCCACCATAATCAGCAAAAGTTTCCGGTGCACAAGTAGTAGAAGTCCCCCAACCAGCACTTCAGCAGAAAAAGTTATACAAATCGTCTTTTTTTTTAACTTTTGAACTTAACTAATGACTACTTAGATTCTTCCAATCGACTCGTAATTTTTATCATAGATTAATGAGGTTTTTTTAGTTGATTTTCTGTAAAAACTATCCCTCTAGACCAGCTGGTTCAAACGCAAATCCAATATGTCCAGAACTAGTCCTCTCTGGGCACAATGAGACACCATCTTATTGTGCAATAATGTGCCCCAGGGGTTTATTATTTTTTTTACTTCCATATTTACAGAGTAAATGGAAGTATTGTGATCGTCCTAAAATCGAGAATCGGAACGGAGCTTCAGAAAAAACTTTTTCTTATACACATTTACTCAGAATCACTTCCTGAATGAAAAATACTGTCCGGTTCGGAAAAGTCTGTGTGTCCGTCCGTCCGTCTAGGGTCATTTACCAAAATGACCATAACTTCCTCAATTCTCAACCTTTTTTCCAATTTCTTGAACTGAAATGTTTGTCTCGGCAAGACCTAACAACCTGTTTAATCGAAATTCGAATAACACACAGTACTTCCGATATATTTGCATTTTTAGTGTTTGCTATTTTATTTTTTTCCGGTCACAAAAATGAACCGATTTGAGCGTTCTTGGTCTTGAAATCTTTGTTTTACCTTGCAGAATATGGGGATATTTTTTATGTTCCGAAAAACTGGCGTTTTTACTTCCATATTTACAGAGTACATGGAAGTATTGGAATCGTCCTAAAATCGAGAATCGGAACGGAGCTTCAGAAAAAACTTTTTCTAATACACATTCACTCAGAATCACTTCCTGAACAAGTGTCTGTGTGTCCGTCCGTCCGTCTGTGGTCATTTACCAAAATGACCATAACTCCCTCAATTCTAACCTTTTTTCAAATTTCTTGAACTGAAATGTTTGTCTCGGCAAGACCTAACAACCTGTTTAATCGAAATTCGAATAACACACAGTACTTCCGATATATTTGCATTTTTAGTGTTTGCTATTTTATTTTTTTCCGGTCACAAAAATGAACCGATTTGAGCGTTCTTGGTCTTGAAATCTTTGTTTTACCTTGCAGAATATGGGGATATTTTTTATGTTCCGAAAAACTGGCGTTTTTACTTCCATATTTACAGAGTACATGGAAGTATTGGAATCGTCCTAAAATCGAGAATCGGAACGGAGCTTCAGAAAAAACTTTTTCTAATACACATTCACTCAGAAACACTTCCTGAACAAGTGTCTGTGTGTCCGTCCGTCCGTCTGTGGTCATTTACCAAAATGACCATAACTCCCTCAATTCTAACCTTTTTTCAAATTTCTTGAACTGAAATGTTTGTCTCGGCAAGACCTAACAACCTGTTTAATCGAAATTCGAATAACACACAGTACTTCCGATATATTTGCATTTTTAGTGTTTGCTATTTTATTTTTTTCCGGTCACAAAAATGAACCGATTTGAGCGTTCTTGGTCTTGAAATCTTTGTTTTACCTTGCAGAATATGGGGATATTTTTTATGTTCCGAAAAACTGGCGTTTTTACTTCCATATTTACAGAGTACATGGAAGTATTGGAATCGTCCTAAAATCGAGAATCGGAACGGAGCTTCAGAAAAAACTTTTTCTAATACACATTCACTCAGAATCACTTCCTGAACAAGTGTCTTTGTGTCCGTCCGTCCGTCTGTGGTCATTTACCAAAATGACCATAACTCCCTCAATTCTAACCTTTTTTCAAATTTCTTGAACTGAAATGTTTGTCTCGGCAAGACCTAACACCCTGTTTAATCGAAATTTGGATAACGCACAGTACTTCCGATATATTCGCATTTTTAGTGTTTTCTATTTTATTTTTTTCCGGTCACAACCAGTGGTGCGTAGATAACACACAATACTTCCATATTTTGAAACGTACAACTCTGACACAATTTGATCATATTTTGACTGCTTTTGAGGGTGTTTAGGTCAAAAATATAAATAAATTCACTATTCAAATTTTAAAATTCGCCCAAAATAAAAAACCGCTACATTTTCGGCATTTAAAAAATATCCACATATTCTGCAAGGTAAAACGAAGATTTGAAGACCAAGAACGCTCAAATCGGTTCATTTTTGTGGCCGGAAAAAATAAAATAGAAAACACTAAAAATGCAAATATATCGGAAGTACTGTGCGTTATCCAAATTCCGATTAAACAGGGTGTTAGGTCTTGGCGAGACAAACATTTCAGTTCAAGAAATTTGAAAAAAGGTTGAGAATTGAGGGAGTTATGGTCATTTTTGTAAATGACCACAGACGGACAGACGGACGTAACGGACACACAGACACTTGTTCAGGAAGTGATTCTGAGTAAATGTGTATAAGAAAAAGTCTTTTCTGAAGCTCCGTTCCGATTCTCGATTTTAGGACGATCACAATACTTCCATTTACTCTGTAAATATGGAAGTAAAAATGAACCGATTTTAGCGTTCTTGGTCTTAAAATCTTTGTTTTACCTTGCAGAATATGTGGATATTTGTTATATTCCGATAATGTGCCGTATTTTTATTTTGGGAGAATTTCAAAATTTGAATAATGAATTTTTTGATATTTTTGACCTAAACCCCTTTAATAGCAGTCAAAATATGATCAAATTATGTCACAATTTTACGTTTCAAAATATGAAAGTATTGTGTGTTATCTACGCACCACTGGTTTTTGTAAACCGCCTGAAAATTTGTTGGTTTACGTTTCAAGGGGTGTAGAATCCTAATCTGCAATAAAAACGTTGTAAGTAGATGAGTGCAAGTACCTAGATGGCATGTGCACATCAGTTTTCTGTGTATCCGGAAAATTCTGCAAATTCTGCAAAGGGGTTCATTTTTCGATTGAAAAGACAAATATAGGAACTTCTGAAACACGGAATTTGGTTGCTATTATTCTGGAACTTCAGTATATATTTGTATTTTAGATGGGGATTTAGAAAAACGTTTTTTACTTCCATATTTACAGAGTAAATGGAAGTATTGTGATCGTCCTAAAATCGAGAATCGGAACGGAGCTTCAGAAAAAACTTTTTCTTATACACATTTACTCAGAATCACTTCCTGAACAAGTGTCTGTGTGTCCGTGTGTCCGTGTGTCCGTGTGTCCGTCTGTCCGTCTGTCCGTCTGTCCGTCTGTGGTCATTTACAAAAATGGCCATAACTCCCTCATTTCTCAACCTTTTTTCAATTTTCTTGGACTGAAATGTTAGTCTCGGCAAGACCTAACACCCTGTTTAATCGGAATTTGGATAACGCACAGTACTTCCGAGATATTTGCATTTTTAGTGCTTTCTATTTTATTTTTTCCGGCCGCAAAAATAAACCGATTTGAGCGTTCTTGGTCTCAAAATCTTCGTTTTACCTTGCAGAATATGTGGATATTTTTTACATTCCGAAAATGTGGCGTTTTTTCATTTTGGGCGAATTTTGAAATTTTAATACTGAATTTTTTGATATTTTTGACCTAAACACTTTCAAAAGCAGTCAAAATATGATCAAATTGTGTCACAATTTTACGTTTCAAAATATGGAAGTATTGTGTGTTATCTACGCACCACTGGTTTTACTTCCATATTTACAGAGTAAATGGAAGTATTGTGATCGTCCTAAAATCGAGAATCGGAACGGAGCTTCAGAAAAAACTTTTTCTTATACACATTTACTCAGAATCACTTCCTGAACAAGTGTCTGTGTGTCCGTCTGTCCGTCTGTCCGTGTGTCCGTCTGTCCGTCTGTGGTCTTTTAGAAAAATGGCCATAACTCCCTCATTTCTCAACCTTTTTTCAAATTTCTTGAACTGAAATGTTTGTCTCGGCAAGACCTAACACCCTGTTTAATCGGAATTTGGATAACGCACAGTACTTCCGAGATATTTGCATTTTTAGTGTTTTCTATTTTATTTTTTTCCGGCCGCAAAAATGAACCAATTTGAGCGTTCTTGGTCTTAAAATCTTTGTTTTACCTTGCAGAATATGTGGATATTTTTTACATTCCAAAAATGTGGCGTTTTTTCATTTTGGGCGAATTTTAAAATTTTAATACTGAATTTTTTGATATTTTTTACCTAAACACTTACAAAAGCAGTCAAAATATGATCAAATTGTGTCACAATTTTACGTTTCAAAATATGGAAGTATTGTGTGTTATCTACGCTCCACTGGTTTCAACCTGGCAAAAAACCCACATCATCCACTGTGCTTGATAGAAACCTACCCATCTTGATAGGTATAATAGAAATATAGATGTTTAGCAGAGTAGGCAGAGAGTACACAAGATCAGTACGACACCAGAATCAAGAGTGATTAATTATTTTGGAATTTTGGTTGTCTTTGTAAACATGTAACTACTTGTAACGGTAACATATCTACAAGGGTGTGCAGACGTTGCTATACGATTTCCAATAAGGTATCTATCTACCAGTTTTATCAACTCAGCCCATCGTTTAATTTTTTTAAATCAACATTTAATCTATTCTTATTTGCCCACATAATAAACAGAATAATAATTATCACTAAATTCTCCAAATGTTTACGTTAAAAATGCCTCAAGAATGCGTCAGAACCGTTGGTAAAACTTATCTCGATCTCACGTTGCCAAGCGCAACTTGTATAGTGTGAGTGCGTCACCTTTTTTTCCTCAAAAATAACTTTATTGTACAAAAATGGAAGGACATAACAGTTTTGACAATAATAACAAAGGTACTGCACTTAATCTAAAATGATGAATGCGTGGCACGTGGTAGTAGGTCGCTACGCATTCGTAGTCCTACTGTTGCTCTTCTGGGCGTTGGTCAGCATGGTGCCTCCTTTTAAGCCGACGGTTTGCTCGAGGTACAGGTAGTCTCTGGACAAAGTCGGAAAATACCGGATTTGCATGATTCTTGATGCTGGCGTAAAGTTGTCTGTAGGTTTGGTGGACAACCTCTTTCACCTCGGGGACGTCCAAGTCCTTGTGAATTATGGAGTTACGGACATACCATGGCGCATCGGTGATCAACCGTAGGACCCGGTTCTGTTGAACCTGAATTCTTTTGAGTTGGCTGTCAGAAGCGGACCCATACAGCCCAGAGGCGTATTGCCAAATTGGTCGAACAAAAGACAGGTAGAGCAGGCGTTTCGTGGATATTGAGAGGGGGGAGTATTTGCATAGGAGAGGTTTTAGTTCCCTGATTCTATTCCTCAGACGCTTTACAAGTTCCGTAATATGCGGGCCGTACGTCATCCTCTTGTCCAGCGTGACCCCGAGGTAGCGTATCATTGCTTTCTGGAATTTGGTCTCCGCTGATTATAATCAGTGATAATTATCACTGGGGTTGTCTCGTATTTTCTCCGGTAGGTGAAGTTGGTGCGTGTTGATTTCTGAGGGCTAATTTTGAGGCGCCATCTACTATTCCAGCTTTCGAGGCTGGTGGCGTGCTGTTGTAGGCACAAGCTTGATACCTGTCCGTCTTGGTCCCTGTTGATAATCGCAAGGTCGTCCGCGTACATCGCCATCATATTTGTTGGGTGAGTTGGAAGGTCTCTGACGTACAGCAGATACAAAACCGGGCCCAAAACGCTTCCCTGTGGGACACTAGCACGAATTCGTTTGACCTCAGACAATGCGTCACAAGTTTAGTGGACACTGAATATGTTCCAGCACTTCTTGGTTAAATGCAATATCTGTTACTGAGTTGGGGGAGAACTGGTCGTACAGGAGGTTGGAGAAGAGTTCAGCTTCTTTTTTGAGGCGTTGAGTACCATCTGTTACCCGAGAGGAGCGGAGGTATAGATTCCCGATGCTTTGTTAGGCTCTTGGTTTTTCTCCACAGCGATCCGTCTTGCTCATTGATTGCTATTAGCTGGAGATGCTTTTGCTCTTTTTCAAACTCTGATAGTGCACGCTTAAGTTCACTGCTAGCACGATTGTATGACGTTTTGTGGATCCGGTATCTAGTCCTTTCGTAAAGTGTTCGAGCCGATTTCTTTGCTTGCAGAATTGTAGAATGTTTGGAGGAAAACGATGCATACTGTTTGACTGGTACGATCGTCTAGTTGAGCTGCTTTCAGATGCAGCAAAATGTATGATTTGTGTCAAATGCGTTGCTGCTTTATTGATGTTGTTGGGGGTCTTGAGTGGGAGACGCATATTAGTGATTCGGTCTAGAATGAGCTTGTATTGATTCCAGTCAAACGGGTGTATAATCAGTGTTGGGACTTCTGGCATGAATTCCACATTGCCACTGGCACGCATCATCACAAGGTGATGATCGGATGAGAGTTCATGAATAACTTCAGCGTACAAAGATGTTCCGGCAATATTTTTTGTGAGGAATAAATCAAGCACGTCAGGCATATGTTGGGAGTGGTCAGGGTAATGAGTCGGTTCAAGGGGGTGGATTACTTCCAAGTTTCGTTGTATTAGGGCATTATGTAGAAGGTTGCCTCTAGGTTTGCAGACTGCTGAGCCCCAGCGCGGATGCTTGGAGTTGAAATCACCCCCAAGAATGAATTTTGCACCCATGGTTGGATAGTGTCATTTAGCATGTCCTGGGATAGTAAGTACTCGCCAGCAGAGTAAAAGGAACCAATTTGTAACATGCTACCATTAAATCGGGTTTGAATCCTTGCAAGCTGTATCTGTTCTGAGCAGAACGGTGGTAAGGCGTCATGGTCCAAGTTTGACCTGATCAGGATGGCAGAGCCTCCTCGACAGTTGCCTGAAGGATGATTTGCGGTGTGTGTTGTGTATCCACTGATATGGAAAGGACGAGTTTCCGTCAGTTTGGTTTCAGTGGCGAGGAGTATATCGACGTGGTAAGTATTTAGAAATAGATCGAGTTCATGATATTTGTGGTAGAGACTTCCGGAGTTCCAAGTGACAATCGTGAGATGTGTACGGTTCAAGGGGTTCATTATTTGATGGGTTTTGTTAGGACTTGTGAGAGCATCTGGACTAGGGGCTGGAGCACTGCGAGTAGGCTATCAATATGCTTACATAAATCAGTCGTAACTGCGTTTGTTTTACCCATATTTTCTTCAGGTTGCGTTGCAGGTCTTGCGAGGATGCCTGTGGCAATAATTTTTTGAGTGACCATACTCTTGACATCAAGTACCTACATTGAATTATTGATCGTCTTGGCTTTGGCGGTTCAACCTTCACGATTGCCCCATATAGCCTATTTAAATTATATATGTTAGGATTATTAGGGCTTGGCTTCAAATCCAGGAAAAACAGTGGCATGGGGGCCTTTGTAGCTGGATGCTGTTTTAATGCGAGACAGAGGGGAATTTAATAAAATAAATCCTTGCTTCACAACACGAACTTTTATTAGAAAATAAATAGAGGATGGTCCGAAGACGTGAGCAGGCCTACCTAGGCAGGTTTTCGGGAATATGGGGGGTGAAAATTGTCAAGTCGAACGATCGAAATTGTCCTTTACCGATCGCGGATGGCCTAATTCGGGCAATCGAAGAGGCGAAATAGTTTCTGACCAACCTTGTTGTAAATGATCGATGATAGGCGATGCTTGTCCACCAAGTAGAGACTTGGCCTCACGGATTCGAGCCAAAACTGGATCGGATCGCTCTGAGAACGGCTGCCCCGGCGTCAAACGGCAAAACTGCGGCGAAATGACGATCCTGGCGGGCACGAGGTTGCCGTGGACTGCGGCGGGTCGGACTTCGGGTCTGTAGACTGGATGCTCTGCAGATGCACTGCTCCAAGTCCTTGGTGAGTGACGAATTATAGAAATTCGACACTGATGTGATGCCAGCAGCGGTTTGGAAACAATAAAGATTGCTGTGACTGGGTTAGCCCTGAAAAGGGCTGTTGAAACAGGCAATAGAAATTGCTGTATAAAAAGGCTGCAATAGAGGACCACATACGATACGAACACCAAGACGACTGCGAGGTTGCTTGGGCTTGGGGTGGAGAGTTGAGGCTTGCAGATTGATGGTGATGAGGCCGGCGTTGATTGGTGGATGTGTCAGCTGATTTTTGTTGATGCTCTATTGTGATTGGGGGAATGATGGGACTATTTTATACACGTGTACTAGACCTGCCACTTTAATAACAATGTAATATTTTCATTGTTGCGATTCAAAATTTGCGGTAAATACGCGGTTAGGGGGGGAATAATCATCGCTTCATTTTTTATAAAAAATATAAAATTATTTAGAAAACTATGAAATTAAAAAATGAATAAAATATTTTTTTGTTCATGTTGATTGTTGGGTAGGGCATATTTCGAGTTGGAAACATACCGCCCACCAAAATTTATATTTAAATTTTCCGTTCATCCTCAAAAGAGGGAATATTTACAGGAAGAAGTGGGATCAGTTTGCGTACCGGTCTTTTGTACTCAGACGAGCCTGTCTTTACAAGGGCGACTCGGACTCGATTGTCCGGACCGGGGAAAACTTCAAGCACCCGACCAATGGGCCACCTCATCTGAGGGCAGTTATCCTCTTTGAGGAGAACAATGTCGTCTACTCTCAGATTGGGGTGTTCCGGCCGATAGCGGTGCCACTTTACCCTGTTTTGTAGAGTTGCCAAGTACTGGTTTTTCCAAACTGACCAAAATTGCTCGGTTAACTTTTTTGTAAGTTGCCACCGAGATAATAAATTTTCTTTTAAATTTAAAACGGACGGTTCCGGATTGGCTATCAAGGGGCGGCCAATCAGGAAATGCCCGGGCGCTAAATAATTTATGTCGGTAGGATCAGAAGCGAGAGACCCCAAGGGTCTAGAATTAAGAATTGCAGCGATTTTTAGAAAAAACGTATGTGCCTCCTCATAGGAGAGGCAAGCATTACCGATGGTTTTCTTTAGGAGAGATTTTACTGATTTAACCCCAGCTTCGGCCAAGCCGGCGAAATTAGGAGCATGTGGCGGCATGAAATGCCATGCGACTCCTAATTCCGACGAATGGCGAATTATAGGGTCGACATTATTAGGATTCTTACACAAATTCCAAAATTCGCTTAATTGGGACGCGGCACCTTTGTAGGTGGAGCCGTTGTCAGAATAGATGGCGACCGGGAGGCCACACTGGGACACAAATCGGTCAAAAGCGGCTAAAAAGCACTCAGTGGTTAAATTTGTTATAAGCTCAAGATGGAGCGCTTTGGTTGCTAAACAGCAAAAGATACATAAATAGCCCTTAGAAAGAGGAGGTTTTCTTCGAAGCGTTTCGCGCAAAAGAAATGGACCGGCAATGTCTGTGGCTACGTGTAAAAACGCGTGTCCGGCATAGAATCTATAGGGTGGTAGATCACCCATTTTTACTTCTTGGGTTTTTGCAAGAGATTTATAGCATGTAAGGCAGCGGAAGGTTCAATTATGAATCAAAGATTTTAATCCGGGAATCCAATATTTCAATTGAACGATACCTTGAAGAAAATTTTTACCGGGATGCATGTACATTAGGGTGGAGCGAAAATCAAAATGAATTTTTTTCTTCTTCCAACGGGGCTAATTTGCTGCATTATGATCTCAATGAGACGTGTCCAGAACAATTTTTCAAAAACTCAATCCCTTCAGTTCCCACATGCGTCTATAAGATTCCGGGTTTTGTGTTTTTTTCTTAAGTGAATAACGCACATTCTACTCTTCATTCAAATCAATTTTTCAAGAAAGTATGCTTTTTGGGGTCTTTTAAGATGGCCAGCTTGAAAACAGGTCCCACGCAATGCTGAAGAAGGTCAACAAACTTGAAACCAAGAAGAATTTGAGGGAATGTCCGGTTTTGCTTGTTTTACTCCTGTATGGTGTTTTGACGTTCTCGCTTCGTATTATTAGTATTTTTTGTGGCTTTAATGAGCCTTCAAACATTTTCTAGACAGTTGTAAAACAAAGGAGATAAGTTTTATATGGTTCAAAATACATTTCAGTTAGTTTCATAATTTTTTTTTTAAATTTAATTCCTCAAAGTTTCAAATTTGCCCCTCCTTGTACTTCAAGTCGGTTGTGGGAACTGATGGAATTTTTTATTGTGCCCAAAGTTTTTTGATTCTTCATCAGGAAGGCAAAACGCAACAAAAGCGACCTGTTGGAACGTGAAAAATGAAAAAAAATTATTTTCTCGATTCTCGCTCCACCCTAATGTACATTCGGTGGTACATGTCCACGAGTATTTTGGAAAAATGGTTGTGTCTCGGAAGGAGAATTGGGTGTTTTTGGTGAAAAGGAAGGGAGGAGTGGCGTATGCGACCGCCCACCCTGAGAATACCCTCCTTATCACAAAAAACATCCAGATGACTATATTTTTGAATGATTTCATTATAAGTATTATGCTTCAAATATTCATGATTTTGTACCAGGCGAACGATAAGCATTCGCTCGTTATTTTGTTCGATCAAAGAGAGTGGACCCACTCTCTTGGAGTTTTTATTTTTTAAATTGTAAAAAAGTCGTAAAATTCAGACCACGACTCGAATTAATTTGTTGAAAGACAAAAAACGTTTCATCCAACTTATGTCATTTCACTAACGCAGCTACGTTCACTTGGTAGCACCACTGGTTTACTGTTGCACATCCTAGTACATTCTATGATTCCCTGTAATGAATCGTTCGTCGCGCAAGCAATTAAAATTTATAATTCTCAATCGGAAATCTTTGATCTGTGGAAAAACGTTTCCTCCTCTTGAGACCAATTCAAGGGCGAATTGTTAAGAGAATATGTCGACAATGAAGAAGAATAACATCGTAAAATGTGAATGAATCAGTGAGAACATTTGAGCGAGGAAGAATTTTTTTAATTTTATGCCACCTGATTAAATCAAGGTATGAATAATTTTTAGATCCGGTTTATCAATTTATTTAAAGCTAGATTAATCCGAAGACGCTTGCATTAATTAATTTCCAAAGAATTTTTGGTATGAAGGTCAATGAAAATACGTAATAGGTGAAATGTCGTGCGACCATCCTTGGATTTAGCTCTGAGTGAATTGATTGATAAGCAGGCCCTTATTATTATTTCCAGGGGGGGGGGATGGAAGAGAGGACTCATGGTCCTCATCCCCTGGTTGTTTGAATGAAAGCGTTCAATCAATCAAATTTCTCTTGTCCTAAATAATAAGAAAACTTCATTATAAGAACTCATACCTCTTCAACAACGCCTGTTCGGGGATTTATTATTCGCATCTTCTTGTCTTTGCAGGTTGTTAATAATTGGGATCCATCCCAATTCCAGCACGCACTATACACGATGTCGGGATGACAATCGATTTGGGCAAGGATTTCTCCAGTTCCTACGTTCCAAATAGCCACCTGGTTGTCTGAGCCTGAAACATTCAAAATGCTCATGTGTGACCTTCTACTCTACTCTGTTATTGTAACTGGGATGATTTGGGGTCGATCAGATAGGCACATGAAAAACAAGCTACGCTCTTATGTTAGTTAGTAGATTGGTAGATAGAATGAGAAATATTTTCACTTCCATATTTTACAGAATAAATAGGGATATTCTAATCGTCCTACAATAAAAAATCGGATTAGAGCTTCGAAAAAAAAGTAAACTCATTAACTTTTACTCAGAATCACTTCCTGAACAAATGCCTGTGTGTCCGAGTGCTGACTGTCCGTCGAAGGTCACTACAAAAATACCATAGAACCTAAATTCTTAACCTTTTTTCAAATTTCTTGAACTGAAATGTTTGTATCGGCATGACCAAACACTCTGTTTAATCGGAATTCAAATAACTCACAGTACTTCCAATATATTTGAATTTTTAGTGTTCCCTATTTTCGAAACGGAGCTCCAGAAAAAAACTTTTACTCATACGCATTTACTCAGAATCACTTCCCGAACAAGTGCCTGTGTCTCTGTCTGTGGTCATTTACAACCAGTGGTGCTGATCTACGCACACACATCCATATACATCCATATTTTGGAACGTACATGTTTGAAAAAATTTGATCATATTTCGACTGCTTTCAGCGGTGTTTAGGTCAAAAATATAAAAAAAAATCACTATGCAAATTTTAAAATTCACCCAATAAAACCAGTGGTGCGTAGATAACACACAATACTTCCATACTTTGAAAATTGAAATTGAGACACAATTTGATCATATTTTGACTGCTTTTAAGGGTGTTTAGGCCAAAAATATTGAAAAATTCATTATTACAATTTTAAAATTCGCTCAAAATAAAAATACAATACAATATTGGAATATAAAAAATATCCACATATTCTGCAAGGTAAAACGAAGATTTTGAGACCAAGAACGCTCTCATCGGTTCATTTTTGTGGCCGGAAAAAAATAAAATAGAAAACACTAAAAATGCAAATACATCGGAAGTACTGTGAGTTATCCAAATTCCGATTAAACAGGGTGTTAGGTCTTGCCAAGACAAACATTTCAGTTCAAGAAATTTGGAAAAAGGTTGAGAATTGAGGGAGCTATGGCCATTTTTGTAAATGACCACAGACGGACGGACGGACAGACAGACTGACGGACTTACGAACACACAGACACTTGTTCGAGAAGTGATTCTGAGTAAATGTGTACAAGAAAAAGTTTTTTCTGAAGCTCCATTCCGATTCTCGATTTTAGGACGATCACAATACTTCCATTTACTCTGTAAATATGGAAGTAAAAATCGCCACATTCTTGGAATAGAAACAATATCTACAAATTCTGCAAGGCAAAACGAAGATTTTGAGACCAAGAACGCTCAAATTGGTTCATTTTTAAGGCAAAAAAAAATATAAAACTAAAAATGCAAATTTATTGGAAGTACTGTGAGTAATCAAAATTCCGATTAAACAGGGTGTTAGGTCTTGCCGAGAACAACATTTCAGTTCAAGAATTTTGAAAAAAGGTTGAGAATTGAGGAAGTTATGGTCATTTTGGTAAATGACCCTAGACGGACGGACGGACACACAGACTTTTCCGAACCGGACAGTATTTTTCATTCAGGAAGTGATTCTGAGTTGAGAAATGAGGGAGCTATGGCCATTTTTACTTCCATGTTTACAGAGTAAATGGAAGTATTGTGATCGTCCTAAAATCGAGAATCGGAACGGAGCTTCAGAAAAAACTTTTTCTTATACACATTTACTCAGAATCACTTCCTGAACAAGTGTCTGTGTGTCCGTGTGTCCGTCTGTGGTCATTTACAAAAATGGCCTTAACTCTCTCATTTCTCAACCTTTTTTCAAATTTCTTGAACTGAAACGTTCGTCTCGGCAAGACCTAACACCCTGTTCAATCAGAATTTGGATAACGCACAGTACTTCTGATATATTTGCATTTTTAGTGTTTTCTATTTTATTTTTTTCCGGCCGCAAAAATGAACCGATTTGAGCGTTCTTGGTCTTAAAATCTTTGTTTTACCTTGCAGAATATGTGGATGTTTTTCACATTCCGAAAATGTGGCGTTTTCTCATTTTGAGCGAATTTTAAAATTTTAATATTGAATTTTTTATATTTTTGACCTAAACACCCTTAAAAGCAGTCAAAATATCATCAAATTGTGTCACAATTTTACGTTTCAAAATATGGAAGTATTGTGTGTTATCTACGCACCACTGGTTGTAAATGATCACAGGCGGACAGACGGACACACAGACACGTTGTTCGGGAAGCGATTCAGAGTAAATGTGTATAAGAAAAAGTTTTTTCTGAAGCTCCGTTCCGATTCTCGATTTTAGGACGATTACATTGCTTCCATTTACACTGTAAATATGGAAGTAAAAAGTTCTTTCTGAAGCTCTGTTCCGATTCTCGATTTTAGGTCGATCCCAATACTTCCATTTACTCTGTAAATATGGAAGTAAAAATACTGTGGTACGTCGATAACACACAATACTTTTTATTTTGAAACGTAAAATTGAGGGTAATAAAAGCTGTGTTTTGCTCCAACTTGTAACCTGTCACGGCTTATGGAACAATAGATTCATTGGGGTGCCTGAATCTTGACTACCTTAGACTGCAGCCCCAACCCGAAACCAGTGGTGCGTAGATAACACACAATACTTCCATATTTTGAAACTTAAAATTTTGATACAATTTTATCATATTTGGACTGCTTTTAAGGGTGTTATCAAAATTTCACTATTAAAATTTTAAATTTCGCCCAAAATAAAAATACAATACATTACTGGAATATAAAAAATATCCAAATATTCTGCAAGGTAAAACAAAGATATTAAGACTAAGAACGCTCAAATCGGTTCATTTTTGTGGCCGGAAAAAATAAAATAGAAAACACTAAAAATGCAAATGGATGATCACAATACTACCATTTACTCTGTAAATATGGAAGTAAAAAGAACCGTCTATAAAATATCTTTTCACATACCTGCAGTAAGAAGGACATTAAGGGCGGTCGGATGCCATAGTACAAGACCAACTCTTCGTTGATGGTGGATCAGATCAACTATAGGCTCGGTTAGAGTCCTGAAAGATAATGTTCTTGATGATAACGCATAAAACAGAGAAAATTTCAAAATACACTCTTTGGGTCGCTGTCCTAGTTGGTTCCAAAATCCGAGGTCCAAAAATACCCACTCATTCTGCAAGGTAAAAGAAAGATTTTAAGACCAAGAACGCTCACATCGGTTCATTTTACTGGGTGGAAAAAAAATCAAATAGAGAAAAATAAAAATGCAAATATATAGGAGGTACTGCGAGTTATTCAAATTCCGAATTAGTAGGGTCTTGGGCCTTGGCGAGACAAACATTTCAGTCCGAGAAATTTGAAAACCAGTGGCGCGTAGATAACAAACAATACATCCATATTTTGAAACGTAAAATTTTTACACAATGTGATTATATTTTGACAGCTTTTAAGGGTGTTCAAGTCAAAAATATCAAAAAATTCACTCTTCAAATTTTAGAATTCGCCCAAAATAAAACCAGTGAATCTGTACTCGATCAAATTTATAAAATTAAAGTTGAACCTCTAAGGACGTCAAAATTAGTCGTACAATGCAAAAATTGTCAGGAATTTGGGCATACCAAAAATTTTTGCGGAAAAATCCGAAATGTGTAAAGTGTGGGAAGCCACACGATACAGCAAGTTGTACAAAACCTAATAGTCCGAAATACCCTCCATGTTGCGCCAACTGCCTATCGGAGAATGTGAAGCCTGAAGATGCACAGCATACTGCAAACTGGAGACAGTGCCCAGTAGCTATTAGAGCCCAAGAGGTCTACAAGAAAAAAGTTACTGGAATTACTACGCATCTTCCAGAGCAAAAAAAAGTAGTCAGCGCATTCAAAGTGAAGACACCTTCCATGAATAGAGGAGCTGCAATTAATTTCAAGGACCCTAACCTGAAATCATTTGCTGCCATTACAAAAAACGCTCACAAGCAGAACCCAGCTTCAGAAGACAACTATAGACATGAGGAAATTTCTCTCCAAATGATTATGGCCGAAATTAGAAGTATTAGTAAGCGCCTTGCGGTGCTTGAAAAGCAAGGTCATGCAAGAAAGTCATGAAGCCTACAATCAGAATAATGAGTTGGAACGCCAACGGATTGTTGCAGAGATCAAAAGAATTAGAGGTGGTTTTAAACCTCAGCAAAATTGACATATGTCTGATATCCGAAACTCATTTTACCAAAGAGACATTTTTCAGAATGAAAGGTTACAAATTCTACCATGCCTTGCACCCGAGCAATCGAGCTCGTGGAGGTAGTGCAGTGCTGGTGAAGGAGACCATCAAGCATTATGAATCCACTAAAATTGAAGCTGAGAAGTATCAAATCAGTGGTATAAAAATCATAACACCTGTCTACTCTCTCGAGGTAGCCAGTATCTATTGTCCACCCAAACATAGCTTCAGACAAGAGGAGTATGAAGACGTTTTCATCAAACTTGATAATCGCTTTATTTTGGGAGGCGATTTTAACGCAAAGCACACTAGATGGGGGGTCACGTCTATGTACTACCAAAGGCATAGCCCTCAATAAAGCCATCACTAATTACAATTGTGAACCATATTCAACTGGGAAGCCGACTGTGGGGAAATGAACACTTTTTCCCCACAATACTACGACGCCTACTAACCGAAGCTAGGCTAAGCCCGCCTAACATCCCCCTAAGCCAGGAGCAGACACAGCGCCGCAGCACACGTTCCCGAGAGGACCATTCGTCCAAATGATATACACCCTTCAGCCCATTTCAATAAAATTCAGTCAGTTCAAGGGATAAAATACCCTTCCCTGCGAGAACGCACAAATTCTCTCGTTCGGTTGGACGTATCCTGAAGGGCTGATTCACAGGTACAGAGCAATCAGTTCAAGGGATAAAATACCCTTCCCCGCGAGAACGCACAAATTCTCTCGTTCGGTTGGACGTATCCTGAAGGGCTGATTCACAGGTACTGAACATCCCAATCAAGGGAAGTTTAGTCCTTCTACTTTTGCACCGTTGGTGCCCATTACTTCTATAAATTGGTTTATCATAATAACAAAGTCGACCTCCCCGAACCTCTCCTAGGTCATACGGTCGTAGACTCAGATGCCTCCCTTCCTGACGTCTACCAGGACCTCTCGGTTGGTCGCCCAACCAAACACTCACCAATTGCCTACTTCCCTGACGCCAACTCGTGGTACACGGTCGTTCGCCCAGACGCCTCCTTCCCTGGTGTTCCTCCGAATGTCCCGGTTGGTCGCCCTAACAATCAACCCTCATCAATGGCTTACCTCCCTGACGACAACACAGGTCACACGGTCGTTTGCCCAGACGCCTCCTTCCCTGATGTTCCTCAGAACGTCCCGGTTGGTCGCCCTAACAATCAACCCTCATCAATGGCTTACCTCCCTGACGACAACACAGGTCACACGGTCGTTTGCCCAGACGCCTCCTTCCCTGATGTTCCTCCGAACTTCTCGGTTGGTCGCCCTAACAATCAACCCTTATCAATGGCTTACTTCCCAAACGCCAACACAGGTCAAACGGTCGTTCGCCCAGATGCCTCCCTCCCTGACGCGCCTTCAAGCCTCTCGGTCGGTCGCCAACATACCAACAAAATCCAGGTTAATTTAACCACCATCCTACAAACAATGGAGCCCCTGAAACATCGGGAATAGATCCCACACCGACGTACTGGCCAACAGATACAAACAAGTTACCTGACCTCGTTGACTTTTGGTACATTATTTCCAGAAATAATGTACCTATGTAATTGATCAAGAAAAATTTTTTTACAACACACCCTGAAAATTTTTTCTTTCACGTTTCAGAGGTTCTAGAACACAAATCTGCAATAAAAATTTTTTGTCCGTCCGCCGTACGCCGTCAGCAGCAAAACGCATAGAAGGAGTGGTCCGATTTAAAAAAAAAAAAAAAAAACGAGCGTTTAGCAAATTTTCCTGTGACGTGCACCTCCTATAAGGGAATCCTCTGAATCAACTCTAGACTACTCTAAAACGATCAAATGTAAAAAAAAGTCATGATCTCAAAAACAGTTTTTTTGGGTTTTCGACCCCTTAACATTTTTTGATCGGATTCCCCTGACAATATGCCTCAAGTTGGAGCAAAACGCAACTTTTAGGACCAACCGCACCAAAATCGGATCAGCGGTTCGATACGAAGTGGACGGACGAAATTTTGGCCAAAAATTTCGTCCAGCCACTTCGTATTGAAATACTGATCCGATTTTGACTAAATTAGTCTAGAGATTTAAAAAAACAATCCTAATTTTAAGATCACGACCTTCACACCCCTTGTCCTCTACATTAATGGTTCAAATCGTTTCAAGATTCCTAGTAAATGCCCAAAATTGGTTTTGGTATTAATCTGAAGGAATTATTCTATCAAATCACAGCGGAAATCCAGGTTTTGAACCAAATTTGTTGAAACCAGGAGCAAGTTCATCTACCGAAAATGCAATTTTTCAAAAAAGTTGCCTTTGAAGCCCGTTCTGATGCATTAGTTTTTCACTTAGGGCCCAAAACTGTATTTCACATATTGGTTCTGGTGACAGGTTATTTATTCCAAGAGGAATCAGGGGTTACAATCGTGTTCCATTTTTCTCACAGGACTACCAAACTGTGTGACGGTCTTGACCAAATTTTGCAATTTTTTTCAGTTTTTCCGTGATTTCTAATTTTGGGCTTTGTAAAGTATCTCGCCATTTATATTTTCCAAAACTAGACCTTTTTTGGACCAGTTTCAGTTAGGGGTATACGGAAAATCAAAGGTTAGTTTTTTGCCATGGCAAACCCCCAAATTGCAGTTTTTTCTGGAATCACCCATCTACGCACCGCTGGTCTCGAATTTCTTGAACTGAAATGTCTGTCCCGTTAAGACCTAACACCCTGTTAAATCGAAATTTGGCTAACGCACACTACTTCCAATATATTTGCATTTTTACTTCCATATTTACAGAGTAAATGGAAGTATTGTGATCGTCCTAAAATCGAGAATCGGAACGTAGCTTCAGAAAAAACTTTTTCTTATACACATTTACTCAGAATCACTTCCTGAACAAGTGTCTGTGTGTCCGTGTGTCTGTGTGTCCGTGTGTCCGTTAGTCCGTCCGTCCGTCCGTCCGTCCGTCTGTGGTCATTTACAAAAATGACCATAACTCCCTCAATTCTTAACCTTTTTTCAAATTTCTTGAACTGAAATGTTTGTCTCGGCAAGACCTAACACCCTGTTTAATCGAAATTTGGTTAACGCACAGTACTTCCGATATATTTGCATTTTTAGTGTTTTCTATTTTATTTTCTTCCGGTCACAAAAATGAACCGATTTGAGCGTTCTTGGTCTTAAAATCTTTGTTTTACCTTGCAGAATATGTGGATATTTTTTATGTTCCGAAAAACTGGCGTTTTTTGATTTTGGGCGAATTTTGAAATTTGAATAGTGAATTTTTTGATATTTTTGACCTAAACACCCTTAAAAGCAGTCCAAATATGATCAAATTGTGTCACAATTTTACGTTCCAAAATATGGAAGTATTGTGTGTTATCTACGCACCACTGGTTTTGTTTTCTATTTCATTTTTTTCCGGCCGCAAAAAAGAACCGATTTGAGCATTCTTGGTCTTAAAATCTTTGTTTTACATTGCAGAATATGGGGATATTTTTTATACTCCGATAATGTGGCGTATTTTTCTTTTTGGGCGAATTTAAAAATTTGGATCGTGAATTTTTTGATATTTTTGACCTAAACACCCTTAAAAGTAGTCAAAATATGATTAAATTGTGTCTAAATTTTACGTTTCAAAATATGGAAGTACTGTGTGTTATCTACGCACCACTGGCTGTAAATGACCACAGATGGAAAGACGGACACATAGACACGTGTTCCGGAAGTGATTTTAAGTAAATGTGTATAAGAAAAAGTTTTTTCTGAAGCTCCTTTTCGATTCTAGATTTTAGGACGATTCGAATACTTCCTTTCATTTACTCTGTAAATATTTAAGTGAAAATGGCCATAGCTCCTCAATTCTCTAACTTTTCTTGAACTGAAATGTTGTGCTTTTCTGAACTCAAGACCTAACACCCTGTTCAATTGGAATTTGAATAACTCACAGTACTTCCGATTCATTTTCATTTTTAGAGTTTTTTATTCGTGTCTTGAATTCTCTGAACAGTTTGAGGGCGTTCTAACTACCAATCCTGGCGTACAGTTGGTATTTGGAGGGGACTGGAATGCATGAGTTGGTACCATGATTTTTCTGTTCCAGAGGCTTCTGAAGAATCAAAGTTGCAACCAGTGCGTTCTTCGAGGGACTAAACCCTTAGTCCAGAGGGCACAATACTGGTAAATTTCATGAAGGATAATGGATATTTTATGGTAAACGGTCGCACAAGAAGCGATAGGGAAGGGAGTTTCACCTTTACATCCCATTTAGGTAGGAGCTGCCCTGATCTTGTCTGGATTGATCCTAACTCTACTCATGAAATTGAAGACTTTGAGGCAAGTTAAATAGGATCATGCTCAGACCATTTCGCTTGCCTACTGACATTCACTCTGGAGTTTGCAGGCTCACACCCAGCTTTTCATCCGACTGAGGTGCTACTCGAAGAAAAACTCTGCTGGGATCCTAACCTTGGAAAATCGTTCAAAGAGATGATGCTGAACATGGTGCTCCCAGTCCTTGGCTACGACCCTGTGGAATACTATGATCATTTGCTGTCAGCGCTTCATGCAGTCGGAAACCATCTTGGTCTTATTAAATCTCGTAAAATCTGCAAAATTGACCGTAGTAATCAGCAATGGTTTGACAGGAACTGTCGATCGGCAAGGTGGTCTATGAGAAAAGCCTCCAGAGAATGCAAACGTCTGGGGTGTAAAGAGGCACTTCTTCAGACATATTTGGAAAAGAAAAAAGAGTATCGTAGCATTCTGAAGGTCAAGAAAGCAAACTATTTTATCAATTTACAGGAGAAATTCAGGAATACGCACAACTCGGGAGACTTCTGGAAAGCAGTTAAAACGCTCAGGACGAGGAAAAGCAGAAGCTGCAAGCTGGACTAGGATTGTGTCAAAAAATTCTACTCCGAGAGGTACCAGCCAGCCGCCGAGGCACACGCTGCAGATGGACATGCCTATTCCGGATCTTACAACCCTGAGTTAGATGGCGAGATTACTTTGACAGAGCTGAAAGGCGCGCTCTCAACATTCGGTGACCATAAAGCGGCAGGTACAGACGGGGTATCGTACGAATTCTACAAAGGCTTGGCAGACATCTGGTTACCGTTTATCCTGTAATGTTTTAACTTAATGCTTTCGAGGGTTAGCGTGCCAAGTGCTTCGGCCAGGATACGGACGTTCCTGCTCTTCAAACCAGTGGTGCGTAGATAACACACAATACTTCCATATTTTGAAACGTAAAATTGAGACACTATTTGATCATATTTTGACTACTTTTGAAAGTGTTTAGGTCAAAAATATCAAAAAATTCACTATTCAAATTTTAAAATTTGCCCAAAATAAAAATACGCCACATTATCGGAATATAAAAAATATCCACATATTCTGCAAGGTAAAACAAAGATTTTAAGACCAAGAACGCTCAAATCGGTTCATTTTTGTAGCCGGAAAAAAATAAAATAGAAAACACTAAAAATGCAAATATAACGGAAGTACTATGCGTTATCCAAATTTCGATTAGACAGGGTGGTAGGTCTTGCCGAGACAAACATTTCAGTTCAAGAAATTTGAAAAAAGGTTGAGAATTGTAGGAGTTATGGGCATTTTTGTAAATGACCACTGACGGACAGACGGACGGACGGACTAACGGACACACGGACATACAGACACACAGACACTTGTTCAGGAAGTGATTCTGAGTAAATGTGCATAAGAAAAAGTTTTTTCTGAAGCCGTTCCGATTCTCAATTTTAGGACGATTCCAATACTTCCATTTACTCTGTAAATATGGAAGTAAAAAGGAGATGAAAGTGATCCTGGAAATTATAGAATGAATGAATGAATACTTTATTGCTTATTAGATATACATCCATAGCATAGTTTTCACACAACCAACAATGCACACTGGCAAAGTAAATGTAAATGAAAATGTAAATGATGGTTTAATTGTTTTAACCCATAGGGCATCACAAGGAGTGGGTTTATTTCTCCAATATCATTTAATTCCGAAAACCCCGAATGCCAGGGATGACATGAATCATAAGGCTATGGGCCAAATTTTTCATGGCACCCGTGGGAATCGAACCCACAACTCTCAGGTATAGCCTGCAGCTAGGCAGACGCGCTAGCCACTAGACCAACCCGTGAACACTGGCAAAGTAACAAATAGAACTGAATTGAAGTATACATTCGATATCAATAATTAGAATCAACAAATACACAGAACGGCAGCGACAGGATTCATTTTGTCAAATTTATCTCCTTTTATCCTACATTCAGTTTTAACCGGTAAGGCCGAGCAGTTTTCAGCACTCGTTCTACAGCAAAAATTTCTCGGGCCCAGGTGATCAAAAACGGAGCAATTGGAGAACCGGGGAGCCCATGTCCACTCCGATTTCGCATAGCAATAGATCTGTCAACCCATCGCCCAATCAAGCGCCAACTATGGACGGCCGAGAGCAGAGAAGCGCGATCCCAATTCATCATTTGGTCGTAGGTGAAGACAATCCAAGCCAGGCCTCTGGGGAATCGGGTGCCCAACGAGATCAGTCGGCCAATCAGTAGATTCCTAGCAATCCTTCTCTTGTCCTGATTTTAAACTAGGAAACACCCCACCAGCATCGAACTGTTGTCAGCCTGGTGGTGGGGCCCTCAAGCCGGTGGCCTCTCTGTCACCTGTGTCTCATGGTCCTGAAATTTTTACAATCACTACTTGCGAAGATAATTCCTGCTTTGAGGATCCAAGGAAGTGGCTTCTGGAAGGAGGATCGCAGTCACACCTCTTATGTCAGTCGCCAGAGCTGAGCCTAAATTTTGGTGGCTTGCTGGTCACAGGCCTCATTGATACCGGGGCGATTGTGTTGCCGAGTCATGGTGGAATAGTAATCGCAGTTCCATAAAAGTTCTCAGTAAACTTCCCTTCACAGAAACGCACGTGATTGGTGCCATTGGCTCCAAGCAAGTTGAGATAAAAACTCAAATTCTAGTCTCTGCCAATATTGGTGGTCTCGAATTTGTTATGAATTGTTTAATTGTTAAAATTTTAGTACGTCCCCTCATCATTGGCATGGAATCATTGATTCAAATGAGGGCCACCATAAATTTAAGGTTTGGAAAAATTTTGTTGCATTCGGTTCCTACTGATCAAAGTGTTTCGTTAATCTGCATGAGTTCAAATAACTTAGTTAATAAAGCTCCTCTAACAAATATCCTAATTTCTACGATTCTCATTGAATCACTGAATCTTCCAGTTGGATGGAGCCAACGATTCTCCACCAAGGAACGTGATAGGTTCCAGGAAATTATTAATCGTTACGAAAATGTGTTTTCCGACCAACCGGGTCGAGTTGAAAATTTTGAATTTGAACTACGGGTTAGTCCAGACAAAATTCGTTCTTATCCTGTCCCGCTACACTTCAGGGAACGCGTCGGTGCAGGGCTGGTCCGTATGGAGGGGTTGGGACTGATCGAGCGTAGCAATAGCCCATACATAAATCCCCTCCGAATCGTGCAAAAGGCGGACAATGTCTGGATGCTCGAAACGTGAACCAATATCTCATTGCTGAGGGTGAAGTACCTCCTGGCTTCAATGAACTCTTTTCTATTTTCCAGGGGGCTTCCTTTTTCACATCGTTCGATTTAATAAGTTCTTTCTGGCAAATCAGTCTTGCACCCTCGTCTCGAAAGTATACAGCTTTCATGTTCAGTAACACCATTTATCAATTTGTCGTTGTCCCCTTTGGCCTTAAAACATCAACCAATGCCCTCCTAAGAGCTCTCAGCCAGATCTTTCCTCACGAGTCGGGCTCTTTCTGCGTACGCTTTGTCGATGAGTGTCTAATACTGTTGCAGGACATCAATGCACATTTGACTCATTTAGAATATGTCTTGCGAAAATTGCATTCTTGTGGCCTCACCATGAAATTGTCCAAGACGCAGTGGTTTCAAAACCAAATCAAGTTCTTGGGAATGATAATTTACTCCCACGGAATCAAACCTGACCTCGATCGAGTTCAGGCCATCCTCGGTTATCGCCGACCTAAGAACATTCGGGAACTTCGGAGCTATTTGGGGTTTATTAACTTCTACCGAAAATTTCAACCCAATTTGTCGAAAATTGTACACCCTTTAACCAAGCTACTCCGTAAGGATGTCAAATGGTCCTGGACTGAGGAAATTGAAAGGGCTTTTGTCGATTCCCCAGCCAGGCCGGATCTTCTATGTTTCCACTGATTCTAGCGGAAGTTGTATTGGAGCTCACCTCTATCAGGTGGATCAGGCCGGTGGGCACCACCCCATCAATTTTGTGAGTCGTCCTCTCAATAAACATGAGATTAGCTATTCCACGACAGAACTCGAACTCCTGGTGGTCGCGTTTGCGCTAAAAAAGTTCCAATTCTACATTCTAGGCACCAAAGTTGTGATTCGGACCGACCATCGAGCTCTCACCCATTTGATGGTGTCACTCCCGAGCTCCCCGAGGCTCTCTCGATTCATGTTAGCACTCCAAGAGTACGACTACACGCTGGAATATGTTCCGGGCAAGGAAAATCTTATTGCCGACTGCCCAAGCCGGTACAGTCAAACCCACGAGGACTCCATAATACCCAACCAAGTTCTTATCGCGGCTCTTGATCTGCCACAGGATCTCCAATTCCAATTTGATAATTTGGCCACCTTGCACGAACGTGATCCGCGTCTCTATAATATTTTCCAGAGACTGAGGAAGCAGAACCTCAATAACGATTGCAATCGTATCAAAAACGGACTCCTCTACCATAAGTTCAAGGAGAAATGGAAACTCTGCCTTCCCTCGTCGTGTGTGGACACCCTGGTTCAATTTGTACACCACCAGTACTCCCATATCGGAGTACGTAAGTGCCTACTGATCATTCGGGAAATGTTCTAACACCAATGCCTCAAAAAAAGAATCAGGTCCCTGATTCTAGCGTGTCTGATCTGTCAGCGCATAAAGGTGGCTCCCACTCAACACAGTCCTATGCTGACCATTCCATCCCGGCAGCCCCGTGAAATCGTCACGATTGGCTTTTACGGCCCCCTTCCTCCTTCCCCAACCAATTTCCGCTACATCCTCGTTGTGGTTGATATTGCCACCAAATTTGTGCGATTGTATCCGCTACTGAAGGCATCAGGCGCTGCAGTAATAGACTGCCTAACACAGGACTGCCTTACATTCCAAATTACGGTCCTGTGAACAGTCCGTTGTCAGACAATGGGACTCAGTTTACCAGTTCCATGTGGTCGGAGAAGATGCGTCACCTCCAAATCAAATCCATTCATATTTCGATCCGTCATCCCTCCGCCAACCCGGCAGAACGTTATAGGAGCACCTTGGCGCAATACATGAGAGCTGCCCTGCATTTTCGAACTCAGAGCATCACCATTAGTCTAATTCCGGTGGAAAAACCCTGGACGATTTTCCAAAATGATTTTTTACTTCCATATTTACAGAGTAAATGGAAGTATTGTAATCGTCCTAAAATCAAGAATCGGAACGGAGCTTCAGAAAAAACTTTTTCTTATACACATTTACCCAGAATCACTTCCTGAACAAGTGTCTGTGTGTCCGTTACGTCCCTCTGTCTGTCTGTCTGTGGTCATTTACAAAAATGACCGTAGCTCCCTCAATTCTCAACCTTTTTTCAAATTTCTTGAACTGAAATGTTTGTCTCGCAAGAACTAACACCCTGTTTAATCGAATTTTAGATAACGCACAGTACTTCCGATATATTTGAATTTTTAGTGTTTTCTATTTTATTTTTTTCCGGCCACAAAAGTGAACCGATTTGAGCGTTCTTGGTCTTCAAATCTTCGTTTTACCTTGCAGAATATGTGGATATTTTTTATATGCCGAAAATGTGGCGGTTTTTCATTTTTTGCGAATTTTAAAATTTGAATAGTGAATTTTTACTTCCATATTTACAGAGTAAATGGAAGTATTGGAATCGTCCTAAAATCGAGAATCGGAACGGAGCTTCAGAAAAAACTTTTTCTTATACACATTTACTCAGAATCACTTCCTGAACAAGTGTCTGTGTGTCCATTACGTCGGTCTGTGGTCATTTACAAAAATGACCGTAGCTCCCTCAATTCTCAACCTTTTTTCAAATTTCTTGAACTGAAATGTTTGTCTCGGCAAGACCTAACACCCTGTTCAATCAAAATTTGGATAACGCACAGTACTCCCCATTTATTTGCATTTTTAGTGTTTTCTATTTTATTTTTTTACGGCCGCAAAAATGAACCGATTTGAGCGTTCTTGGTCTTCAAATCTTCGTTTTACCTTGCAGAATATGAGGATATTTTTTATATGCCGAAAATGTGGGAGTTTTTTATTTTGGGCGAATTTTAAAATTTGAATAGTGAATATTTTATATTTTTGACCTAAACACCCTCAAAAGCAGTCAGAATATGATCAAATTGTGTCAAAATTTTACGTTTCGAAACATGGAAGTATTCTGTGTTATCTACGCACCACTGGTTTTATTTTTTTGACCTAAACACCCTCAAAAGCAGTCAAAGTATGATCAAATTGTGTCAAAATTTTACGTTTCAAAATATGGAAGTATTGTGTGTAATCTACGCACCACTGGTTTTGTTACGCAGTGTTATCAGATTCACTTTGATTTGAGTATCTAGTAATTTTTCAAAATTATAATCACTCGATTTTTTTTTTAAATTAATTCCCAACCTACGATTGTTATGCATGAAAGAGGTTGAGGGATGATATGAGGAAAAGAAGGGGGCGTCCGAAATGGATAACTGATAGTAGATAACTGACAGGCCAGGGTTGTAAAAATCAACCCCACCCAGGAAATCGAGCCACTCAGAAAGGCTGTTAGATAGCGTCTTCGCCAGCTCTTACTTGTTCCTTAGTTGCCCTCTCTCCAGTAAAAACTTATGAAGGGGCTTGCCTAGTAGGGGAAGGTTTATGAAAGTTGATTTCCATAAGGTAACTATTTAATTGTCTCTTCCTCCTTAAGAAGGTAACAACGAGGGAGAAACTTCAGGGAAGTTTCTAAATACGGTCCTTAATAACCTATCTCTTTGGAGCGGCTCAAGAAACTACCTATTCCTGAATCCCTTAAAGGCAAGAACCCAATTTTCATTACGATAGCACAGCAAAATTGAGGTTACGTCAAACTGCACCTCAAAAGTGCAAAATAATTCATCCTCACCTAGAGATCCCACTGTCAGGTATCTGCCACACCTTGACGACGCAATCTTCAGATCCCGATGCGATGACGTTATCATTATGGGGGCACCATGCGATGTCCAGCACAGGCCCTTTATGTCCACCAACAAGAGGATGATCAGCAGCAATCCGCCCAACCTGGATCGGGTTCCAAGGAGCCACAACATTTCATCAACAGAGAAATTACATAAATGCAAATCAAATTGAATTATATTGGCAGTACAAGAACTTGAAACATTCTCTATCTAGGCAACCGTTTGCAATTTTCTTTACCTGTTTATGACTCACTTTATTATGAGGTAGTACGATGAAGGCCCCACCTCCGGCTGATTCGACTATAATTGCAAGAAACTTGGGATTGACAGCGCAAAACGTTGAATCCCAAGATGATTTGGATACTCTGATATTGTCGTAGCATTGTTCCCGCTTCAATGGAGTGCCATATACGTGTCGAAATTTGCTGCTTCTGACCACGCGGAAAGACATCTGTCGAATACAATGATAACTGTCAAGGGCGAGGGAGGACAGTACACCATTCATACACAATTGAAAATCAGTATTGTGTAGATAACACACAATACTTCAATATTTTAAAACGTAAAAATGTGACACAATTCGATCATATTTTGACTGCTTTTAAGGGTGTTTACGTCAAAACCAGTGGTGTGTAGATAACACACAATACTTCCATATTCCAGACACAAGGACTTGTACGGGAAGTAATTCTGAGTAAATGTGTACCAGTGAAAGTTTCTTCTGAAGCTCTGTTCCGATTCTCGATTTTAGGACGATTCCAATACTTCCATTTACTCTGTAAATATGGAAGTAAAAATGACCATAACTCGACACACATACGCTCCGATCGACGCGTTCAGGTTGAACCGTGCGTTTTCCGGCGCGCTTTCTTTCTATCGTTGGCCACTAGGGGGGGGGGGGGAGTGCTGTGGGTGCCAATGATTACAAAATGGACAGATTCAGACTGAAACAAATAACAAACTGTATAGCCGGTCGGAGGTTACAATCAACGTGAGACTAATTAGCGTGGCTAATCACCACGTTCTCTTTTACTTTTTGGTTTAGTCGCGATTATCTTCTTTCATGTGCCTACGTGCCATTTATTACTTCATCGATTTGTATAATAAATATCACTTCTCTCGTCGGATACGGCCTCTACGTTTTCTTATCATTCAAATGGTGACCCCGACGTGATCGGTTCGTGTGGTTTTGCTTGTTTTTTATATAAATCGAACTATCTCAGATCCGTCAGACGATGACGGTCCCAAGGACAATTCGCGTCCCGGTACTCCCAAACCAACGAGTGCTAAAGTTGGGCAAATTGACGCGGTGAAAATCGGTCCAAACTGGCGGAAAAATACGAAAATTTGGTTTCGTCAAATCGAGGCTCATTTAGCGAACGCTCGTTGTCGTTTGGAATCTAGACGCTATAATTATGCAGTGGCGGCTCCTGCCCTCAAACCCAGGGGGTAAGTATTGTCGGTTGTATTTCCGAGTCGTGGAGCGATTTTTAGCTTTTTGGTACCTTCAGTAAAAGTCCTTCAAGTGCAGGTAAGTAGCGGCCGGGTTCCCGGATTGCTATTTTCTCCTCCAAAGTAAACTTAGTAAAATTCAATTGAACTGCCTTCACGTCATTCATTTTTTATGCCACAGAAGAAAAACAAAGTTCTTCCTTCCGCGATTTTTACTAAATCATATCAGTTTTCGAACTGATAAGATAAGATTACCTCGATTAGACCGCAGATTCGATCGCGTTCGACCGGCGGTGCATTCTGAAAAATCGCTCCTGGACACTACGTTGAGGCATTGGCTGGCTCACTAACACACTTCAAAATCATACTACCACTAAGACCGTAGTCTACCGTAAGCGCCAACCTATCTCGTGCATTACTAGTTCGTGCACGAGCCGCCATACAGTTAGCGCTAGTGTAGCGAACCTCCTCCTATTCGTCGGTAGCCAATGACGTTGTTGTTGTTTTTCAGAGAGGATTAATAGTGAAGAGTTGTGTGGCAGTAATAATGTTATTATTAAGGTAGGTCACTGTTATTTTCATTCTCATTTTGGCCAGGGGGTGCACGTGCTCCTCTGCTCCTGCCAGTAGCCGCCCCTGTAACTATGTATTAGCAAGCCTCGAACCGGACGTCGTTGAGCTTATCTCCGACTTTTTCAACAAGGATCTTACGAATCAGCCGTATACCGACCTCAAAGCTCGTCTGATCGCCGAATTCGAGTTATCGGAAAACAGCAAGGTGACAAAACTTCTATCAGAACTCGAACTGGGTGATAAACGGCCGTCTGCATTACTAAGAGAGATGGCCTCGCTGGCACCAGTATTTCCGACGAATTTCTCCAATCGATGTTCATTCAGCGTTTACCTACAAACGTACGGTCTATACTCGCTGTTACCAAAGACGATTTGGACGCTCAGGCTACGATGGCTGATAAAATAGTCGAATATTCGCCCACTCCACAGTTCTGCGCCATAAATAAAAATTCTACGTGTCGTGAGTCTTGTCAGTCGTCGTCACTTGACGAGCGGCTCAGGCGCCTGGAATCCATGATCGCCGTTATAACATCAGAGATAAAAAATATCTCATTTCGACACCGCGCCCTTTCGCGTTTTCGGTAGCGCTCAACATCATCAGGTCGTCGCAGTCGTGGTAATTCAGTTTCGTCACCCGTGAAATCATCAAATGTGTTAGTACCATAAAGAATTGGGGCAAAATGCAACAAAATGCGTTCCCCCATGCACATGGTCCAACACAGTCAACTCGTCAAAACTAAATTGTCCTGTCGACGCGGCGGACAGCAGTACAGGAACGTCAAGCCGCCTGTAAGTGTACGATAAAACAACAAACCTCAAGTTTCTCGTAGACACGGGTGCTGAGGTATCCGCCATACCGCTGACAAATATTGAAAAACCAAATCGGACACTATATGCGGCTAACGGCTCGCCAATACCTTCATACGGCGAACGTCTAATGCAAATAAATCTTGGACTTCGCCGGCAATATAATTGGCCGTTTCTCATTGCGGCCGTTCGAATGCCGATAGTTGGTGCCGATTTTTACTTCCATATTTACAGAGTAAATGGAAGTATTGTGATCGTCCTAAAATCGAGAATCGGAACGGAGCTTCAGAAAAAACTTTTTCTTATACACATTTACTCAGAATCACTTCCCGAACAAGTGTCTGTGTGTCCGTGTGTCCGTCTGTCTGTCTGTCCGTCTGTGGTCATTTACAAAAATGGCCATAACTCCCTCATTTCTCAACCTTTTTTCAAATTTCTTGAACTGAAATGTTTGTCTCGGCAAGACCTAACACCCTGCTTAATCGGAATTTGGATAACGCACAGTACTTCCGAGATATTTGCATTATTAGTGTTTTCTATTTTATTTTTTCCGGCCGCAAAAATGAACCGATTTGAGCGTTCTTGGTCTTAAAATCTTTGTTTCACCTTGCAGAATATGTGGATATTTTTTACATTCCTAAAATGTGGCGTTTTTTCATTTTGGGCGAATTTTAAAATTTTAATAGTGAATTTTTCTATATTTTTGGCCTAAACACCCTTAAAAGCAGTCAATAAATGATGAAATTGTGTCTCGATTTCACGTTTCAAAATATGAAGTATTGTGTGTTATCTACGCACCACTGGTTTGACTGCTTTTAAGGAAAAATTCACTATTAAAATTTTAAAATTCGCCCAAAATGAAAAAACGCCACATTTTAGGAATGTAAAAAATATCCACATATTCTGCAAGGTGAAACAAAGATTTTAAGACCAAGAACGCTCATATCGGTTCATTTTTGCGGCCGGAAAAAAATAAAATAGAAAACACTAATAATGCAAATATCTCGGAAGTACTGTGCGTTATCCAAATTCCGATTAAGCAGGGTGTTAGGTCTTGCCGAGACAAACATTTCAGTTCAAGAAATTTGAAAAAAGGTTGAGAAATGAGGGAGTTATGGCCATTTTTGTAAATGACCACAGACGGACAGAGGGACACGCGGACACACAGACACTTGTTCGGGAAGTGATTCTGAGTAAATGTGTATAAGAAAAAGTTTTTTCTGAAGCTCCGTTCCGATTCTCGATTTTAGGACGATCACAATACTTCCATTTACTCTGCAAATATGGAAGTAATAAATGCTAATCAATCCAACTCAAGTCTACCAACACTCCACGTCGTCAACCCGCACCATGACTATGAGGACTTGCTCAAAAAATTTCCGAATTTGCTCCGAGAACATCCTTCGTTCGCCAAGACCACCGCCGACTTTGCTCATGCGATCGTGACCAACAGACGACCCGTGGTGTCAAAGCCGCAGCGCCTGAGCCCTGACAAACTCCAACATGCGAAAATCGAGTTTCAAAAAATGATCAACCTTGGCATATGCAGACCATCAAAGAGCTCATAGTCGAGCCCGCTCCATCTTGTTCCTTAAGAAGCACGGCTCGTGGAGGCCTTGTGGCGATTATGGACAACTGAATGCGATAACCGTCTCCGATCGATATCCAGTGCCAAACCTTCAAGACTCCAATTACTAACTGGCCGGACAATCGGTTTTTTCAAAGATCGACCTCGTTCGTGCCTTCCACCACATCATGGTGTAACCGAACGACGTGCATAAAACGGCCGTCATCACGCCGTTCGGCCTCTTTGAATTTTCGCGACTACCCTTTGGGCTTCGCAACGCCGGCCATTCGTTCCAATGATTCATGGATACGATCCTTCGTGACTTCGATTTCGCCTATTGCTTCATTGACAACTGCCTCATCGCATCATCTTCGATCGCCGAACATCGCGAACACCTTCGAGCGTCTGAATCAATACGCAATCAACATTAACTTGGAGAAAAGCGAATTTGGAAAATCCGAGGTTGCCTTTCGGGGATTCCAAGTTTTGGCTGAGGGACTGCGACCACTTTCGACTCGAGTCCAGGCGGTTCTCGACTTCGAGCAGCCAAAAACGATTGCTCAGTTGAGAAGGTACCTGGGTATGCTTAATTTTTATCGTCGGTCTATTCCTCATGCCGCTCAGATTCAGCAGCCTCTCTACGCGCTCTGTCAGGACGTTCGCAAAAACGACAAGCGACCCGTGCAGTGGACTCCGGAAACCGTCGACGCCTTCATCGCCAGCAAACGTCAGCTAGCCGACGCAGCACTTCTCGCGCATCCGTCCGGTGACCCTCCCATGCTCGATGGTCGATGCTTCGGGAACTGGCATAGGTGCTTCATTGCACCAACGCTATGGTGACGCTCTGCAGCCGCTTGCCTTCTATTTGAAGTCGCTCACGCCAACGCAGGTCAAGTGTGCAGCCTATGACAGGGAGCTACTTGCCTGTTATTCTGCCATGAAGCATTTTCGCAATCTCCTCGAGGGCCGATCATTCACAATTTATACCGACCATAAGCCGTTGACCTAAGCCTTTCATCAGCGTCCCGAAAAAGCGTCCCCACGGCAGCTACATCATCTCGACTTCATCGGGCAATTTACTACCGACATCAGGTACGTTGCCGGTCGCGACAACGTTTCGGCCGATTTCCTATCGCGCGTTTCTTCGGTCGCGCTCGCGTCCCCAGTCGTCCACAACACTCTGGCAGAGGCTCAACTTCATGACTCCGAACTCGCCGACCTTCGCTCTTCATCATCGACCTCACTCAAATTAAAGGAAATTCTTCTCGCTGGCTGGCTTAATCATTGTGGGTCGACGTCGTCGACGGGCAAACTCCGTCCCTACGTCCCCAGCAACTTCCGTCGCCTGATTTTTGACCTCGTCCATGGTCTATCACATCCTGGAGTTCGAGCGACCGTCAACATGGTGAAGGAGCGATACGTCTGGCCGTCAGTGGACAAAGACATCCGCGTTTGGGCTCAAACCTGCATACCCTGCCAGAGGGTAAAGGTTACTCGACACGTCACGCTCCGCCTAATCGCCGCTTTGCACACGTCAACATCGACTTCGTGGGCCCTCACCATGGTCGACCGCTTCTCGCGTTGGCCGGAGGTCGCTGCCGTTCCAGATTGCGGAGCCGAAACCGCTGCTAATGCCATCCTGTCTTTCTGGATCTCAAGATATGGCGTTCCGGAATTCATCACGAGCGGCAGGCATTTTGACTGCTCTCTTATGAGGGAACTCACGTTGGCCCTAGGTATCCAGCATCTGAAAACGACAGCGTACCATCCCTGTGCGAACGGTCTTGTGGAACGATTCCACAGAGTCCTCAAAGCGTCACTCAAGGCTTATTCGTCGGGCGACTGGGTCGGGAAGCTGCCTCTCGTTCTGCTTGGCTTGAGATCCTGCGTCATGCCGTCCTGCAACGCCTCGCCAGCCGAACTCCTCTATGGATCTGGCATTCGCCTGCCGGCCGATTTTGTCGACCCATCGACGGAGGCTGAGGACCAGTCGGCGTTTGTACAGCAACTGAGGGCAACACTCGCTCATCTCAAGCCGGCCCCGCTGACTCGACATGCTCGTCCTAAGGTTTTCGTGCATCGGGATTTGTCATCGTCGTCCCACGTCTTTCTGCGCCATGACGCCCAGCGTAAAGGTCTTCAGCCGGTGTACGACGGTCCCTTCCGAGTCGAGCGACGCATGGACAAGACGATTGACATGGCCACTCCTCATGGCATCCAAGGTCCTAGGCCTAGGAAAAATTTCAAAAAAATGATGGATTTGACTTCGGGATTTTTTGGCGGGAATCTTTAGATATTGACTATGAAACATGAAATTTGGCATTTTTTCGAGATTTTGGTCACCAGGGTCAATTTCGGGGGAATGATAAGGCAAAATTCGGTTTGTTTTGCAATTGTCTTGGTTTTACGGCATAAGCACCAATGAGGTTAAGCAAAAATGTCATGCACAAGAATGTGTGAAATTCTCCATCAGATGCATTCCCACCTTCGATAACGGCTTTCTACACGAGTTCGTCCGTTTATAGGCTCAGAACTGCAGATGCGATTCGGCTATTAGAAAGTGAAGGTGCGATAAGCCAGCTTATATTAATACGGTTGACAGTTTAATTAACAGGCAGGTCTGTTCCCTTCTGAGAAACGGGGTCCTTTATGTACTATCAGTAGATTGAGTAGAGCTCTCGAACATTCATACTCCTAGGCAGATGTTTATTTCTATCTTGTATTATTCAAGGTCAGCTGTATTATAATAAATGAGTTCCCTGCACGTGTGCTTTTCCTAAGTAACCCTGGCTAATTAACTATGAGTAATACCTAATAATACATGGTGCCAGGTGTTTTAATTAAATTTTAGGGAAGTGAGATAATAATAAAACGATCGACGCGTTAAGATTGATCGGATATTTCCTCGAATCGGAGTCGTGATCTCGTCCGGCAGATAACATGGATCAACCAGCCGATGCTGATTCAAACGAAAATACGAATACTGGCGGTGGATTTATGTTCAAGTTATCTCCGTTGAAATTTGACAGTTCTTTATCTTCCAAGTGGCCGTCATGGAGAAAGATGTTCCAGCTAAATATGGTCGCAGCTAAGAAATGGAAGACGAAAGACGAAGAGTTTAAAATAGCTATCCTTCTCACACACATGGGCGAAGCTGCTTTGGATGTGTTCAATGCTTTTCCAGAACCGAAAAGTACCCTCGAACAGGTACTTGAGCATTTTGACAGTTACTGTGTCCCTATTGTGAATACGGCGATTGAATCGTTCAAGTTCAATAAACTCAGACAAGCTGAAAATCAAGGGTTCGATAATTGGCTGACGGAATTGAAGACCCAGGCTGAAAAATGTGGTTTTACATGTTCCGAAGATAAATGTAAAACTTCATACGCCGAACGAATGATCAGAGATCACATCATTTGTAACATCAACGACTCGGACGTGCAAAGCGTCTTATTAAAAGAGTCCAGAACTCTATCGTTAAATGATGTTGCTCAGGTCTGTCGATCAGCAGAACTCGGGAAAAAGTATAAACCAGTGGTGCGTAGATAACACACAATACTTCCATATTTTGAAACGTAAAATTGAGACACAATTTGATCATATTTTGACTGTTTTTAAGGGTGTTTAGGTCAAAAATGTCCAAAAATTCGCTATGCAAATGTTAAAATTCGTCAAAAAAAAAAATTCGTTACATTTGTGGCATATCAAAAAATATCTACATATTCTGCAAGGTAAAACGAAGATTTTGAGACCAAGAACGCTCAAATCGGTCCATTTTTGCGGCCGGAAAAAAATAAAATGGAAAACACTAAAAATGCAAATATCTCGGAAGTACTGTGCGTTATCCAAATTCCGATTAAACAGGGTGTTAGGTCTTGCCGAGACAAACATTTCAGTTCAAGAAATTTGAAAAAAGGTTGAGAAATGAGGGAGTTATGGCCATTTTTGTAAATGACCACAGACGGACAGAGGGACACACGGACACACAGACACTTGTTCGGGAAGTGATTCTGAGTAAATGTGTATAAGAAAAAGTTTTCAAGCAGTCAAAATATGATCAAATTGTGTCACAATTGTACGTTTCAAAATATGGAAGTATTGTGTGTTATCTACGCACCACTGGTTATAACTATTTATCCATCATTATGAAAACGTAACATTTAAGCATCATTGAACTCACCATTGACAATTACTTCACAAATGATATGATGATAAACTACTCCAACTATTTGAGCATTATTTTCTGTGATACCCAGACAAATAATGTACCCATGTCACTAATCTACTTAGCAGCGTTTTTTCCTGGCCACAAAACCGAACCGATTGTAGCGTTCTTGGTCCAAAAATCTTGGTTATACCTGGCAGAATACGAGAACATTATTTTTATCCCGATAACTTGACATGATTTTGACTTCAGGCAAGTTTTAAAATTTGCATCGAGAGTTTCTGGATATTTCTGACCTAAACAAACTCATAAGTTGTCTGTATATATAATCAAATTGTGCCAAATTTTTACGTAGATATCAAAATATGGGACACACAGACACTTGCTCAGGGATTGATTCTGAAAGAGCTATAGGAAGGTTCCTGATTATCGCTCAAAATATAATCAAACGCGTCAAAATAGAGCGCATCAAAATATGGAAGCATTATGTGTTATCTACGCACCACTGGGTTTAAAAGGTCAAGAAATAAAACTTGCTTAATTCCATGGGACCTCCGGTTCCGGAACCAGAGAAAAGCCACGATTATGAGAGGCGAAAATTAGAGTTGACAATTAGAAAAACATCTTGGTTTTTGGTGTTAGATGAAATCAGCCCTTAGCGGCTCAAGAAAGGTGCGCCAATTAGGCAGCCTCAAGGTTTATGACTCACCTATTCAAGCAAGAATAAAGCGCGTATTATAAAAGAGCAAGCGAAACCAATTAACCATCACTCGAGATATAACTCGAACGCACAGTACCTTGAGGACAAAATTCGAAAATTGAAGTCCTCCAATGGAAATGACAAGATTGTCTTAAGGCGAAGAAGTTGAGCCAGAGTCGGCCCTGTTTTTGAAAATCCAATAAGATTTGCAATTACGCCCAACTGCTGAAAGTTTGTTAAACCACGGAAACTGACGCTGAAACTCGGCCGAAGGAGTACGAATGTCTGTCGAAAATACCGAAGTCCGAACTAGAGACGGAGATTATTTAAAAAATGTGGGTATTTTAGACTTACTGTGTCCGCCGTATAGGATTCCTATCACATATCCATATTAGGCAATATCCTCATCGCATCCGATTCTGAAAATCATCTCACCCGCAAGGGGTTTGATACCGGCCCTTTCTGCACGGTGCGAGACGAGTTCGCGGTTTTATGGAACCCACCGAAAGAAATGTCATCAATAATCATAACAATTGCTGTTAGTGCTAAGTTTTAGTTATTAGTGCATCAGCTGATAACCGGTCTGAGATGATGTCCTACCGCTTCGCTCCCAGCACTAGAGTGACTTCCTTAGGTTAGTACGTTTATCACACTTTGGTCAAAATAATTAATGAAGTAGAAGAAGAAGAAGAAGACAGATGATCATCCGTGCGGCCATGGAAGAAGAAAAGGAAGGTTCACTAGATAGGGGATTTTGTGCAGCACGCTAGCGCTCCGATTTTACGCTGGAAGAAAAAGTACTATCAAGTTCTTCTGGGTTTCGCCGGGGCCCGTTAGATAGCGTGCCGGAAGCGCAATGTTTACGTCGACCACGTTGTCATCCGGATCTAGGAATTTTCAACGGAAGATTCCATCGCCATTGTTCTCTGGCGACGAGCCGACGACCGTCGCGTCTAATTTTTATTCGTTGTTTTGTGTTCGATGAGTTCGTTCGGTCTACCCATATTTTTTGAATTGTGATTTTTGCGTTGAAGACTGCGCCAACGTTTTCATTGATCGGTTTCACAGCATTACGTTCCATGATATAGGTAGGTAATTTACTTCGCCACGCCAAGACAGTGCTCTATCAAATGGTGCAGGCGGATGTACAACTTCGCCTGTTGCAGGTAAATGAGCATACGTTAATGTTTTTTGGCTAACTTAATTTGTCGTTTCAATGAATATTTGAGAAAATGGATGCCCCTAAGAGAGAAACGTAAATGTGATATAGACCCAAAAATTTTGTCTGGTCTGCTTTAAAAGCAAGTTACCTTCTTTTACTACTGTTTGTAGTTATTAGATACTGCATTCCATTTCTTTCGGGTAATCGCACCAATTACAGCATGAAGTTAGTTGCTAACCCTTTATAAAGCTGATACCCCCTTTTCTAGATTGGGAAGTGACTCCACTACGCAGCAAAAGCCCTATTACTTTTGTCCAGAGTTGTGAGAAGGCAGAACGTCATGACGAATCATCAAAAGTTGGTATGTATTCGCCTATTGGACGTTCACTGTTTTTGGTACATTATTTCCAGAAATAGTGTACTTACCTATGTAATCGGTCGGGAAAATTTCTTTTCAACACACCCAAATGTCAAAAAATTCATGATCTCAAAAATATTTTTTTTTAGATTTTCGACCCCTTAACCTTTTTTGATCGGGTTCCCCCGGACAATATGTATCAAGTTGGAGCAAATCACACCTTTTAGGACCAACCGCGACAAAATCGGATCAGCGGTTCTGTACGAAGTTCTGTCCACAAATTTGGCCAAAGTTTTGTGTTTTTGGACTTCGTATCATACCGCTGATCCGGTTTTAATATAACCAGACCTAAAAGTTGTGGTTTACTCTAACATAATGCATATTGTCCGGGGGATCCGATCGAAAAATGTTAAGGGTCCAAATCGGCATTAGTATGGTCCATTTTTGGAAATCATACTGAACCTACTCCTATTATTTGAACTTTATTTTCTGTGATACCCAGAAAAAGAATGTAGGTACCCATGGCAGCAATAGTTTTTTATTTGAAATCTGACTAAACTATATTAAGGCTGGTTTTATCAATTCACTTAATCAACTGATTATCCAAGGACGCACCGACTAACTATTTTCCAGGTGACTTCATGCTGAAAAATCATACGTCACGTTTCCACGCAATCAGTTAGTCGGTGCGTCCATGGATAATCAGTTGATTAGGTGAATTGATAAAGCGGCCCTAAGTATAGTTGATTATTTCGATATGTTTCACTAGTTTATGTTTTTTTTTTTGCATAAGTTGTACTATTCTACCCAACTAAAAACTAAAAGCTGATTTCATGTTGACAGGTCCACGCCGTTCTCTGTCCGTATCGTCAACTTCTGTCGCCGGTGAATTACGAGTCGTAGCATACTGCATTTACCATATTTCTGTTTGAAGCAACGAGGTACCTACCGAATTTTTGTATTTGTGAACTTCTCTTATGAAAGCATTGTCAATGTAAAGCTACAATTTTCCTGTACTTACCAACAATTTAATTCTTGTAATATTACGAATATTAAGAGTTGGATAGTAATGATTACTTTGAGTAATGATTACTTTTTAATTTACTTTTTGAATAACGCTGAGATTAATTGCAATTTCCATTCCAATTCCTGTAATGGTAATCGAAATTCCAATTACTTTTTTAATTACATGTAATGGGAATGGGTTTTTTGAATTCCCATTACAGGAATTGGAATGGAGTAATGGGAATGGAGTAATCCGATTACTCGCCTGTAATCCAATTACTCGCTTGTAATCCGATTACTCGCCTGTAATCCAATTACTCGCGAGTAATTAGAATACACTGCATAAACATTGATTTCTCTGGAGATGTCATAGAAATTCAATGTGGTTACAGTTGAAAGACATTTTTCTTCCGCCACCATGACAAATGCCCCGATCCGACCTTGGGGAGGATGCAGTGTATTCTAATTACTCGCGAGTAATTGGATTACAGGCGAGTAATTGGATTACAAGCGAGTAATTGGATTACAGGCGAGTAATCGAATTACTCCATTCCAATTCCTGTAGTGGGAATTCAAAAAACCCGTTCCCATTACATGTAATTAAAAAAGTAATTGGAATTTCGATTACCATTACAGGAATTGGAATGGGAATTGCAATTACATTTCTTCAAAGGAATGGGAATTTGTAATGGGTAATGGGATTCCTTTTTTATCAACCCAACAATTTAATTCTTGAAATATTACGAACCTCTGTGACAAAAACTTGCAATATTGAAATAGGCTACCTATGTTATGAAGACTCATTTATTATTTTTGTAAATTGCCTACTGAAAGTTATGCCATAATTTTTACTCTTTGTTTTGTAGAATACATTATTTTTATTTGGATAAAACGTGTTTTCCTTCCTAATTTTCCTAATAATCCTAAAAATCAGTACCTATTTGGGGTGCGATCGTGATGAAAACAAATATGTCTGCCGAAGCTTCGACAGAGACATAGAAAATGAAACAACTAACGAAGAAGAAGAAGCGAATAATCACCATAATCACCCGCTGAGTTGACCGCCACGCTATCTGTGGTTTTGGTGTTGTACTACAGTTTGGCAGTTTGGTTCTCATTTCTTCCAGCAAGATCGCCACTGTGCCCCCTGCACGCCGGTTAACCTAGGAGTGGACCTTCCTTTTCTTCTTCCATGCCGTGCGGCAGATGGCTAAAAACACAGTGTGCTCATTCCGCATGAAGGGGTGGGGAGAACGAAGGCGTCACAAGAAGCCACGCACTATGAGAAGCCAGCGGTGCATGAATCACCCTCGATTGGTATTCAGACAGAAGGATGACGGAGAAAATCGGGTTAGAATGCCCAAAATCTCACGACCTACACGCGAACTCAAGCACTATCACCTATATCTGAACGTGTTTGAATCCAAATTTTTACTTCCATATTTACAGAGTAAATGGAAGTATTGTGATCGTCCTAAAATCGAGAATCGGAACGGAGCTTCAGAAAAAACTTTTTCTTATACACATTTACTCAGAATCACTTCCTGAACAAGTGTCTGTGTGTCCGTTACGTCCGTCTGTCCGTCTGTCTGTCTGTCCGTCTGTCCGTCTGTGGTCATTTACAAAAATGGCCATAACTCCCTCATTTCTTAACCTTTTTTCAAATTTCTTGAACTGAAATGTTTGTCTCGGCAAGACCTAACACCCTGTTTAATCGGAATTTGGATAACGCTCAGTACTTCCGATATATTTGCATTTTTAGTGTTATCTATTTTATTTTTTTCCGGGCACAAAAATGAACCGATTTGAGCGTTCTTGGTCTTAAAATCTTTGTTTTACCTTGCAGAATATGTGGATATTTTTTACATTCCGAAAATGTGGCGTTTTTTATTTTGGGCGAATTTTAAAATTTTAATAGTGAATTTTTCGATATTTTTGGCCTAAAGACCCTTAAAAGCAGTCAAAATATGATCAAATCGTGTCACAATTTTACGTTTCAAAATATGGAAGTATTGTGTGTTATCTACGCACCACTGGTTAGTGATAGCCCCCCATTTTTACTTCCATATTTACAGAGTAAATGGAAGTATTGTGATCGTCCTAAAATCGAGAATCGGAACGGAGCTTCAGAAAAAACTTTTTCTTATACACATTTACTCAGAATCACTTCCTGAACAAGTGTCTGTGTGTCCGTGTGTCCGTCTGTCCGTCTGTCCGTGTGTCCGTCTGTGGTCATTTACAAAAATGGCCATAACTCCCTCATTTCTCAACCTTTTTTCAAATTTCTTGAACTGAAATGTTTGTCTCGGCAAGACCTAACACCCTGTTTAATCGGAATTTGGATAACGCACAGTACTTCCGATATATTTGCATTTTTAGTGTTTTCTATTTTATTTTTTTGCGGCCACAAAAATGGACCGATTTGAGCGTTCTTGGTCTCAAAATCTTCGTTTTACCTTGCAGAATATGTGGCTATTTTTTATATTCCAAAAATGTAGCGAATTTATTTTTTTTGCGAATTTTAAAATTTGCATAGTGAATTTTTTGATATTTTTGACCTAAATACCCTTAAAAACAGTCAAAATATGATCAAATTTTTTCAAATATGTACGTTTCAAAATATGGAAGTATTGTGTGTTATCTACGCACCACTGGTTTCTTCACTGATTTGTCCACTGGATATTCTAGTTTATTAATTTAATTCATTCGAGTGGTTCAACAAACGTTTTTAAAAAACCCTGTGAAGGTCGTGTCACTGGGGTCTGGTCAAGACCTTCGCACACAAAAAAGTATGTCTTCGCCTTGATCGTAGAGTTCAATGGTGTTGTTTATTGCGCTGCAACCAACTTGTAATGGATTATGGGTGTTTTAAACCAAAAATGTCAGTAAAAAACTCTTTAATCACCGAAAAATTAGCAGAGTGACAAATGCATAATATGCATATAATATATTAGGTATATTAATATGCATATAATATAATATATTATATTATATTAATATGCATATAATATATTATATTACAGGGAAGCTCTCATTATTCCAAACTGAAGAAACGAGCAGTGGTGTGGAAAAGGGGAAAGGGTGAAGGAGCCATTCGACATCTCAGCTGGACAACCATTAGTGATGCTAATAAGAAATTTGTGAAATTACATTTCCCATCACCCTCTTTTAATTTTACGTATTTTCACAATCGAGAGCCCAAAGAGAACTTACTGAATTTACACAAACATCTTTAGAACGTTACAAAACTTGAGCAAAACAATTTTAAAATAACTCAAATTTCACCAATAGATAGGTAACAACAATTACTGAGAGGATAATACGTACACAAAAAATAAACCAGTGGTGCGCAGAAAACACACAATACTTCCATATTTTGAAACGTAAAATTGTGACACGATTTGATCATATTTTGACTGCTTTTTAAGGGTGTTTAGGTCAAAAAATCAAAAAAACTCACTATGCAAATTTTAAAATTCGCCCAAAATGGAAAAGCGAGACATTTTCGGAATAAAAAAATATCCACATATTCTGCAAGGATTCACAAAGATTTTAAGACCAAGAACGCTCAAATCGGTTCATTTTTGTGGCTGGAAAAAAATAAAATAGAAAACACCAAAAATGCATATATATCGGAAGTACTATGCGTTATCCAAATTTCGATTAAACATTGTGTTATGTCTTGCAGAGACAAACATTTCAGTTCTAGAAATTTGAAAAAAGGTTGAGAAATGAGGGAGTTATGGCCATTTTTACTTCCATATTTACAGAGTAAATGGAAGTATTGGAATCGTCCTAAAATCGAGAATCGGAACGGTTCTTCAGAAAAAACTTTTTCTTATACACATTTACTCAGAATCACTTCCTGAACAAGTGTGGGTGTGTCCGTCTGTGGTCATTTACAACCAGTGGTGCGTAGATAACACACAATACTTCCATATTTTGAAACGTAAAATTGTGACACAATTTGATCATATTTTGACTGCTTTTAAGGGTGATTAGGCCAAAAATATCGAAAAATTCACTATTAAAATTTTGAAATTCGCCCAAAATGAAAATACGCTTCATTATCGGAATATAAAAAATATCCACATATTCTGCAAGGTAAAACAAAGATTTTGAGACCAAGAACGCTCAAATCGGTTCATTTTTGTGGCCGGAAAAAAATAAAATAGGAAACACTAAAAATGCATTTATATCGGAAGTACTATGCGTTATCCAAATTTCGATTAAACATTGTGTTATGTCTTGCAGAGACAAACATTTCAGTTCAAGAAAATTGAAACCAGTGGTGCGTAGATAACACACAATACTTCCATATTTTGAAACGTACATATCTGAAAAAATTTGATCATATTTTGACTGTTTTTACGGGTATTCAGGTCAAAAATATCAAAAAATTTACTATGCAAATTTTAAAAATCGCCAAAAAAAATCGCTACATTTTTGGAATATAAAAAATATCCACATATTCTGCAAGGTAAAACGAAGATTTTGAGACCAAGAACGCTCAAATCGTTCCATTTTTGTGGCCGGAAAAAAACCAGTGGTGCGTAGATAACACACAATACTTCCATATTTTGAAACGTAAAATTGTGACACAATTTGATCATATTTTGACTGCTTTTGAAAGTGTTTAGGTCAAAAATATCAAAAAATTCAGTATTAAAATTTTAAAATTCGCCCAAAATGAAAAAACGCCATATTTTCGGAATGTAAAAAATATCCACATATTCTGCAAGGTACAACGAAGTTTTGAGACCAAGAACGCTCAAATCGGTTCATTTTTGCGGCCGGAAAAAAATAAAATAAAAAACACTAAAAATGCAAATATCTCGGAAGTACTGTGCGTTATCCAAATTCCGATTAAACAAAGTGTTAGGTCTTGCCGAGACAAACATTTCAGTTCAAGAAATTTGAAACCAGTGGTGCGTAGATAACACACAATACTTCCATATTTTGAAACGTAAAATTGTGACACAATTTGATCATATTTTGACTGCTTTTGAAAGTGTTTAGGTCAAAAATATCAAAAAATTCAGTATTAAAAATTTAAAATTCGCCCAAAATGAAACCAGTGGTGCGTAGATAACACACAATACTTCCATATTTTGAAACGTAAAATTGTGACACAATTTGATCATATTTTGACTGCTTTTAAGGGTGTTTAGGCCAAAAATATCGAAAAATTCGCTATTAAAATTTTAAAATTCGCCCAAAATGAAAACACGCTACATTTTCGGAATGTAAAAAATATCCACATATTCTGCAAGGTAAAACAAAGATTTTAAGACCAAGAACGCTCAAATCAGTTCATTTTTGTGGCCGGAAAAAAATAAAATAGAAAACACTAAAAATGCAAATATATCGGAAGTACTGTGCGTTATCCGAATTCCGATTAAACAGGGTGTTAGATCTTGCCGAGACAAACATTTCAGTTCAAGAAATTTGAAAAAAGGTTAAGAAATGAGGGAGTTATGGCCATTTTTGTAAATGACCACAGACGGACAGACGGACAGACGGACTAACGGACTAACGGACACACGGACACACAGACACTTGTTCAGGAAGTGATTCTGAGTAAATGTGTATAAGAAAAAGTTTTTTCTGAAGCTCCGTTCCGATTCTCGATTTTAGGACGATCACAATACTTCCATTTACTCTGTAAATATGGAAGTAAAAACGCCACATTTTCGGAATGTAAAAAATATCCACATATTCTGCAAGGTAAAACGAAGATTTTGAGACCAAGAACGCTCTAATCGGTTCATTTTTGCGGCCGGAAAAAAATAAAATAGAAAACACTAAAAATGCAAATATCTCGGAAGTACTGTGCGTTATCCGAATTCCGATTGAACAGGGTGTTAGGTCTTGCCGAGACAAACATTTCAGTTCATAAATTTGAAAAAAGGTTGAGAAATGAGGGAGTTATGGCCATTTTTGTAAATGACCACAGACGGACAGACGGACACACGGACAGACGGACAGACGGACACACAGACACTTGTTCAGGAAGTGATTCTGAGTAAATGTGTATAAGAAAAAGTTTTTTCTGAAGCTCCGTTCCGATTCTCGATTTTAGGACGATCACAATACTTCCATTTACTCTGTAAATATGGAAGTAAAAAAGGTTGAGAAATGAGGGAGTTATGGCCATTTTTGTAAATGACCACAGACGGACAGACGGACACACGGACAGACGGACACACGGACACTCAGACACTTGTTCAGGAAGTGATTCTGAGTAAATGTGTATAAGAAAAAGTTTTTTCTTAGGCTCCGTTCCGATTCTCGATTTTAGGACGATCACAATACTTCCATTTACTCTGTAAATATGGAAGTAATAAAGTAGGAAACACTAAAAATGCAAATATATCGGAAGTACTGTGCGTTATCCAAATTTCGATTAAACAGGGTGTTAGGTCTTGCCGAGACGAACATATCAGTTCAAGAAATTTGAAAAAAGGTTGAGAAATGAGGGAGCTATGGCCATTTTTCTTCCATATTTACAGAGTATATGGAAGTATTGTGATCGTCCTACAATCGAGAATCGGAACGGAGCTTCAGAAAAAACTTTTTCTCATACACATTTACCCAGAATCACTTCCTGAACAAGTGTCTGTGTGTCCGTGTGTCCGTCTGTGGTCATTTACAAAAATGGCCATAACTCCCTCATTTCTCAACCTTTTTTCAAATTTCTTGAACTGAAATGTTTGTCTCGGCAAGACCTAACACCCTGTTTAATCGAAATTTTGATAACGCACAGTACTTCCGATATATTTGCATTTTTAGGGTTTTCTATTTTATTTTTTTCCGGCCACAAAAATGAACCGATTTGAGCGTTCTTGGTCTTAAAATCTTGGTTTTACCTTGCAGAATATGTGGATATTTTTTATGTTCCGAAAAACTGGCGGTTTTTTATTTTGGGCGAATTTTGAAATTTGAATAGTGAATTTTTTGATATTTTCGACCTAAACACCCTTAAAAGCAGTCAAAATATGATCAAATTGTGTCACAATTTTACGTTCGAAAATATGGAAGTATTGTGTGTTATCTACGCACCACTGGTTGTAAATGACCACAGACGGACACACAGACACTTTTTCGGGAAGTGATTCTGAGTAAATGTGCGTAAGAAAAAGTTTTTTCTGAAGCTGCGTTCCGATTCTCGATTTTAGGACGATCTACGCTATCTACGCACCACTGGTTTCAATTTTCTTGAACTGAAATGTTTGTCTCTGCAAGACATAACACAATGTTTAATCGAAATTTGGATAACGCATAGTACTTCCGATATATATGCATTTTTAGTGTTTTCTATTTTATTTTTTTCCGGCCACAAAAATGAACCGATTTGAGCGTTCTTGGTCTCAAAATCTTTGTTTTACCTTGCAGAATATGTGGATATTTTTTATATTCCGATAATGAAGCGTATTTTTATTTGGGGAGAATTTCAAAATTTGAATTGTGAATTTTTTTTTTTTTGACCTAAACACTCTTAAAAGCTGTCAAATTTGATCAAATTGTGTCTCAATTTTACGTTTCAAAATATGGAAGCATTGTGTGTTATCTACGCACCACTGGTTTGTAATTCTTTGGAGTACTTACCCTAAACTTGGAAACATGGAAGTAGTTAGACTCAGTTTTTCTTTAACCGGAGTCGACTTTGTAGATAGATTTAGAGGTTTTCTCTGAGAGTTTAAATGGTCCAGTCCGAATCTCGGCAAGCTAGTTCCGATTCAGGCTATTCCCATGATTCACGTACACCATGTTTCCCACCTCAAAAGTGGGAGTTTTCCGGTATTTATCGATCCTGCGTTTGTCCAGCTCATGAACCTTTCGAGAGTTTTCAAATGCCTGTTCCGATCATATTCCTGATCTCTTTGGACTAGACAGTAGTCAGGAACCATGTTCACGTCTATGTTGTCCAGTAAGTAAATAGTTAGGGCTGAACTTGGTGGATGTATGGATAGGTATCCATCCACACATAGTTCCGCAATAAGGGGAAATGGTCGCTTTTTTCCCAATGGTTCTTCGTTAATCCTGCATCAAGTTCGGTTCCAAAGGAACTAAAGTTTGATTTAACCGTTCATTTAATTCGTTAGAAAAGGCTCAGCCAACTGCCGTGAAAACAATATTAACATTGTTCTTTTTCAGAAAGGCTTTGAATTCGGTGGAGTTTGTTCCACTGTACTGGTCGGTAAGACCAGAGTGAAGTTAGCAACGGTTCAACAACGGTCAACTGCGTGTTTCTTTTCTAAATTTTCGGACTCTAGGGACGTCTAGGAACACATTTATGGCAATTTTAAAATTGTGCCACCAGTCATACAGTCCGTACAGCTCGTTGCTAACTGTTCCTTCACACATTCTTTATACAGATCAGGTGAACTGGATGCTCGCTGCGCTCGCATCTCCAAGACAGAAAAACATCCCTCATCAGTCCAATTCGACATACTCATCAGTCAAAAGCTAATCAAGCAAGATATTTTATAGCCTACCTACTTATCCGAGAATGTGTTGGATACCTACACCAAGGTGTTTAATCCTAAGGCGTACAATGTGACTGGTGGCAAAATTCTTGTACATCCAGAAATGTGTTCCAAGACGTCCCTAGAGACCAATTAGTTAGAAAAGAAACACGCAGTTGACCGTTGCTGAACCGTTGCTAACTTCACTAAGCTGTCGGTAAGTAAAGTGCCTATCGTGAGACCTTTTGAATAAATTTTGTTCTGAAGCCTGATGACCACAGACGGACACGCGGACACACAGACACTTGTTCGGGAAGTGACTCAGTGAAGAAAATTTACATTTAATGAGTGTAAGAAAAAGTTTTTCGTGAAGCTCCGTTCTGATTCTCGATTTTAGGACGATTCCAATACTTCCATTTACTCTGTAAATATGGAAGTAAAGATGAATAAAATATTTTTTGTACACATTGAATATTTGAGGAGGGCATATTTCGTTTTGGAAACAGGGATTTGTTGTGTTTCGGGCTTTGAACGACAAGTTCGGTGGGGGTTTTTGAAATTTTTGAGTAAAAGTTGCGATTTCGGGGGCAAACATGTAAAAATCGACCTTTGTTATTGAAAAAGGTGCTCTGTTCCAATATGTCTGCGTCCATAATATGGACAACTCATATTATGAGTTTTCTAGTGTAAATATTGTTTCTTGGAATTTTATATAAGTAATAGTATTCTATAAATTGGTTGATAGGAGGTACCTAGCTAATCAAATCAAGTAGATACCTAGTTTAATACTTCACGTATTACAATTTATATTCAAGTATCGTGTGTTACCTACGCACCACTGATTCTCACACGCCCTTGGTATCGAGAAGATCTAGGCTATGAATGGCCTTCTTCCTTCAATGTTTTGCGTGATCGAACCACCTCAAAATCTCTGCTGACTCAATTGTAAACAACAGAGACACAAATTTTTCGACCAGAGGCAGGAAAGACGACGCTGACTCGTCGTTTCAGTTTTCCCGAGGCGACCTGTGACAAAAGAGCGCGAGAGTAGTCAAGGTGTTTTGAGAATGATCAAATTCGAACGAACCTTGTTAATACCTATTGACTGTTCAAAAATTGATTGCGAATTTTTTCTCTATACTCTATTGCAAATTTATTTCGCAGATCGCTCCAGGATAAAATGGCTCCCCGTATTCTCCGCGTTCTTTCCAACACCAGGATCGCCCTTTCGTATGGACCTTCTTTTGCCTTCGTCCTGCTATTAAGAACCCTAGTACTTGTAAGCAGGCCCGACATCGAAGACGCCAACGGTCGAGTACGAGACGTCACCCCCGTCCAGCTGCGGTCACATTATGACTTCATCATCGTCGGCGCAGGCTCTGCTGGTGCGGTACTTGCAAATCGTCTGACCGAGGCATCGGACATTAGCGTAAGCTCGTTGAAATTTTGCTTGTTTTTTCTTAATCACTCAAAAGGTGTTTCCATATTTTGCTGTGTATAGGACCAAATTTATTGTATTTTGAAGGTTTTTTTTTGTGGCGAATAGGCTCAATAATACGTTAAAGCATGCATTAAGAAGCGCTGCTAAGTAACTACTTAGATACGCGAGGTGCATGGGTAGGCACATTTTCGAAGCCGGTTCAATATGCACTCTACGTGGGCTTCTGCAGTCTACCGCCTGTGCTACTCAGCCAATTGACCCACCCGAGTTAGTTAGAAGTACCACCATGGTGGTATGTAATCCGCCAGGAAAAAAAACTGTTTACACATCCTGAAATGTTGATGATTATTGTTTCAAGGGGTGTAGAATCCGAATCAGGGGTACAAATTGCTTGCTCGTCCTTCGTCCAGGGATTTTCATTTTCTTTTTTTGTACATTTTGGTTTATTATTCAATAATAAACCATTGTAATCGCCCATGAAATAAATTTTTCTAACCTACCCTGAAAATGATCGACCCGTATTAATATGTTGTAGTCACGCGATCACTGCTAGGGTCATACAGAAACACGTCATCTCCTTCGCCGAGCTTTCGGCAAATTTATTGCCTTCTTTAGGGCTTGGAGACAAGGTTAAGCGGTCATATGACCACTACCGTCCAAGACCAATAACATTTCCATTATTTAGCCTGTACTATTGAAGGTATGAAAAAAACAATTAGCAACATGCTTCGATTTATGTTATTATTTAAAATAGTTTTGACTAGACATCCACAAGAAGAAAACAAAACAACCACAATCAACAATCTAAAACTTTTTAAAATATCGAAGCATTTTTAGAATCGAAGCATGATGCTAATGTTTTTTTCATACCTTCAATAATACAGGTTAAATAATGCAAAAGTCATTGGTCTTGGACGGTAGTCCAATATGACCGCTTACCTCGTCTCCAAGCCCTGAAGAAGGCAATAAATTTGCCGAAAGCTTGGCGAAGGGGACGACGCGTTTCTGTATGACCCTAGCCCTGATCGCATGACTACAACATACCCTGAAAATTTCATGGTTTACGTATCCAAAGGGTGTAGAATCCGAATCTGCAATAAGACCAGTGGTGCGTAGATAACACACAATACTTCCATATTTTATGAGTAAATTTTTGACACAATTCGATTATATTTTGACTAATTTGAGGGTGTTTAGGCCAAAAATATAGAAAAACTCACTACGCAAATCTTGGAACTTGCCCAAAATCATAAAAGGTCAAGTTATTAGAACACAAAAACGCTGCTAAGTAGATTAGTGACATGGGTACATTATTTGTCGGGGTATCAAAGAAAATCAAGTTCAAATAGTTAGAGTAGGCAGGTTTATCATCATATTGAAGGAGTCAAAATTTGTATACAAATAGAAAAATGTGCAAAAAAAATTCATCGGAATCTGCCTATTATCATTTTGATCAATGGATGAAAAATAGATAGATGCTTTTATTTGCCGATACAAAATCATTGGTGGAGTAATAGTCTATGGTGAATTAAATTATGCTTAAATGGTACGTTTTCACATTGATGATTAAATTGGTATAAGAAGAAAAACGCTGCTAAGTAGATTAGTGACATGGGTACATTATTTGTCTGGGTAGGTACCTATTTATACACGTTTTATAAAAGTTTTTTCCGAAGCTCCGTCCCGATTCTCGATTTTAGGATGATTACATTGCTTCCATTTACTCTGTAAATAAGGAAGTAAAAATTAAGGCAGCCATAAGAATAGTAAGTCCGTGTGTAAGAATTTGCTGCATTTTATTAACCCCATATTTACGAAGTAAATGGATGTATAGGAACCACGTCCTGAACGTGTTATCTGCTCTTTCTGGGCTTTCATCCACTTTTAGGTTATCGTTCTCTGATTTATCAACTCTCAGGTACTGTTGATAGAAGCTGGTGGTGAAGAACCAGTGCTCAGTGACCTACCGATGTTGTACTCAGCATTGCAATTGACGACAATAGATTGGCAGTACAAGACAGAGCCATCCCATTCTTCCAATCTGGCAATGCAGGTAAGCAGTCGGAACCTCAACATAGATTATGAAATTTCAAAGGACAGGAAAGGCACCAGACCAATATAATATGTTCCCCATTATTATGGGGAAGCGGGCACGTTTATTTTGGGCTATTCATCAGATTTTTCAGAAACAAGGTCACTTTCACGCGCGTCAGAAAAAACAGAGATAGATAGGTAAGTATTTATTTATGCTAACCCATGAGGCCATCACAAGGTTCGCATGTTATTAAAAGTAACCTTCATCTCAAAGTATCTACTCATATTGAAAACGTCTGGTGAAGAAAAAACCAGTGGTGCGTATATAACTCACAATACTTATATGTTTTGAAACGTGAAAGTGTGACACAATTCGATCATAATATGATCAAATATTATTTTGACTGCTTTTGAGGGTGTTTAGGTCAAACATATCAGAAAACTCACTACGCAAATTTTAAAACTACCCTAAAATTAAAATACGCCATGTTATCGGAATATAAAAAATATCCACTTATTCTGCAAGGTAAAACAGAGATTTTAAGACCAAGAACGCTCAAATCGGTTCATTTTTGTCGCCGGAAAAAAATTAAATTGAAAACACTAAAAATGCAAATGTGTCAGAAGTATCGTGAGTTATTCAAATTCCGATTAAACAGGATGTTAGGTCTTGCCTAGACAAACATTTCAGTTCAAGAAATTTGAAAAAGGTTGAGAATTGGCTATGGGAGCTATGGCCATTTTTGTAAATTAATGAATGGTGGAGTTGGACAAGCGTCTGCCAGTTTCTTTTCGAGATATTGGTTTCCTGATGGCAGTAAATATTAGAATTTCTCCCTAAATAAACTATTTGGGCTCAGGAAAAGGATCACTGAAAAAGCTTATTAGGAAAATATAGAATTTAATAAGAAAAAAGGCAGTGAATTCATAAGCACATTTTGCACCATGGCATGAGAATAGAAGAAGAAGAAGGACAAATGGAACGAGAATAAGTCCTTCAGCCAATGTAGTACAAAAACTCAAAGATTATAGGAACATCACATAAACAATAAATAGGATTTCCTATCGACAGGATCATTTCCCCAATCCGAGTCTGTAAACATTTTAAAATTTACACCAGATTTGGAAAAAATGAGACCCTTGTCCATAGTACCTTTCAGGTATCGAAGAGCTCGCTTGGCAGCTTGCCAATGTTCATTTGAAAAACATGAGTTAAATTGACTCAAGTATGAAGCGCAGTATGCAAGATCAGGTCGACCACACAATGACAAATAAAGTAGAGAACCAACCAATTCTTGATAAGGTAATGAGTCATCTGGAGGACTAGAACCCTTTTCCAATTTTAAATTTGGTTCAAGAGGCGTTGATACAGGTTTAGCATTTGACATGTTGAATTTTTCCAGAAGTTGGGCGATATATTGCTTATGACCCAATTTAATCTGCTGATTCTTGTGATCACGTTCGACCTTCATGCCCAAAACATGAGAAGCTGGCCCCAAATCCTTTACAGAAAAATTTTTACACAATTCACTTTTGACCTTTTTAAAGAGATCCTCATTGTTATGAAAAATGAAGAAATCATCGACATAAAGAGAAATGTACATGATCGATTTTCCAACGGATTTGAAAAATAAACAGGGCTCATACTTTGATTGGGTGAATTGCAATTTTTGAACAAGCACTTCAAACGCTTTGAAAAACCAGGCTCGAGATGACTGTTTCAAGCCGTATATCGCCTTTTTCAAAAGACAAACTCTGTTTTCTTCACCTTTTTTGAGAAAACCTTCAGGTTGGTGCATATAGATTAGGGTGTCCCTTATATGGGAGAACAATTTTGGTTCATTTTTCTTAAGAAATGAACCTTTGTAATGGGTCAGGAAAAAAAATTTTTTAACACCCCCTGAAAATTTGTTGGTTTACGTTTCAAGGGGTGTAGAATCCAAATCTGCAATAAAAATTTTTTGTCCGTCCGCCGTCCGGGGTTTTTCAGGGGGAAGGAGTTATCGAAAATTTTTGAAATTTTTACCAAAAATCAAGTTCCGTATCTAGTTGGTCCTAACGTCTCGACAGAACCCTACCTTAATTTTAAGGCCAGTAAAACAGCTGTTGAAGAGGTAAAAAATTCGTGCTTTTCTGGAAATTTGTAACATAGGCAATGCCTATTAGGCATTTGACGCATCATTTTCTATAGATTTTTCTATGCCGAATCGAATGAGACCATCGCCACGGCGATAGCTCTAACCGTTTAGGAGTTATTGCAGTTTTAGTGAGACATTTTTGAGTTTTTTAAAATTTCTACAATTCTGAATAACTCGAAAACGACTAGAGCCACAAAAATCGTTTTCCACTTGTTGGAATACCCACAAAAACTTCTGTCCTCCCGATATCTTCAATTTAAAGAATTTGGTCGCATTACACAAATCAGCAAAACAAAAATCGAAAAAATTTGAGAATTTGGCCTCGGCTCTTAGATACGATTGATTGATCTACTTACGACCACTAGCCTATTACACCAACAAGGTGACGCACTCACACTACGACCAGTTGCGCTTGGCAACATGAAAGCGAGTCAGGCTTTAACAATGGTTCTGAGGCATTTTTAATTTCATTCATTATTTAGAGAATTTAATAATTATAATTATTCAGTTAATAATGAAGGTGATTAAGAATAGATTAAATGGAGAATTTAACGGAATTAAACGATCTGCTGCGTTGGAAAGATAGATAGGTAAGTATTTATCAAGCAAAGAGGATGATTATTTTTTGCCGGGTTGAAAAAACGTTTCTCTAAATCCCCCTCTAAAATACAAATTTATACTGAAATTATAGAATAATAACAACTAAATTCTGAGTTTAAGGAGTACCGATATATCGTGAAGTTTGTCTTAGCAATCGAAAAATGAACCCCTGTGCAAAATTTGCAGAGTTCTTCGGACATAGCGAAAACTAATCTGCACATGCCACTGATCTACTTAGCAGCGTTTTTTTTTTTTTTGGGAAATTTGATACGCATACCCTCTCATTTTTTCTCTTATGTCTAAAACTATCGTATGTGAAATATTTCTCCCCTAGGATGACGTTAACCCGTGCCGAATCGTCGCCAAAGTTGGAATATACGAATTTGGGCTTTTTCGCTAAAATCGCCCCTTTCTTGAGACACTCTGAAATTTCTTCTGGTAGTCGCGGTTGTTTGATTGACTTGAAATTAACACCATTTATTTGAGTAATATTAATGAAGATCTGGTAAAAATTTGAAGACGATTGATCGGAAAATATGATTGGTAGAAAAGGTTGAGTGTTCAGATGTTGTCTCGTTTTTCCGAAAATAATATAGCTCTTGCACTCACCCCGTAAGATGTTTACATGAACCTGTCAGTTCATGCATCTTCATAGGCATTAGATAAGATGCTTGAACTAACATTCAAAAATGTGGGGTGAATTCGTATTATATTATCTCAAATCCGGGATCATCGCAACCGTGCATAGTAAAGTAAAGTAAGTAAACCGCCGTTCCAGGCGTTGGCTTTTCGCCCGATAACCGAAGTTGTCCCGGGCGTGCCCTGCCGCCCTCAAGGAGAGGGTCGGAACTGTTCAGGACATGTCGCTCTAGTCTCACAGCACTTATGTACTGTGACACACGGCTATTCATTGCCTCACCCCCTTGAGTTGAGAGGGACCGGATCCAACGCGTTGAACCTATTTGGTTAGAATAGGTTCAGAGTTCGTTGAACAAGCCCATCGGGCTTAGCCTGGGATTGTCAGCTCATGCCGAAGATTTTTTGCCTCGACAGTGGAGCTGGCCGTGAAAATTGAACTCAAGACGCCCTGTCTGTGCCCTCGCAAACACAGAAAGTCACACGCCTTAGCCACCTCGGCCACCCCGACTCCTCGCAACCGTGCATAGACGTGCAGCAATATTTTGAATCTGGATTCGCGCTCTGCCAATGTTTCATATTCTCCTCAGTAACCCTTTGTCATTGTCCAAAAGTCTGTTGTCTTCCTAGGCGTCGAGTTCTCCTCTTCAGGCTTGTTCACACAGCATACTAAATTGGCAGTTAAGAAGGGGATAGCGGATTATAAAAGTGTCTGGCCGATCGTGTTCAGGTCTCAAGCCAATACGCCCTCTTCGTGGAAGACACTTTTCTTGGCAGTGATAGCAAGTACAGCCCTTTACGCTGCAGAAGCATGGAGCCACTGTGAGCTGCTCGAAAGAGTTCAAGTTACAGCGTCCCTGCTTGGCTTGGGATGGAGCACGCCGTATTACCTCGTCAGGGCTTCAACTAGAACCCACCTCAAACTGCATATTGGGAAGGAAATGTTTAGCTGGTTTCTGAAACTCCAAAGTATGGGCAAAGAGCGGCTTCCTAGGACTTTTACAGGCTTCTAGAGTTTGAAAGCTCGCTGACCCCTGCAGTTCAGGCAGCTGCTCGCTCAGGCGGACTGCAAGGGACTCCTGGGACCGCAGGATTATGCCCGACTGAAACAACAGCGAGAACTCTTTGGAGGACGCTCCGCTCCGCCTGGAGGACGTTGACGAGTCAATCTTCTTTCAACCAAGTCCCAAGAAACGTCCTACGTACGGATGTCCTAGGATGCCTTCCGTACTTGGAGGCTACCCTGCCACTGTGCAATAAGCGACTTCTAGCTCTGACAAGACTAACAGGTCTCCCCTTCTGTCGGGTATACTTGAACAGGCTCTGTATAAAATTCTCAGCGGATCGGAACTGCCATGTTTGTGATCTGCCAAGGCCTGACACCTTAGAACACCTAATCGCAGAATGCGCAGTGTTTCGAGCCGAGAGGCTCAAATTTTTGGGTGGTTGCACGCTCTCCGAGGGCCAATCGCTGCTAGCCATGACTATCAGAAACCCTGCAAGTTTTATTGGTTTCCTGCAGACGGTCCTTTGGCTCAGGGCCTTCGAGGTTTCAGAGGGAACTGTTTTCTGAGGAAAAAATGTAGTACGTACTTTCCGCTTTTCGCCAATAGGTATTTTTGGTACCTGCTTACTTAAGAAATTAAAAAAAAAACTCCGATGCATAATATTTATCGCTCAAGTATTCTTTCCTCCAAAAGGAAAATAGTTATTTTATCTTCACTTTTGTGCCTAATGAAATCTTGCCAAGCTTTGTAATGGCCTTATTGGCTTTACACAAATAAACTAAGGGGTCTAGATTCAAAACTGGCAATCTCCACCTGAGGTAACTTTTGGGGAAGCGTGATATATTGATATTTCGTTTACCCCTGGAGATTTTAACGCGCTGTTTTTACTTCCATATTTACAGAGTAAATGGAAGTATTGTGATCGTCCTAAAATCGAGAATCGGAACGGAGCTTCAGAAAAAACTTTTTCTCATACACATTTACTCAGAATCACTTCCTGAACAAGTGTCTGTGTGTCCGTTAGTCCGTCTGTGGTCATTTACAAAAATGGCCATAACTCCCTCATTTCTCAACCTTTTTTCAAATTTCTTGAACTGAAATGTTTGTCTCGGCAAGACCTAACACCCTGTTTAATCGAAATTTGGATAACGCACAGTACTTCCGATATATTTGCATTTTTAGTGTTTTCTATTTTATTTTTTTCCGGTCACAAAAATGAACCGATCTTGGTGGATCTTTGCGTTCTTGGTCTTAAAATCTTTGTTTTACCTCGCAGAATATGTGGATATTTTTTATGTTCCGAACAACTGGCGTTTTTTGATTTTGTGCGAATTTGGAAATTTGAATAGTGAATATATTTGATATTTGAATAGTGAATAGTGATATTTTTGACCTAAACACCCTTAAAAGCAGTCAAAATATGATCAAATTGGGTCACAATTTTACGTTCCAAAATATGGAAGTATTGTGCGTTATCTACGCACCACTGGTTTTAAAACGTAGTTCTTAGCAATATTTGAGGCCTGAATATATTTTTTCCCTACAAAAAGTCCCCAATTTTTTGTAATTGCATCAGCAAACCAGTGGTGCGTAGATAACACACAATACTTCCATATTTTTAACGTACATATTTGACAAAATTTGATCATATTTTGACTGTTTTTGAGGGTGTTTAGGTCAAAAATATCAAAAAATTCGCTATGCAAATTTTAAAAATTCGCCAAAAAAAAAAAATGCGCTACATTTTTGGAGTATAAAAAATATCCACATATTCTGCAAGGTAAAACGAAGATTTTGAGACGCTCAAATCGGTCCATTTTTGTGGCCAGAAAAAAATAAAGTAGAAAACACTAAAAATGGAAATATATCGGCAGTACTGTGAGTAATTCAAATTCCGATCAAAAAGGGTGTTAGGTCTTGCCGAGACAAACATTTCAGTTCAAAAATTTGAAAAAAGGCTGAGAAATGAGGGAGCTATGGCCATTTTTACTTCCATATTTACAGAGTAAATGGAAGTATTGTGATCGTCCTAAAATCGAGAATCGGAACGGAGCTTCAGAAAAAACTTTTTCTTATACACATTTACTCAGAATCACTTCCTGAACAAGTGTCTGTGTGTCCGTGTGTCCGTTAGTCCGTCTGTGGTCATTTACAAAAATTACCATAACTCCCTCAATTCTCAACCTTTTTTCAAATTTCTTGAACTGAAATGTTCGTCTCGGCAAGACCTAACACCCTGTTTAATCGAAATTTTGATAACGCACAGTACTTCCGATATATTTGCATTTTTAGTGTTTTCTATTTTATTTTTTTCCGGCCACAAAAATGGACCGATTTGAGCGTTCTTGGTCTCAAAATCTTTGTTTTACCTTGCAGAATACGTGGTTATTTTTTATATTCCGAAAATGTGGCGTTTTTTCATTTTGGGTGAATTTTAAAATTTGCATAGTGAGTTTTTTGATATTTTTGACCTAAACACCCTTAAAAGCAGTCAAAATATGATCAAATTGTGTCACAATTTTACGTTCCAAAATATGGAAGTATTGTGCGTTATCTACGCACCACTAGTTGTAAATGACCACAGACGGAAAGACGGACACACGGATACTTGTTCAGGAAGTGATTCTGAGTAAATGTGTATAAGAAAAAGTTTTTTTCTGAAGCTCCGTTCCGATTCTCGATTTTGGGACGATTCCAATACTTCCATTTACTCTGTAAATATGGACGTAAAATGGAGATTGCATGTTTTGTTCGTGAATTGCTACTTTTGAACTTGAATCAAGCCGGAGATTGCTACTTTTGAATTAAAACTTATTCGGAGATTGGCTGAAGTGGAGATTGTCTCTTTCGAACCTCACGGCGCGGTGGGGATTGCAAGTTTTGAAACAAACTGTCATATTGGTCTGCTTACTTAAGAAATTAAAAAAAAAAAACTCCGATACATAATATTTAACGCTCAAGTAATCTTTCTCCAAAAAGAAAATATTTATTTCATCTTCACTTTTGTGCCTAATGAAATCTTGCCTACTTTTGTAATGGCCTTATTGGCTTTATACAAATATACTCTTCTTTTTCTTCTTCTTGTACTCCCAGCAGCTCTTTGAAAGCCTCTCTGAAGACGGGGTGAACATTTAAAGTCGATTTATCAGAGATAAGAGTCAGTAAAACCGTCTGAATGCAAGTTTCCGATAAAACGGGCACCAACAATAGACTCACAAGATTTCTGTAGCCCGCAATTTCCATCCAATCTTCTTCAAATTTTTTACCAGATCTTCGTCAATATTACTCAAATATATGGTAAAAATTTCAAGTCAATCAAACAACCGCGACGGCCAGAACGAATTTCAGAGTGTCTCAAGTAAGGGGCGATTTTAGCGAAAAAGCCCAAATTCGTATATTCCAACTTTGGCGACAATTCGGCACGGGTTAACGTCATCCTAGGGGGAAAATATTTCACATACGATAGTTTTAGACCTAAGAGAAAAAAATGAGAGGGTATGCGTCCAAAAATATTGAAGTTGAAAAATAAGGGACACCCTAATATAGATATATCCCTTCAAGTCGCCATTTAGAAAAGCTGACTCGACATCTAAATGCTGAATTTTCAAATCAAAATTGGTAGCCAGTGCAAACAGCAACCGAATTGTACTATATTTAACAACAGGAGAGAAAGTTTCCAAATAATCGACACCATATCTCTGGCTGCATCCCTTGGCTACAAGTCTGGCCTTGTACTTGGAGATGCTGCCGTCAGAGTCCCGTTTTATCTTATAGACCCATTTACTCCTGACTACATTAACACCTGGCGGCTTGTCTACAAGAACCCAAGTCCTATTTTTGGATAAGGCCTCAAATTCAGCAGACATTGCCTGTTGCCATGCGCTTTTTAAGTCGGATCCAATGGCTTGCTTATAAGACATCGGTTCTCCATCGAAACAGAAATAGGCAACATGATCTGGAAACGATTTTGGCTTACGGTCTCTCGTGGGATACCTCTGGGTTTCAGCATGAGCAGCTCCATGACCAGTCTCCTCCTCGTCGTCAGAACTGGTCAGCTCGATCGTTCCTCTGAAGTCGATTCCTTGGTCCAAGCACCCAGCATCTTCGCCAGACATCTCCGAAGAGCAGCTCTCCCATGGGTGCGCTCCATCCGAAGTGTCAGAGCTTGGCACGGCGTCCTCGGGTGGTTCCAAGGTAGCTTGAGACTCAGCGTGACTGTTGGTGCTTGCCGGTGGATCTTGCTCCTTCGGCTTCTCAGCTGAATTCCTTCCCAGAACGGGGAAGAAAACATCTTCCATCGCCTCCTCTGGGGAAGTTTTGGTTCCAGAGTCCAGAAAATCGTTCTCCAGAAATGTCACGTGGCAGGATCTGATGATGTCACGTGTCTCGGGATCGAAGAGTCGATAGCCTTTAGTCTCTTCGCAATATCCAACAAACATGTATGGCTTTGACTTGGGGCTCCACTTTTTGCGTTGAGCTTTAGGCACCTGGGCGTAGGCGACGCATCCCCAGACTTTCAGGTGGCTGAGGTTCACTTTTTGCCCAGACCATACCTCTTCAGGAGTTTTCCCAGGAACAGCCTTATGTGGATTGCGGTTGTAGAGATATGTGGCGGTGTTGACTGCTTTGGCCCACAATTTGTCGCTGCAGTGTGCCTCCCGCATCAAACAGCGAGCTTTTTCGACCAAAGAGCGCTGTGCACGTTCAGCGGCTCCATTCTGCTCCGGCGTGTGAGGCACTGATCGCTGGTGCCTGATACCATGAGCCAACAAGAAGTTCTCGAAGTTCTTCCCAGTAAATTCGCCTCCATTGTCAGTCCGGAGAGTCTTGATGTGCCTGCCAGTCTCATTTTCAACCATTAAGCGGAATTGCTTAAAGTTTTCGAGCACTTCCGACTTATTTTTTAGGAAAAATGTAAAGGCTTTCCGTGAAAAATCATCAAGAATGGTGAAAATGTACTTCGCACCTCCCCACGTTGCCGGTAACGGTCCGACAAGGTCTGCATGAAGAAGCTCCAGCACCTGCGATGCACGACGTCCAGTCGTCTTCTTGAAGGTTGCCCGAGTCTGCTTCCCTTCTAGGCTCGAGGTCAATCTCAGAGAAGTTATTATGTTCTACACCACTTTGCAACCTCCCCATTCAATCCGCCATTTTGTTTTTCATTACTTTTCGACCGTTTACATTTCAATACAGATCGTTCCATTTCAAGAGATTATTTATTTCCGCATCCAGTGCATAAAAACATAACAATTTTGGCGACGAGGTGAACTTTGAATTAAATTACGCTGAACACAGTCATCGCGAGTTCAGTAGTTCGTTTTTGTGCCTGCAATTCGGTTCGTTCATCAACCGACTGCGACTACCTGGCTTAAGGTAAGCGTCACGGATTCTACGTCGTATTTTGACTGTCGAGACCCTTCGACACATTTTCAAACTCATTTTTCGACGCAATCTTTCAAAAATTACGATGGATGCGGATCAATTTCAACAATTGCTAGCAGCTTTTGCCGCCAGCCAGCAGCAGCTTATTGCTCGGCTTCAACCAGTTCAGATTGCATCATCCTCGAAAGGCTCTTCAATACCAGCTACGCTAAACCCCTTGCTGCTTCAGCCATTCGAGCAATTCGACTCTCACAAGGAGAATTTCAAAAATTACATTCAACGTTTCGAAAATTATTTACAGTTGAAAAATGCGTTTTCAAACAAAACTGTCTGTGCTCAAATGCTTCTCACTTCAATCGGCCCAGCTCATTACAACACATTGGCCGCATTGGTGGCTCCTAAAACTCCACCACAGCTCTCTTACGACGAATTGCTTGTCTCGTCAACAAAACATTTGAGCCCAAAGAAAAATGTTCTTGTCTCGCAACATCGATTCTTGTCACTGTACCAATCGGACTTACAATCGATTTCTGACTATGTTGCGTCTCTCAGAAAAGACCTCAACGATTGTGACCTAGTCTGTCCAGCTATCGATTGCCAAAAATCGATTGCCGATATCTTTTTGCGAGCTCAATTTATTCGCGGGATAAAAGACAATTCAATTCGAGAAAAATTGCTTCAATCTGAGCTCACTGAATTCGACAAAATTTTCGACAAGGCACTTGCCCTGGAAGCTTCAAAACTTGATAGTCGCGAGTTATCAAAACATCAACCATCGACTAGCTCTTCAATCGATGGAGGTGAGTCGGAGGTGAAGAAAATTTCTCACCCGAAATTTCGCTCACGTTCCCTAGATGGATCTGGTTCATTCAAAAATCGGGTCGGATCTCGTTCAAAATCGCCCAGTGCCCGATCGAATTATTCTAGGGCCAGCAACTCGTGCCCGTTTTCAAATCGACTCAATCTCAAACACCATGGAATTGAAAACCTTTGCCTGAGATGTGGAAATTCCAATCACGATGCAAAAAGTTGCCGCATAAATCCTTCAAATCTTTTCTGTGATGGCTGCTCAAAATCAGGCCACGTCAAAAAGGTGTGCATTTCAACTCTCATGATGCGCTCTTCAAAATCATACAATTCAAGACAAGCTAATTCGTCTCACAACATTGACATTTCGAGCCTCGAAGACCTTGATGGGGTCAACAAAATTATCGATATTTTCGAGAAAACCAGCCAGAATGGAGATAACAATAAATATTTCGTGGATGTTAAAATCGAAGGAAAAACACAATCCTTTGAAGTAGATTCAGGTGCAGGTCTTACGTTACTCCCTGAACCAGATTTCTTGAACCTTCGTATTTTGACATCATCATACATGGTCCGACATTCCGGGAATGTCATCGAAGGTTGTTGCACTGCCTCCAGCGTTTGACAAAATTCGACCTTCATCTCAATAAAGCAAAATGTTCCTTCTTCAAAACCGAAGTTCAATATTTGGGATATGTTGTCAGCCACAACAAGATTTCAAAATGTCCTTAAAAGGTGGAAGCGGTACTACAATTTCCAGTCCCAAAGTCCCCTGATGAACTTCGTCGATTTTTAGGTCTTGTGACCTATTAAAGTCGATTCATTCCAAATGCGTCAACCATGACTCATCCACTCTGTTTACTGCTTCAAAACGATCGGAAATGGTATTGGTCTCCCAACTGTGCACGCGCATTTTCAAAATTGAAACAAGAAATTTCGAGTGAACGAGTGCTTGTTCCCTATGATCCGTCCCTACCAGTGTCCTTGGCATGCGATGCAAGTCCGACCGGAATTGCTGCCATACTTTCACATGTCGTTGACGGAATCGATAAGCCAATTGCCTTTATTTCAAGATCCCTTACCCCAGCTGAACAGCACTGTAGTCAGTTGGACAGAGAGGCGTTAGCAATAGTTTTTGCTGTTTCGAAATTCTACATGTACTTGTTTGGTCGTTCGTTCACACTTATTTATTTATTTACATTTTTACGAGCATCTGCTCAGTTTACAAAGAAAAATATTCTGATCAGGAATGCATTCCCAGGGTTTTCGGAATTAAATGATATTGGAGAACTAAACCCACTCCTTGTGATGCCCTATGGGTTAAAACAATTAAACCATCATTTACATTTACATCACCATCAACCAACGACAGACAGCTAGGACGTGTTTGTGTGAGAGCTTGTCGAAAGCTTTAGAGAAGTCTGTGTACACGCAATCGACCTGCGGGCACCCCGCCTCGAAGGCGCTAAGGACGTACTCCTGGAAGGACAAAAGGTTCGTGACAGTGGATCTCCCAGGGATGAAGCCATGCTGGTTAGGGGTGATGGTAGGGTAAATGAGAGGAGCAGTCTCGGCCAGGACTAGTTTTTCAAACATTTTGGGAATTGTTGATAGTGTTGAGATGGGACGGTAGTGGCTTACAACTGATTTTGACCCACTCTTATGGATCGGTGTTAAGAAGGCAGTTTTCCACACCTGGGGGAAACTGCCTATTTCGAGGGACTTATTAAAGAGGGAGGTTAGGGGGATAGCCATGGAAGGGCAGTGTTTCAGGAGAAGCGGGGGCACGCCGTCGGGTCCCATCCCCTTTGATGGGTCCAACGAGGCGAGCTCGCGTTGCACCTGTTGGAGGGAGACTGATAAGGAGCTGAGGGAGATCAGATTAGATTCAGGATAGGATGGGTCGTTAAGAACTGGAGGGTCATATACGGATGAGAAGTACGTGGCAAATAACTCGGCGATTCCGTCCATTGTCCTACTAGACCTACCCTCAAAAGTCATCAGGGAGGGGAAACTATTATGACCGTTACTATAGTTTACAAAATTCCAAAAGGCTTTTACATCGGTTAACATTGAGCATTGAACATTGTCAACGTAGGAACGGTACAGCGATCGGGACAAAGCACAGCAACGGCTCCGCAGGTCAGAAAAACAGCCATAGTCCAGTGGATCACTCGATTGTTTGTAGCGGGCGTGGGCTTGACGTTTTTGCGTGACGAGGTGAATTAGCTCAGGTGAGAACCATTTGGGGTAGTTGTTGGAGAAGGGCCTGGTACGCGGTACATACAGGCCGATGGCGTGGTGGACAATTTCGTAAAAACGGGCAACTGCGCCGTCGAGCGGCAATGAGGTGCACTCTGTCCAATCAATCGTCGATAGGTAGGATTCCAGGGACTGATAGTCTCCTTTTTTGAAGTTAAACTCCAGCTGCTGGGTCGGATGATGAGTAGAGGATCGCGAAAGTACCAGAGTGCCCTCAAGAGGGGGGTGTGAGGGATCGGCGGGAACGATTGGAATCGCGGGCATGACCTTCATTTCTATACTGGACAAGCAGAGATCGAGTACGTTACCAGACTGATTCTGTAGATAGTTGTACTGACGGAGATTAAATAGTCTGAGCGACGTAAACAGGAGTCTGCTCTTCTCGTTTTGACTTGGTATGCGGTCGTCGTCGTTCCAGGATTCGGGGCAGATTCCTGGGAGGTTGAAACTTATAACGGACAATCGCCCTCTCACAAGAATTTTTCATCCAGATTCGAAACTTCCAGCATTTACGTCTTCAAGATTGCTAAGATATGCTACATTCCTTCAAGAATTCGATTACAACGTTGTTCACAAAAAGGCCATCTCGAGCCTCAAAAATCAACAGCCCCAATGAAGTTTCAACAGAAGGACTTCTTGGTTCAGAAGTTGAATTTCTCCATGACCAAACCATTAATCAAATTTCGACACCCTCTATTACCTGTTCAAAAATTGCCAAAGAAACTGAAAAAGACGAGGAATTGCGAGCAATGAAAAATGATCTGTTGTCAGGCAAGCTCCGTGATCCTGAATACAGTCTCTTGCATGATTTAATTTTCAAGAATGAGCGACTGAGTGATTCCGACCAGTCTCCGGAAAGATGTCCTCAGCGAGCTTCACAGAACTCATGTGGGAGTTGTTAAAATGAAACAACTTGCTCGTAGACATTGTTTCTGGAAGACGATTGATAAGGACATCGAAACGTTGGTGAAAAGTTGTCGGGAATGCGCTCTCACTCAAAAGAGTCCAGCTAAGGTCCCTACTCACCATTGGGATGACCCTCAAGAAATCGTTGATAGGGTCCACATCGACTTCGCCGGACCATTTCTAAACCACCACTATCTGGTGCTCGTGGATTCAAAATCGAAATGGGCAAAAGTCAGGATTTTACGTGACTCCCCAACCTCTGCCAGTACAATCGAACTACTCCTCGATATCTTCAGTTTCCATAGATTCCCACTTGTATTTGTTTCGGACAATGCCACTATTTTCCATAGCGATTCCTTCGAGAACTTTTGCACCAATCATGGCATAATCCAAAAATTCTCAGCCCCGGGCTGTAATTTAAATTGATGGGGTTGAATTTGGGAGAGCACGTGTGCAGTTAATTAATCATTTTAATTCACATCATAATCAGCTAAGTCATTATCTTAATATCAATTATCTTAATAGGTCACAGGTAGGTTCTTTTGTAGCTGAGTAGTGGAAGACATTATTAGTACTGACATCCTTCTTTTTTTTTTTTATAAATTCAGTCTTTGTGGCGGTCGAATTGGTCTTCCGCAGCGGGAGCTTTGTCCTTGAGAATTCGTAGGAGCGGGTGCGGGATGCGTCAAGTCCGGGGTTTTAGTTGCTGAGGTTTCATCACCAATTTTTCCTGAAGGCCTCAGTTCAGGCTCACTTTCCACAGCAGCTGGCGAAGCCTTTGGAGTCATATCAGGGAGTCCGGAAAGTTGGTCCGGCGTCGAGTCCAGGTTTTGGTTTGGAGTGGTTTCCGACAGAGTCTTCTCAGGGCGTTCATGGTGTGACCTGAGGAACCAGGAGTTTCTTCGAAAACGGGACCCATCCGGAGTCTGGATGATGTACGAGTTAGAGTTCGGAGCCCGTTCAATGACTTCCGCTGGTATCCATTCACGCTGGGATCTTCTCCATAACACATTGTCGCCTGTTTGGAAGATTTGAGGCGTTGTTTTTCCTCGGTCAGCGAACTTCTTTTCGTCTTCTTTTAACTTTTTTAGAACGAACTGAACTTCTTCGGGGTCGATGATCCGCGGCTTGTATTTTGACTGCTTTTAAGGGTGTTTAGGTCAAAAATATCAAAAAATTCACTCTTCAAATTTTAAAATTCGCCCAAAATAAAAATACGACGCATTATCGGAAAGTAAAAAATATCCACATATTCTGCAAGGTAAAACAAAGATTTTATGACCAAGAACGCTCAAATCGGTTCATTTTTGTAGCCGGAAGAAAATAAAATAGAAAACACTAAAAATGCAAATATCTCGGAAGTACTGTGCGTTATCCAAATTTCGATTAAACAGGGTGTTAGGTCTTGCCGAGACAAACATTTCAGTTCAAGAAATTTGAAAATAACCAGTGGTGCGTAGATAACACACAATACTTCCATATTTTGAAACGTCAAATTGAGACACACATTTGAGACACACAAATTGAGTCACATTTGATCATTTACTTCCATATTTACAGAGTAAATGGAAGTATTGTGATCGTCCTAAAATCGAGAATCGGAACGGAGCTTCAGAAAAAACTTTTTCTTATACACATTTACTCAGAATCACTTCCTGAACAAGTGTCTGTGTGTCCGTGTGTCCGTTAGTCCGTGTGTCCGTTAGTCCGTTAGTCCGTGTGTCCGTTAGTCCGTCTGTCCGTCTGTGGTCATTTACAAAAATGACCATAACTCCCTCAATTCTCAACCTTTTTTCAAATTTCTTGAACTGAAATGTTTGTATCGGCAAGACCTAACACCCTGTTTAATCGAAATTTGGATAACGCACAGTACTTCCGGTATATTTGCATTTTTAGTGTTTTCTATTTTATTTTTTTCCGGCCACAAAAATGAACCGATTTGAGCGTTCTTGGTCTTAAAATCTTTGTTTTACCTTGCAGAATATGTGGATATTTTTTACATTCCAAAAATGTGGCGGTTTTTCATTTTGAGCGAATTTTAAAATTTTAATAGTGAATTTTTCGATATTTTTGGCCTAAACACCCTTAAAAGCAGTCAAAATATGATCAAATCGTGTCCCAATTTTACGTTTCAAAATATGGAAGTATTGTGTGTTATCTACGCACCACTGGTTTTACTTCCATATTTACGGAGTAAATGGAAGTATTGTGATCGTCCTAAAATGGAGAATCGGAACGGAGCTTCAGAAAAAACTTTTTCTTATACACATTTACTCAGAATCACTTCCCGAACAAGTGTCTGTGTGTCCGTGTGTCCGTGTGTCTGTGTGTCCGTCTGTCCGTGTGTCCGTCTGTGGTCATTTACAAAAATGGCCATAACTCCCTCATTTCTCAACCTTTTTTCAAATTTCTTGAACTGAAATGTTTGTCTCGGCAAGACCTAACACCCTGTTCAATCGGAATTCGGATAACGCACAGTACTTCCGATATATTTGCATTTTTAGTGTTTTCTATTTTATTTTTTTCCGGCCACAAAAATGAACCGATTTGAGCGTTCTTGGTCTCAAAATCTTCGTTTTACCTTGCAGAATATGTGGATATTTTTTACATTCCGAAAATGTAGCGTTTTTTCATTTTGGGCGAGATTTAAAATTTTAATAGTGAATTTTTCGATATTTTTGGCCTAAACACCCTTAAAAGCAGTCAAAATATGATCAAATTGTGTCACAATTTTACGTTTCAAAATATGGAAGTATTGTGTGTTATCTACGCACCTCTGGTTTGACTGCTTTTAAGGGTGTTTAGGCCAAAAATATCGAAAAATTCACAATTAAAATTTTAAAATTCGCCCAAAATGAAGAAACGCCACATTTTCGGAATGTAAAAAATATCCACATATTCTGCAAGGTGAAACAAAGATTTTAAGACCAAGAACGCTCAAATCGGTTCATTTTTGTGGCCGGAAAAAAATAAAATAGAAAACACTAAAAATGCAAATATATCGGAAGTACTGTGCGTTATCCAAATTCCGATTAAACAGGGTGTTAGCTCTTGCCGAGACAAACATTTCAGTTTAAGAAATTTGAAAAAAGGTTGAGAAATGAGGGAGTTATGGCCATTTTTGTAAATGACCACAGACGGACTAACGGACACACAGACACACGGACAGACAGACACTTGTTCAGGAAGTGATTCTGAGTAAATGTGTATAAGAAAAAGTTTTATCTGAAGCTCCGTTCCGATTCTCGATTTTAGGACGATCACAATACTTCCATTTACTCTGTTAATATGGAAGTAAAAATGCGTCAAGACTGCCTCAGAACCATTGTTAAAGCTTGACTCGCTCTCACGTTGCCAAGCGCAACTGGTCTAGTGTGAGTGCGTCACCTTGTTGGTGTCATAGGCTAGTGGTCGTAAGTAGATCAATCAACCGTATCTCAGAACCGAGGTCAAATCCTCAAATTTTTCCGGCATTTGTTTTGCTGATTTGTGTAATGCTACCAAATTCTTTAAATTGAAGATATCGGGAGGACAGAAGTTTTTGTGGGGATTCCAACGAGTGGAAAACGAATTTTGTGGCTCGAGTAGTTTTCGAGTTATTAAGAAATGTAGAAATTTTAAAAAACTCAAAAATGTCTCACTAAAACTCCTGAAGGGTTGAAGCTACCGGCGTGGCGATGGCCTCATTCGATTCAGCATAGAAAAATCTGTAGAAAATGATGCCTCACATGCCTATATTGCACTTTTCCTGAAAAGCACGAATTTTTTCCCACTTCAACAGCTGTTTTACTGGCCTTAAAAATAAGGTAGGGTTCTGTCGAGATGTTAGGACCAACTAGATACAAAACTTGATTTTTGGTAAAAATTTCAAAATTTTTCGATAACTCCTTCCCCCTGAAAAACCCCGGACGGCGTACGGCGGACGGACAAAAAATTTTTATTGCAGGTTCGGATTCTACATCCCTTGAAACGTTAACCAACAAATTTTCAGGGGGTGTTAGAAAAAAAATTTTCCCGACCGATTACAAAGGTTCATTTCTTAAGAAAAATGAACCAAAAGGGAGAGAATTCATAGAAGCACACTTTGCACCATGGCATGAGAAGAGAAGAAGAACAAATGGAATGAGAATAAGTCCTTCAGCCAATGGCTAATTACAGTGTCCTAATTAAGCTCAGCTATGAAGCACAGAGGAAAAGTTTTTCCAACAGTAAACGGTCAGGGCCCTGCGTTGGGACGTCAGGGTGAAGCTTGAAATAAAAGAGCTGGATTTTGTTATATTTTTACTTGTTACAGCCGTTTAAATGTTAAAGCTGTTAAATACCAGAATCAAGGGTGTAATCCAAGTCAGTTGATTCAGCAATTCCGCTTTTATCCTTGATAGGTGTTCGTCTTTTTTTCTTTTTTTTCGATAGAAATGGTGTCCGCTGTGACGCTTTCATTGAAATCTGGTTGATGGTCGATGCAGAAATAAGATGTACTTCATTGTTGAGAACGCTGTCCATGGTTGACCGTCTGCTTGAGGGGTGCTCGTGACAAGCAATCTACGTTGGCATTTTGAGATCAGCTCTTGAATTTCACCTCACAGTCTAATTGGGACAAAAAGGACGCGTATCGAAGAAGTCTCGCAGATGTCATGGCAGGCAGTATCGATTATTGATGAAGAATCCTTGAAAATGGTTGATTATCTGTGACCAGTTGAAATTTTCTGCCGTAAATGTACATGAAGAAATGGTTCACGTCGAATATTATCGCTAGGGCCTCCCGGTTTAGCTGGCTATAGTTTTGTTCGGCCGGTGTTAATGAACAGGAAGCAAACGCAACCGGTTTTTCTTCGCTACCGATTTGGTGAGAGAGTACCGCTGCGATTCCATTAGGACTCGCATCACATGTGACAATTGTTGGCAGTTGAGGGTCTAATGGCGTAAGGACTCTGTTGCTTGAAACTTCATTTTCAATTTCACAAAGGCGGCTTCACATTCCGCCGACCAGGAGAACTTTGATCCCTTTTGAAGAAGTTTCCGAAGTGGAGACGTCAAAGTCGAACAATCTGGATTGAAACGGGAGTCATAAGTAATAAGCCCAAGGAAACAGCGTACTTCGTCAACATTTGAAGGATGTGGCATTTCGATAATGACTTTGATTTTGTCCGGAGATTTTAGAATTTTATTCTTCTATACAGTGTATCCCAGATAGTTTATTTCTTTTCTGAAAAACTCACTCTTGTTTCTATTTAGGTGGAGGTCGAATTTTCCTAGGCGTCCTAACCATTTCTCAAGACGGAGTTGACATTCAGCCAAGGTGCTGCCATGGACCGCTAGGTATATCGTAAAATAGTCCGTACCGGTTAGTCCTTGAAGAATTTTGTCGAGAATCCTGTTAACTTCGCTAGGAGCCGTTTTTATGCCAAACGAAAGGCGGTTAATCAGATAGGTCCCACGATGGGTCGAAATAGTTTGAACCGCTTGGCTGTGGGTGTCCATTTTGATGTGAAGGTTGGCTTTGAATATGTCCAGACGATAAAAATATGATGACCCTCGGAGGCTATTGAGAATCTCATCGATTCGTCGAATGGGGTTTCGAGCTGTTTGTGATTGAAGATTAACCGTTGATTCACACAGTCAACTCAGTCTTACTGTGCCGTCCGGCTTGGGGACGATGACCAAGGGCGATCCCCAGTCACTGTGATCGATTTTCGTGATGGTGGGAGTCCAATTTGTTGTCCACTTTATCTCGAAGGGCGTATGGGACGTCTCGGTAGAAACGCTGGTTTCGAATTTTCTCGTAGGAGAAGGCTGCAAGTTGAATTGGGAACCCCACCTTCAGTTCAAATATGGGACCGCATTTTTCGATGATATGATCCAGGGATGTCGAAATCGATTTTACATCATCCATCGCTGAAACGGAAGTCTTGTCAAGGTCGTTGAGATTGATCCCAAGATGGCGGATCCATATCCTACACAGCAGTGGAGCATGCCCGTCGGGAAAGATGTAGATTTCCTCCGTTGAAGCTTGATCTTTGTATTGTACATACACTCGAATTTTGCCATGCGGCCAAAAACGTTGTTGGTGTAGGATCGAAAAGTTAGGTTTGATTTCTCAAAAGGAACGTTGAGTTTCAGTGAGTCAAATTGAGATTTTGGCAATAGAGTAAATCCTGTCCCTGAATCTACTTCAAATTCTTGCCAGTTATTTTCGATTTTTACTCGTACAAAGTATTTGTCGTGGTCATTGGAATGGTCTTGACGGTTAGTAAAAATGTCAAAAATTCGATTGATACCAAAGGCGTCATTAAAATTTGCATTTTCCAATTCTTCAACTGCATTTGTGTTCTTCTTTTTGGTAGGTCGAATTCTCTGGGTCAAGGGGGCAAGAGATTTTGAAGACACACTTTTTTAACGTGCCCGGAACGATTACAGATTGAACATCAAAGTTTTTAGGATCGATCCGACACTCGGATACTCAGTGGGGATACCCGCACGGAAGACACAATCCATCAATACCAAGTTTCCGGTAGTCAAGTCTTGATCGGGAATGAAAAGTTGACCCAGATCGATTTGAATGGTTACTTGATTCACTTTTTGAACGAGTACAAGTAGAAGGGACGAATTCGCGTCGGGTTGGCCGGGGATTCGAAATTTTATTAACGTCTGAATCCTCGAATGTCGACTGTTGAACTGCAATTTCCCGGCTATCGATTTTTGAAGCCTCCAACGCTTAAGCTTTCCCGACAACTTCGTCAAAATCTCTTGTTTCCGATTGCAGAATCGATTCTCGTATTGAATTATCACGCAGGCCTCGTATGAACTGCGCTCGAAGAAAAATGTTTGAAACGCTCACTTTGCAATCACAAGGTGATATGAATGCGCAATCGTTAATATCACGTCTCAATTCGACAACATAATCAGCGATCGATTGATCCGATTTTTGGTAAATGGCGAAAAACCTATGCTGTGCTACCAACACGCTTGGGGCACTAATGTTTTCTGAGTGCTTTGGTAATTTCAATGTAAGTTGAAGTTTTGGGGTCTTTGGGAGCGATCAAAGACACAAGCAGTTTGTAAAGAATCAAACCAATTTAGTTGAGGAAAAGTTTTTGACAAATTTCGTCTTCAGTTGAAACACCTTTTAGTTGAAGATAAATTTCGAAACGCTGCAGGTAGAGGTTGAACGTCGACCGGGACGAGTCAAAATGTTCAAAAGGGGGTATCAAAATCGGGTTGACTGTTGTGCGACTTGATGGCGCCGGTTAGACGCTAGTGCCGACCCCTGCGGCTCCTATGGTTTCAATCAATCTCTTTTGGCCGTCATTGAATGCAGCCAGCAACAAAGCAAACTGGTCCGCTACCATATTCTGTTGAAAATTTCAAAATCCGAATGTTTAAAAAATGGATACAGATACAGCTCACCTCTTTTGTTGTCTGTGTTTGGGTGGACGCAGCATCGAACTGGTGGGAAGGCACTTGTCGTCACGGCCGTTTGGAGCCGTGCGAATTGATGTTAAATGATGATAATAATAAATAAAATCTTACTTACGAATAATAGGTAACTTAATTTATGGGTTTATCCTTTGTAGCATGTTTTCCATGTCTCCATGTCCATTGTTTAGCCTTCCATGTCCATCGTTTAGTTTTCCATTGTATGGTTTTGTGTATGACGGCCTCCCCAACGACCCCTTAGCCGTCCCCTGACCCAAGCATGAAGTTTACCATAATTTGAGTTTACTTGTGTGGTGTACAATTGCTTATGTGTAAGCCAGGGTAGGGTATAGAGTGTAATGTCCAAGGGTAGTATTGTAGAGGAATGGTAAAATGGCTTGTGTGTAAGCCAGGGTAGGGTATAGAGCGTAATGTCCAAGGGTAGTATTGTAGAGGAACGGTAAAATGGCTTGTGTGTAAGCCAGGGTAGGGTATAGAGCGTAATGCCCAAGGGTAGTATTGTAGAGGAATGGTAAAATGGCTTGTGTGTAAGCCAGGGTAGGGTATAGAGTGTAATGTCCAAGGGTAATATTGTAGAGGGCTGGTAAAATGGCTTATGTGTAATGGCTTATGTGTAATAACTGCATGATGGCTTATGTACAAACCAGGGTAGAGTAAGTAAAGAGTGTATAAGTAAAGTATTATTACAAAGGTCGGCCAGAACTGGGCAAACGCAGAGGAAGTGGATGACGTCCTCTCTCAGCCTCATATTACATAATGAGCAGTTTTCAGATGACCCACTGCTGTTAGGCCTAGCATTAAGCCAGAGCCCCTCCGCCTCGTGTGCATATCTAGGCCCGGAACGCCTGGACACTTCACACCAGGATTCAGCTCTCTGTACAACCCGAAATGGTCCGACGTGCGAGCTCTACTGCCAAAGGAAGTAAACTTCTCTTCATGTAAGCGACTCAGGATGACTAGGGTATCTGCCCGGAGCTGAGAAGCATCCATACTTTCAAGCCGATCGTCCAAGCCAAGTCTCTCCACCAGTCTTCCGTACTCCTCAGCCCAGTACACCCTTTCCGTGATGACCCGCTGCGCGACTATCTTGGGCAGACGATGATCAGGCATGGAGAAGACCTTTGCTAGGTAGGACAGATGCAACTCCAACGTGTAGTGGCACAGCGGATCAACCTGTGTCTCCAGATGGACCAGGTAGTTTGGCACAAACGTCGGCAGGCTGAAGACCTTTCTGAAAAAGGCCAGCTGGACTTCCTCGACAACCACGTACTCCCGGAACCCCCAACATTGTGCCGCATAACATAGGATTGAACGACCCACCGCTTGAAACACTGAAGAGAAGATGAGTCAAGAGAAAATGTTACTCAAGGAATGCGATAAGGTGTCTCAGCGCCTCAGAGCGGATGTGCCCCATTCACACCAACGGCTAAGAGGTGACGATGAGTTATGTTTCGTCTCAGTGTCAGACCTGGGTGTGGTCTAGTTGACGTAGTGTGTGACAGCGCGTGTCAATCAAAATTTGTCAGTGCGATCAAATATAGTTTTACTTACAGGACGATCGTAGTCGTATACGGCGACAAAGCGTCCTGGTCCAGTAAGGAGTCAAGCCCGCTTTGTAGTTCTCGCCGGTCACTTCGGTCCCCGTTCACACGAAAGGCACTTACACAGTGCTCGTTTGTGTAGGTTCGAACAACCGGTCGTTTTCACTTATGCGGCGGAAAACGTTCACAGTGTCCTACCGCGACTGCGCCAGTTAAGTTTTTAGTCGGAACAAATAACTTTTTAAAAACGTTTATTTGACATGAATTTTTGACTGACAATAGGAACGGGTGTGAACACGGCGTACTAGGCTGCTGATACAAAACTGACTCAAGACCCCAGAAGGCGGTTCACTTTTATACAAATGAATTTGGCTTCGTCATTGTTGTCTGGTTTATGCAATGAAATGGTTGTCATTGATTGGTTGTCTGGCGTCATTGTAAACAAAAGTCGAATGAAAATTGCTCCGTGTTGCAAAGAAGATTTGAAAGGCTAAATCAACACCGAGCGAACTGAATTTTGGTGTGGGCATAGCTGGGCCTACAAGAAGGAACCACAATAGTGAGAAATCAACGGATAATTCTTTCTACTAACGTTTCGAATCAATGTTCAAAATGAACAAAAAAATTGAGAAATTTGTTATTTGTTGAAAATATAATTGCTATTGACACTGTTACCTTTCAACAAAATCCAATAAACATCACCAGTCTGACGAATCAAAACAAAGAGCAACAGTCACACCATAACAACAATGCCCCTGAGCGGGCTGCTAAACTCACGGAATTCTCAAAACCAAAGCGGTATAGAATGCCCACACTGTTCGAGAACATTTACAAGACAAGGCATCAATAGACATATTGGATACCGTCATCCAGATGCTCCTCTTCTTCCTCGAGATTCAATGGCACTTGAGGACCCATCAAGCGCTTCTAACAATTCCAATGGCTCAATAAGACACCTACCAGATATAGAAGAACAACAACCACCTTCTCAACAACAGGCATCCACTATTCCAGAATGAACGCCGATGGAGAACAACCAACCAATTCAGCATGGTACGATCGATGGAAAAAAGCCATGCGCCTTCAAGGCCGACAATACGCTCTCCCTCAAGGATCAGTAGGACGCCACTTTGTCAGGATCCTAGCAAACGAGATCCAAGCCGTGGCAAACGATCACAACAGTTCAGAAAGAATTTTTGTATTTTGCGCAACAGTATTTCAGTGAGACAAAGGAGTGTCTGGAGGCACGGATATAAGAAGAATAATACTGAAACGCATTGACATGTGGAATGAAGAACATTTTGATGAAATGCTAACAGAAGCTGAAAAGTGTGATCGTCGATTGAGCAAAAAAATAAAACCAGACGACAGCGACCACGAAATTCGCATCTTCACTCGGTTAGTCATGCAAGGAAAGCTAAAAGATGCCTTACGGTGGATAACGAAACGCTCAAACGGTGGAGCCTTAACGCCTGAAACCATCCTTGACAACGGCATGACAGTATTCGAAACGTTAAAAATGAAACATCCCCCACAATCCAGCCCAGAACCAGACATTTTCTCGGATAACGAACCCCTCCCACATATGCCAAATGTTGACATCACTTCAAATCACATTGAATCAGTAGCACGACGAATAAGAGGCAGTGCAGGGCCAAGCGGAACGGACGCAGAGCAATGGCGAAATATGCTGCTTCGGTACGGCACCCACAGTCAACAATTAAGGGAAGCTGTTGCATCACTCGCAAGGCGGATGGCGAATGGAATTGTTAACTGGAACCAAGTCAGAGCAATTTTAGCAAGAAGAGGCGTCACACTAGATAAATTTCCAGGAGTAAGACCAATAGGAGTGGGAGAAATGCTTCAGCGCATTTTAGCCAAAACGATGGCTTTACTCACAGCAGAGGACTTGAAAGAAGCATGCGGCTCAGATCAACTGGCAGCAGGCACGAAATCGGGAATAGAAGGCGCGATACATGCGATGTATCCCCGCGGAAGCTCAAGAAAAAGAACAACTCTTGGAAGTCATTACATGCTTCTGCATAGTTTTGGTGACTTTCCAAGGGTAGCCGCCCTCACCAACGGCATGAGCCTGCAGGAGCTGTTGGTTTCTCCTTCTTCTTTTTTAAACCTTGTTTTTTGCAGTCCAGGGCTGGGCACACGTCAGAAAAAGATGCACACCCTCTCCCGAACATACCCCCCAATCCCCAAGAATTAATAAACATTTTTGCGTTAAAAAAAAGAAAATTTGGCTTCGTCAGCATTATGTGGGTGAAGGGGTGAAGCAGGGCAAATGGCGGGAATATTAGTTATACGTAACTTAAATCAAATAAATTATTTTTAATCGACCTTCCATCATGAACAAGTTGTGCTTATTTATTCGCGTTTGAAGGAAAAGCTCTTACCTTGTTTCATCGACTCGAATCCGATCATGGTTTTAGAAAAAATGTTTACTCAGAATCAATTTCTGGAAAATATGGAAGTATTGTGCGTTCTGTTCTACCCACCACTGGTTTTAGTCTTCTTCTTTCAATGCCCCATTGAAACAATTACTATTTTCAATTCACAATAAATTATAAATCCGTTCTAGGGTAGGCGCTCCAACTGGCCAAGAGGAAAAGTGCTCGGTGGCACAAGCGTTATAAACGCAATGCTGTACATCCGAGGCAACCAGAAGGATTACGACGAATGGGAAGCAGCAGGCAACTATGGTAAGATTTCCTATGGAGCAAAAACTGTTATCACTAGTGGCCAGTACGTACGTTGTAGTTACTAACTTCACTACTGCTCCCTGAGATAGGATGATTTTGGCTTGTTTACATAAACTAAAAACTTCAGTTTGTGTACATTATTTCCAGAAATAATGTACCTGTGTAATCGGTCGGGAAAGTTTTAGATAGGTAGATAGATAGATGCTTTTATTCGCCGATACAAAATCATTTGTGTAGCAACGGTCAATTCATTGGTATCTACTTAAGTGGTAAATGGGTCGTTCTCATTTGAAACACACATTTCGTGTCCTCCCTATCCCGCTTTATCCCTCAACCGTTTTGAAGAACCCGACGATTTTTTTTTCAATCTGCTGGATCTATTATTCAAGCCTCCCTAATTACAACACCATAAAATACAAACTTAGTGGAAATCTAAGACCTTTTATGACAAAAAACATCTAGAAATCTCATGTGCGTTACCGTCCTCAGCCTCAAGTTGCCAGCGTCTTAATTCGATATGAGCGAGTATAAATTTTTCGGAAGGAATCGCGGACCTCTAACTTGTAGTGGGTAGTGTAAACTTGAGGAAAAATGGTGCCACAGATCTACTAGACCTCTCCTCTCTTCATGAAGTCATCATTGAAGTGTGTCCATCATTTTTCAAGTTTTAGTAACCTAATGTATGTTACCGCTGCCATTTACTGGCATTGCGGAATTTTTTGGCGGTTAACCTTTCATTATCATCACAAACTAGTCTAGTATTAGTTTTTCCCTGGTTCCTCGCCGATACGCGAAGTGGGATCACGTAACATGCCCAAAACTCCAAAAAATGGTGCGTATTTTTATTCGACCTCATGTGTGTTACCGAAGTTATTTTTGGTAACAGTGAATATAAAATTTTTCTGGCAATTTTTCGTCAATAAGCCTTGGAAACCCTTTTCATTTCGTGTGTGTTACACCGTCCTGGGTTGGTTAGTTTGTCTGCAATCGACAGTTGAAGATGGGTTCTCATGTGCGTTACCGCTCATGTGCGTTACTTTCTGGAGGGTAACACACATAATCTAGCATTCAAATTCCATTTATTTCCAAAAAACAGAAAAACTCCCGAAATTCGTATGGAATAGTGGTCTTGGGAGTTGGATGGAATCAGCAAAAATCGCGCCAACATAAACAGTGAGATTTAAATTTGGCCACTTTGCTGTTATGGAGAGACTCAAATGTGCAGTTCAAATGAGAACGACCCAAATACGTTTTCGCAATGAGCACACTTTTTCTCCCTAACGGCTGGAGATTTTTCTCCGACATTTTCAGGGAACATCTACCTTGTTCCTGGACAGCCCCATTTCTTCAGCCTAGCCAATCGGTCAGTTTTAAACCCTCTAGAAAAATTGTTGTTATCTTCAAAAATTGAGTTTTTGTAAAATCTTCTCCGACTTACAACTAAAATGTTTCATGTGAAAACTTTTTTTCATGCTGAATCGAACGGGGCCAGATTGGTAGCTTTCTTTGTTCGAAAGTTACAGGCTTTGGTGGGGTGCTTGTAGGGTAGACTGCAATGACTTTTTGATTTCTTCATATTTAAAAATATATTGTGTTTCAAATGTTTTTGAGCCACATTTTAACTGTTTAAATATTTTTGGTATATTATTTCCAAATAATGTATTTATGTGATTGGTCAAGCAAATTTTTTGGTACATTATTTCCAAATAATGTACTTATGTAATTGGTCAGGCAACATTTTTTTACAACAACCCCCGACAATTTTTTCTTTCACGTTTCAGAGGTTCAAGAATACGAATCTGCAATAAAAATTGTTTGTCCGTCCGCCGTACGCCGTCAGCAACAAAACGCATAGAAGGAGTGGTTCGATTTAAAAAAAAAAAACTAGCGTTTAGCAAATTTTCCTGTGACGTGCACCTCCTTTAAGGGGAACCTCTGAATCAACTCTAGACAGCTCAAAAACGATCAAATGTAAAAAAAAAGCTGCTAAGTAGATTAGTGACAACCCACATTATTTGTCTGGGCATCAAAGAAAAAAAAAGTTATATTTGGATACAGAACAGAAGGGAACAGACCTGCCCATAAATTAAACTGTCAACCGTATTAATATAAGCTGGCTAATCGGGCAACATTCACTTTGTAATAGCCGAATCGCATTTTTTGCAGTTCCGAGCCCATATACAGGAACTCTCGTGTAAAAAGTCGGTATCAAGGGTGGGATGCATCTGATAGGGAATTTACCACCGATATTTTCTTCTGCATTACGTTTTAGCCTTAAAGACATTAGTACTTCGGCCGTAAAACCAAGAAAACTGCAAAAAAAACGCGATTTTGGCCTTATCACTCCCCCGAAATTGACCCTGTTCAAAAATATCTTGAACCAGTGGTGCGTAGATAACACACAATACTTCCATATTTTGAAACGTAAAATTTTGACACAATTTGATCATATTTTGGCTGCTTTTGAGGGTGTTTAGGTCAGAAATATAAAAAAAATTCACTATTCAAATTTTAAAATTCGCCCAAAATAAAAAACCGCCACATTTTCGGCATATAAAAAATATCCACATATTCTGCAAGGTAAAACGAAGATTTGAAGACCAAGAACGCTCAAATCGGTTCATTTTTGTGGCCGGAAAAAAATAAAATAGAAAACACTAAAAATGCAAATATATCGGAAGTACTGTGCGTTATCCGAATTCCGATTAAACAGGGTGCTAGGTCTTGCCGAGACAAACATTCCAGTTCAAGAAATTTGAAAAAAGGTTGAGATTTGAGGGAGCTACGGTCATTTTTGTAAATGACCACAGACGGACAGACGGACAGACGGACAGACAGACAGACGGACAGACGGACGTAACGGACGTAACGGACACACAGACACTTGTTCAGGAAGTGATTCTGAGTAAATGTGTATAAGAAAAAGTTTTTTCTGAAGCTCCGTTCCGATTCTCGATTTTAGGACGATCACAATACTTCCATTTACTCTGTAAATATGGAAGTAAAAATTGCCAAATTTCATGTTTCTTAGTCAAAATCTAAAGATTCGCGCCAAAAAAACCCGAAGTCAAATCCATCATCTTTTTGAAATTTTTCCTAGGATGATGATACCTTTGTTTTTTGCATTTTTCTCAGTCCTGAAGAGTCGCAGAAAATTACCAATTCTTTTTGTCATGTACCTGCCCAAAACCTACTCAAAATTTTTTTTTGGAATTTTAAAATTTTTTTAAAGGTTCCAAAAAATATTTTTGGTTTATTTTTCTAAAGAAATGAACCTTTGTAATCGGTTAGGAAAAAAATGTCTAACACCCCCTGAAAATTTGTTGGTGTACGTTTCAAAGGGTGTAGAATCCGAATCTGCAATAAAACTTTTTTGGCCGTCCTCCGTCCGCCGTCTGCCGTCCGGGGTTTTTCAGGGGGATGGAAAATCATATTATCAACAATTTTGAAATTTTTACCAAAAATCAGGTTCCGTATCTAGTTGGTCCTAAAGTCTCGACAGAACCCTACCTCAATGCCCCTACTTCAAGGCCTGTAAAACAGCTGTTGAAGTGGGAAAAATTCATCTTTTTAAGGAAATTTGCAACATAGGCATGTGAGGTATCATTTTCTATAGATTTCTCGATGCTGAAACGAATGAGACCATCGCCACAGCGGTAGCTCCAACCGTTTAGGATTTATTGCAGTTTTTGTGAGACATTTTTGAGTTTTCTAAAATTTTCCCAATTTTTAATAAATCGAAAACTGCCTGAGCTAAAAAATTCGTTTTCCACTCGCTCTAATCCCCACAAAAACGTCTGTCCACCCAATATCTTCAATTCAAAGAATTTGGTCGTATCATACAAATCAGCAAAACTAAAATTGGAACCAGTGGTGCGTAGATAACACACAATACTTCCATATTTTGAAACGTAGAATTGTGACACAATTTGATCATATTTTGACTGCTTTTAAGGGTGTCTAGGTCAAAAATATCAAAAAATTCACTATTCAAATTTTAAAACTCGCCCAAAATAAAATTACGCCACATTATCCGAGTATAAAAAATATCCACAATGTGGATATCATGTCATGTGGATAATAATATTATGTGGATAATGTCATATTCTGCAAGGTAAAACGAAGATTTTGAGACCAAGAACGCTCAAATCGGTCCATTTTTTGGCCGTAAAAAATAAAATAGAAAACAGTAAAAATGCAAATATATCGGAAGTACTGTGCGTTATCCAAATTCCGATTAAACAGGGTGTTAGGTCTTGACGAGACAAAAATTTCAGTTCAAGAATTTGAAAAAAGGTTGAGAATTGAGGGAGCTATGGCCATTTTTGTAAATTACTAAACGATGAACTTGGACAAGCGTCCGCCGGTTTCTTTTTTCAATTTTAGTTTCCTGATGGCAGTAACCGGCAAGGCCCTGCGTTGGGACGTCAGGGTGGAGTCGTGGAATAAAAGAGCTGGATTCTGTTACTCCTTTATTTCCTACAGCTGTTTCGGCCGTTTGGCCTTCTTCATGGACCTGTAGGTCTAGTTTATGCACTAAAATTTTAATTAACATGCACTCGTTCAAAACAAAACTCAACCAGCCAACAAAAAACAGCTTCAACTTTAAACCAGTGGTGCGTAGATAACACACAATACTTCCATATTTTGAAACGTAAAATTGTGACACAATTTGATCATATTTTGACTGCTTTTGAAAGTGTTTAGGTCAAAAATATCAAAAAATTCAGTATTAAAATTTTGAAATTCGCCCAAAATGAAAAAACGCCACTTTTTCGGAATGTAAAAAATATCCACATATTCTGCAAGGTAAAACGAAGATTTTGAGACCAAGAACGCTCAAATCGGTTCATTTTTGCGGCCGGAAAAAAATAAAATAGAAAGCACTAAAAATGCAAATATCTCGGAAGTACTGTGCGTTATCCAAATTCCGATTAAACAGCGTGTTAGGTCTTGCCGAGACTAACATTTCAGTCCAAGAAAATTGAAAAAAGGTTGAGAAATGAGGGAGTTATGGCCATTTTTGTAAATGACCACAGACGGACAGACGGACAGACGGACACACGGACACACGGACAAACAGACACTTGTTCAGGAAGTGATTCTGAGTAAATGTGTATAAGAAAAAGTTTTTTCTGAAGCTCCGTTCCGATTCTCGATTTTAGGACGATCACAATACTTCCATTTACTCCGTAAATATGGAAGTAAAAAATATATAATCTGCCCAATAAAAACTTTGAAAACAGGCTGCCTGAAGTTTCAACTGCTAATGGAAAAAAATCTCAGTCCAGTTTATAAATTATTGTTTTTGTTTTCAAAGTTTTTATTGGGCAGATTATATATTTTTTTAAAGTTGAAGCTGTTTTTTGTTGGCTGGTTGAGTTTTGTTTTGAACGAGTGCATGTTAATTAAAATTTTAGTGCATAAACTAGACCTACAGGTCCATGAAGAAGGCCAAACGGCCGAAACAGCTGTAGGAAATAAAGGAGTAACAGAATCCAGCTCTTTTATTCCACGACTCCACCCTGACGTCCCAACGCAGGGCCTTGCCGGTTACTGCCATCAGGAAACTAAAATTTTTGTAAATGACCACAGACGGACAGACGGACACACAGACACACGGACACACAGACACTTGTTCAGGAAGTGATTCTGAGTAAATGTGTATAAGAAAACGTTTTTTCTGAAGCTCCGTTCTGATTCTCGATTTTAGGACGATCACAATACTTCCATTTACTCTGTAAATATGGAAGTAAAAGTTGAGAATTTGGCCTTGGTTCTTGGATACGGTTGATTGATCTTCTACTTACGACCACTAGCCTACTATAAGGTGACACACTCACACTATACCAGTTGCGCTTGGCAACGTGAGATCGAGACAAGCTTTGCCAACGGTTCTGAGGCATTCTTAACGTAATTATATGGAGAATATAGTGATAATAATTATTAATTATAATTAAAAGTAATAATTATTAATTGTAATTAGTATTATTCTGTTCATTATGTGGGCAAATATGAATATATTAAATGTGTCGTGTAGTTGCAAAACCGGCCAACTCCTTAATTTTCGGAAATGCGTTTTTTCTGTTTCCTGAGTCCTAATACACATGATCCATGGATCGGAACTAAGAAACCATGTTAAAACTAGCCGAATCCCTGTTGGACAAGCGTTTGGAAATCTGCAGAAACGGCCAAATCCTCTTTTTCATGAGTTTCAAAGCCGGCCATCTCCAAACCCGCGAGAGTTGCAGAATTGTGTCGTTAGTTGCAAACCCGGCCATCTCCAAAATGCCAAATTTCTCAAAAAAGGTGATTTTTTGCCACGCTGAACTAGATAGACTGTAAAAACATTCTTTTTGCCACATTAGGTCACATTAGGGCTGAGTCTTTGAAAACATATTCTAGAATTATCTTGGATTTGGCCATTTTTGAAACATCCAGTTCAGCAAAACCTCAGTTTGATTTTGCTGCAAAAACGGCCAACTCCAGAATGAGTTTCAAAAACGGCCAAATCCAAGATAAGATTGTGAATAACTCCCCCCCTCCACATGCCCAAGCCATTCAAGAATATGTTTTCAAACACTCAGCCCTTATGTGCCCTTGAAGGCAAAAAGAATGGTTTTTGAGCCCATCTAGTTCAGCGTGACAAAAAATCGCCTTTTTTGAACAATTTTGCATTTTGGAGATGGCCGGGTTTGCAACTACACGACACAAATGGTGAATTTAAAAAAAATTAAAGGTTTGTCTTTTCAATCGAAAAATGAACCCCTGTGCAGAATTTGCAGAATTCTTCGGATACACAGAAAACTAATGTGCACATGCCACTCATCTACTTTTTTGGGATTTCGACCCCTTAACATTTTTTGATTGGATTCCCGTGACAATTTTTTAGTAGCGTTTTTTACTTCCATATTTACAGAGTAAATGGAAGTATTGTGATCGTCCTAAAATCGAGAATCGGAACGGAGCTCCAGAAAAAACTTTTTCTCATACACATTTACTCAGAATTACTTCCCGAAACTTCTGTCAACCCAATATCTTCAATTCAAAGAATTTGGTCGTATTATACATCAGCAAAACTAAAATTGGAAAAAGTTGAGAATTTGGCCTTGGTTCTTGGATACGGTTGATTGATCTTTCACTTACGACCACTAGCCTATCACACCAACAAGGTGACTCACACTATACCAGTTGCGCTCGGCAACGTGAGATTGAGACAAGTTTTACCATCGGTTCTGAGGCATTCTTAATGTAATTATTCGGAGAATTTCGTGATAATTAGTATTCCGTTAATTATGTAGGCAAATAAGAATAGATTAAAATTTAATCTATCGATCTAATCACCATTTAATGGTGAATTTAAAAAATTTAAACGATGGGCTGAGTTGATAAGATTGGTGGACCTATCAAGACGGGTAGGTTTCAATCGATCAAAGTGGATAATGTGGCTTTTTTGCCAGGTTGAAAAAAAAGTTTTTCTAAATCCCCATCTAAAATACAAATATATAGGTACTCAAGTTCTAGAATAATAGCAACCAAATTCCGTGTTTCAGAAGTACCTATATACCATAAGGTTTGTAATTTCAATTGAAAAATGAACCCCTGTGCAGAATTTGCAGAATTTATCGGATACACAGAAACCTAATGTGCACATGCCACTCATCTACTTTTTTGGGTTTTCGACCCCTTAACATTTCGCACCCCCGCGAGAACAGTGTTACATCTCAAACCAGTGGTGCGCAGATAACACTAAATACTTCCATATTTTGAAACGTAAAATTGTGACACAATTTGATCATATTTTGACTGCTTTTAAGGGTGTTTAGGCCAAAAATATCGAAAAATTCACTATTAAAATTTTAGAATTCGCCCGAAATGAAACCAGTGTTGCGTAGATAACACACAATACTTCCATATTTTGGAACGTAAACTTGTGACGCAATTTGATCATATTTTGACTGCTTTTAAGGGTGTTTAGGTCAAAAATATCAAAAAATTCACTATTCAAATTTCAAAATTCGCCCAAAATCAAAAAACGCCAGTTGTTCGGAACATAAAAAATATCCACATATTCTGCAAGGAAAAACAAAGATTTTAAGACCAAGAACGCTCAAATCGGTTCATTTTTGTAGCCAGAAAAAAATAAAATAGAAAAAACTAAAAATGCAAATATATCGGAAGTACTGTGCGTTATCCAAATTTCGATTGAACAGGGTGTTAGGTCTTACCGAGACGCACATTTCAGTTCAAGAAATTTGAAAAAAGGTTGAGAATTGAGGGAGTTATGGTCATTTTTGTAAATGACCACAGACGGACAGACGGACTAACGGACACACGGACACACAGACACTTGTTCAGGAAGTGATTCTGAGTAAATGTGTATGAGAAAAAGTTTTTTCTGAAGCTCCGTTCCGATTCTCGATTTTAGGACGATCACAATACTTCCATTTACTCTGTAAATATGGAAGTAAAAACGCTACATTTTCGGAATGTAAAAAATATCCACATATTCTGCAAGGTAAAACAAAGATTTTAAGACCAAGAACGCTCAAATCGGTTCATTTTTGAGGCCGGAAAAAAATAAAATAGAAAACACTAAAAATGCAAATATATCGGAAGTACTGTGCGTTATCCAAATTTTGATTAAATAGGGTGTTAGGTCTTGCCGAGACAAACATTTCAGTTCAAGAAATTTGAAAAAAGGTTGAGAATTGAGGGAGCTAGGGTCATTTTTGTAAAAGACCACACATGGACAGACGGACACACAGACGCTTGTTCAAGAAGTGATTCTGAGTAAATGTGTATGAGAAAAAGTTTTTTCTGAAGCTCTGTTCCGATTCTCGATTTTAGGACCATTCCAATACTCCCATTTACTCTGTAAATATGGAAGTAAAAATACTGATTTGCAGATTTGTGTTCTAGACCCTCCGAACCGTGAAAGATAAAAGTTCGAAGGGGTATTGTAAAAACATTTTTCCCAACCGATTATATAGGTACATTAGGTATTCCTAGAAATAATTAACCACAATATCGTGGGTTCAATGCTATAAGTGGCTAACCCGAAATTCATAGTTTTGAGATAATCGAGGAAAACAGATGAGACTCCCGTTTGACTTCACTCTGGGAGCTGCATATCGTTTGTTTGGCTATGTTGGTAGCCTAAAAATAATTATTTTCTTGATCTAGTTGTAGCATTTGAAAGCCCGCACCTGGAATAATGCTATGGAGTAGATAACTGAAAATCGAGAAAATTCGAGTTAGCCACTTTTAGCACTGAGCCCACGATATGTACTTAATGTTTTGGAGTATGTTTCTATTCTGTCTGAATAGTAATTATATTTGTAAACTTTCAGGCTGGGGATTCAACGATGTGTTACCGTATTTCATCAAATCTGAAGATATGAGAATACCTCATCTGAAGGATGATGCGTACCATGGCCGCAATGGTCCGCTGACTGTCGAGGAGCTTCGGCATTACAGTCCTATCACACAGTCATTCCTTGATGCTGGAAGATATCTTGGTTACCATGTTCGTGACGTGAACGGTCCCATCCAGACAGGATTCACCAAGTCACACTGCACGATTCGTGAAGGTAAATCAATGGTGCATCAGATGGAGAATTATTCCTCTAAGAAAGAGGGAGAGAGGCGGACCAACAGACACATGTTCGGGAAGTGATTCTGAGTAAATGTGTGTCAGTAATAGTTCTTTCTGAAGCTCCGTTCCGATTCTAGATTTAAGGGCAATTACAATACTTCCATTTACTCTGTAGATATGGGAGTAAAAATCGACAGAAAATGATGCCTCAGATGCCTATGGTTCAAATTTCCTGAAAAACACAAATTTTTCCCCACTTCAACAGTTCTACTGGCCTTAAAATTGAGGTAGGGTCCTGTCGAGACGTCCTAGAGCCAACTAGATGAGAAACTTGATTTTTGGTAAAATTTCAAGAATTAACAACAATTTCTTCTCCCTGAAAGACGGCGGACGGCATACAAACAAACATGTTAATAATTAACAGACACATGTTCATTCAATTATTACTTCCATATTTACAGAGTAAATGGAAGTATTGGGATCGTCCTAAAATCGAGAATCGGAACGGAGCCTCAGAAAAAACTTTTTCTTATACACATTTACTCAGAATCACTTCCTGAACAAGTGTCTGTGTGTCCGTTACGTCCGTCTGTCCGTCTGTCCGTCTGTCTGTCTGTCCGTCTGTCCGTCTGTCCGTCTGTCCGTCTGTGGTCATTTACAAAAATGGCCATAACTCCCTCATTTTTCAACCTTTTTTCAAATTTCTTGAACTGAAATGTTTGTCTCGGCAAGGCCTAACACCCTGTTTAATCGGAATTTGGATAACGCACAGTACTTCCGATATATTTGCATTTTTAGTGTTTTCTATTTTATTTTTTTCCGGCCACAAAAATGAACCGATTTGAGCGTTCTTGGTCTTAAAATCTTTGTTTTACCTTGCAGAATATGTGGATATTTTTTACATTCCGAAAATGTAGCGTTTTTTCATTTTGGGCAAATTTTAAAATTTTAATAGTGAATTTTTCGATATTTTTGGCCTAAACACCCTTAAAAGCAGTCAAAATATGATCAAATTGTGTCACAATTTTACGTTTCAAAATATGGAAGTATTGTGTGTTATCTACGCACCACTGGTTCTAATTTGGGCGAATTTTAAAATTTGAATAGTGATTTTTACTTCCATATTTACAGAGTAAATGGAAGTATTGTGATCGTCCTAAAATCGAGAATCGTAACGGAGCTTCAGAATAAACTTTTTCTTATACACATTTACTCAGAATCACTTCCCGAACAAGTGTCTGTGTGTCCGTGTGTCCGTCTGTCCGTCTGTCTGTCTGTCCGTCTGTCCGTCTGTGGTCATTTACAAAAATGGCCATAACTCCCTCATTTCTCAACCTTTTTTCAAATTTCTTGAACTGAAATGTTTGTCTCGGCAAGACCTAACGCCCTGTTTAATCGGAATTTGGATAACGCACAGTACTTCCGATATATTTGCATTTTTAGTGTTTTCTATTTTATTTTTTTCCGGCCACAAAAATGAACCGATTTGAGCGCTCTTGGTCTTAAAATCTTTGTTTCACCTTGCAGAATATGTGGATATTTTTCACATTCCGAAAATGTGGCGTTTTATCATTTTGGGCGAATTTTAAAATTTTAATAGTGAATCTTTCGATTTTTTACTTCCATATTTACAGAGTAAATGGAAGTATTGTGATCGTCCTAAAATCGAGAATCGGAACGGAGCTTCAGAAAAAACTTTTTCTTATACACATTTACTCAGAATCACTTCCCGAACAAGTGTCTGTGTGTCCGTGTGTCCGTGTGTCCGTCTGTCCGTGTGTCCGTCTGTCCGTCTGTCCGTCTGTCCGTCTGTCCGTCTGTCCGTCTGTGGTCATTTACAAAAATGGCCATAACTCCCTCATTTCTCAACCTTTTTTCAAATTTCTTGAACTGAAATGTTTGTCTCGGCAAGACCTAACACCCTGTTTAATCGGAATTTGGATAACGCACAGTACTTCCGAGATATTTGCATTTTTAGTGTTTTCTATTTTATTTTTTTCCGGCCGCAAAAATGAACCGATTTGAGCGTTCTTGGTCTCAAAATCTTCGTTTTACCATGCAGAATATGTGGATATTTTTTACATTCCGAAAATGTGGCGTTTTTTCATTTTGGGCGAATTTTAAAATTTTAATACTGAATTTTTTGATATTTTTGACCTAAACACTTTCAAAAGCAGTCAAAATATGATCAAATTGTGTCCCAATTTTACGTTTCAAAATATGGAAGTATTGTGTGTTATCTACGCACCACTGGTTTGACATAAACACCCTCAAAAGCAGTCAAAATATGATCAAATTGTGTCGAAATTGTACGTTTCAAAATATGGAAGTATTGTGTGTTATCTACGCACCACTGGTTTGATATTTTTGGCCTAAACACCCTTAAAAGCAGTCAAAATATGATCGAATTGTGTCTAAATTTTACATTTCAAAATATGGAAGTATTGTGTGTTATCTACGCACCACTGGTTGCAGATTCTGATTCTACACTTCTTCGAACGTAAACAAACAAACTTTCAGGGAGTGTTAAAAACTTATCTTCCTGGCCAATTTCAAAGGTTCATAACTCAAGGAAAATGAAACACAACGCTGCTAAGTAGATTGGCGACATTGTGGCACACATTGGGTGCATTTTGGTACTTTATTTCCGGAAATAAAGTTAGAATTATAATTTTAAGTAATAATGTACCTACCTGTTGGAGATATCGATGCTGAGGCATCGATCCCTCATGAATAAGATCGATATAAAAATACATTCGATGTTATGGTTCTCATCATGCGGCCTCCGTGCATTTTATTTGAGTACCCCTTTCCATAAAAGTACGACTTTTATAACATGGTGTCAGGTGTGATCTAACTATTTACGGCTAGTCAAGCGTAGGGGATCGTAGGGAAGCGTTCCTAACTGTTCAGAGTGTTAGTGTGTCACATTATTTGTGTTATCAGTATGAGTCAGCCAGAAGTAGGGGCTACTACTTCCAGACCAGCGCATTTCTCGAATATCCCGTTGCCGGCTAAGCTCGAGTTGAAAGGTGATGTTGCTGCCAACTGGGAATTCTTCAAGGAAGAATGGAAGGATTACGAGATCGCGTCCGACCTCGAGAAGCAGCCTCAGGCCAAGCGTACTGCAGACAAGCTCGGTAGCTTAGCCGAAATAATATCCGCGCTGGACGGATGTTTCAAGCCAAAAGTAAACGTCATCTACGAGCGTTTCGTGTTCGGAACGGCGTTCCAAGAGGAAAACGAGACTATAGATGCATACGTCAGCCGGTTGCGCACTCTGGCTTCGACGTGCGGTTATAAAGAGCTGGAGGGCGAGATGATCAGGGACAGGCTCGTCATCGGAATCGGAAGTTACCACACAAAGAAGCAATTGATAAGCAATTAGACGTTGACTTTGAAGTCGGCAATAGATATCTGCAAGGCCAACGAGCTGGCCGACGCACAGATGGCTACGATGAAAGCTAAAACCGAGTTGGTTGTGAACAAGGTTACGAGGAGGCCAATGAGTTCAGCAAGGGGTCCGCAGAAGCCTGCGGCTTGTAAATACTGCGGTTCGTTCCACAAGCACGATCCACGTCATTGCCCAGCGTATGGGAAGCACTGTACGCAATGTCTAAAGCTAAACCACTTCAAAGCAGTTTGCAAACTGCTCTGCAAGCGAGTCTGCTCCGGCCGACGTTCCTGCCAGGAGGTATGAGGGAAGGCCTTCAGGCCGAGGCAGATACGGCCAGCGTTCTCATAGCATTAGGCAACTTGCTGAAGACAACCAGAACTCTGAAGCGTCGGAAGCATACAGCGAAGAGGAGGCTCTATGCATGGAGCACATGGACTCAAGCAAGCGTAGGGGCGGAGCACGCCGCCGAGTGTGGACGAGCGACATAATTTTCGCCGTGAACGGAAAGAATAGGAAGCTGTCGTGCCAACTTGATAGCGGGGCTACCATTAACGTGATGGAGGTGGGTACCCTGACGTCGCTTTTTGGAGGGCTTCCAGCCTTGGCACCCTCAACATCCACTCTCGTTTGCTTCAATGATGGCAGTATGCAACCTATAGGCGAGATGAGATTGGAAGCCCATCGTCGGGGCAAAGTCATCCCATTGAGATTCCAAATTGTCCGAAATTCGAGGAAGAAGCGCCTGCCCTTGTTGTCTGCAGAGGCCTGTGAAGCGTTGGACCTTGTTAGGCTGAGTCATGACGTGTACAACCATTGACAGCATGGGACATGCACAAGCGACTATTAGCGAATTTATCGATGTCTTCGAAGGTATAGGGCTCCTCGAGGGCGATTGCAAGCTCAGGTCGACCCCTCAGTCAAGCCAATGAAAGAAGAGTTAGTGCAAAGAACGCTTCTCGCACTACTTAGTGGGAGGAAAGGGAATCACGGTACAGACGGACCACTCGACGGTAAGCCACTCGAAGCGATCTTCCAGAAACCCCTGCTTCAAGCTCCTGTGAGGTTACAGCGTATGCTCCTACGGCTGCAAAGATACGACATCTCAGTCCAATACGGGAAAGGCGAAAAGATGTATATTGCCGACATACTCTCACGGTTGCACCCACCAATTAAGGACGCACTGAAGCTGGATGAAGTATACCAGGTGGACAGCATTTTTAAAGAGCTCGAGAGCATTCAGGCTGCAGACAACGCCAATATCTTGCAAGCGAGCCTTGCCAAAATCAAAGCAGAGACAGTCACAGACGAAAGCCTATGCTTGCTGGCGGCAACCATAAAAAGCGGTTGGCCTGAAAGCAAAGAACCATTGCCTTTCGGCCTTCACCCGTTTCGGGATACGCGATCCCCCGCGGGATACGATACGCTGTCTATACAGAACGGCATTATATTCGGAGGAGACCAAGTGGTCGTACCCAAGTCAATGCGGCAAGAAATGATGAAAAAATACACTTATGCCATTTAGGCATGAACGCGTCTGTCCGCCGAGCGCGGAAACCCCTTTATTGGCCATTCGTGACTACTGAAATTGAAGAAAAAATCAGATGCTGCAAAGTATGCCAAGAGTTAGCACCAGCTACAACAAGCAACAAGCCAACATGCCAATGAAGAGTCATGCGATTCCTCAGCTGCCATGGGAGCGAGTGGCTATCAACACATTTCAGCACAATAATCAGAATTATGCAATCATAGTAGACTCATATTCGGATTTTTTTGAAATGAAGAACATACAGAATATAACAGCTGCGGCGCTCATTGAATTCTGCAAAGAAAACTTTGCCAGATATGGAATTCCCCAGGCGCTGACGTCTGACAACGCGCCTCAGTTCATCGGGTCCGAATTTTGTTCGTTCGCGCGAAAATGGAAGTTCGCCCATGCTACATCATCGCCCCTGTACAGCAGAGCAAACGGGAAGGCTGAGTCAGCAGTCAAGATCGTGAAAACCCTGCTAAAGAAATGCAACGCGGATCTGAGTGATTTTCAGCTGGCTCTGCTTGAGTGGAGAAACGTTTCTACGTGCGACCTAGAAGGAAGCCCAGCGCAGAGACTCATGTCCAGAAGAACGCGGACAACACTACCAACCTGTACAGGATTGCTAAAACCAAGAGTAATAACGGGAGTTCGCGAAGCCATCGAACTAAAACGGAGGAAGGCTAAACTGGTACACGAACGAAACGTCTAAGTCCTGCCAGAACTAGAGATCGGGGCCGAAGTACTTGTCAAACCACCGCAAGGAAAAGGGAGATGGTTACTCGGCGACATCGAAAGAAGACAAAATTCCTCATCGTACGACATCGCAGTGGATGGCAGAACCTTCCGACGTAATCGTACCTGGATTCGACCGTTCCAGCGTCCAGAAGCTGAAAACCCAAAGGAAGAATACCAGCGCGTCTCGATTCGGCCGTCCATAACACCGACCTCGTCGCCTCTTGAACCGGAGCTTGATCAAACTAAGGCGCCACCCCTGGAGAAACAGGTAACACATTCAGGCGACAGACCGTCCAAACGGAAGGCATCGCCTGAACGACCAGAACCACCCCAACCGCTGACGCGATATGGCCGCGAAGTAAAGAAGCCCAAACGCTTCACCTTCACGCCTTAAAGAACTTCATGGTTTAATATTTAAACCAGTGGTGCGTAGATAACACACAATACTTCCATATTTTGAAACGTAAAATGTGACACAATTTGATCATATTTTGACTGCTTTTAAGGGTGTTTAGTCCAAAAATATCGAAAAATTCACCATTAAAATTTTAAAATTCGCCCAAAATAAAAATACAATACATTTTTGGAATATAAAAAATATCCAAATATTCTGCAAGGTAAAACAAAGATTTTGAGACCAAGAACGCTCAAATCGGTTCATTTTTGTGGCCGAAAAAAAATAAAATAGAAAACACTAAAAATGCAAATATATCGGAAGTACTGTGCGTTATCCAAATTCCGATTTATCAGGGTGTTAGGTCTCTCCGAAACAAACATTTCAGTTCAAGAAATTTGAAAAAAGGTTGAGAAATGAGGGAGTTATGGCCATTTTTGTGAATGACCACAGACGGACACCCGGACAGACGGACAGACAGACAGACGGACAGACGGACACACAGACACTTGTTCAGGAAGTGATTCTGAGTAATTGTGTATAAGAAAAAGTTTTTTCTGAAGCTCCGTTCCGATTCTCGATTTTAGGGCGATTCCAATACTTCCATTTACTCTGTAAATATGGAAGTAAACCAGTGGTGCGTAGATAACACACAATACTTCCATATTTTGAAACGTAAAATTTTGACACAATTTGATCATATATTGACTGCTTTTGAGGGTGTTTAGGTCAAAAATATCAAAATATTCACTATTCAAATTTTAAAATTCGCCCAAAATAAAAAACCGCCACATTTTCGGCATATAAAAAATATCCACATATTCTGCAAGGTAAAACGAAGATTTGAAGACCAAGAACGCTCAAATCGGTTCATTTTTGTGGCCGGAAAAAAATAAAATAGAAAACACTAAAAATGCAAATATATCGGAAGTACTGTGCGTTATCCAAATTTCGATTAAACAGGGTGTTAGGGCTTTCCGAGACAAACATTTCAGTTCAAGAAATTTGAAAAAAGGTTGAGAAATGAGGGAGTTATGGCCATTTTTGTAAATGACCACAGACGGACAGACAGACAGACGGACACACGGACACACAGACACTTGTTCGGGAAGTGATTCTGAGTAAATGTGTATAAGAAAAAGTTTTTTCTGAAGCTCCGTTCCGATTCTCGATTTTAGGACGATCACAATACTTCCATTTACTCTGTAAATATGGAAGTAAAAAGATTAAATAAATAAATAAATAAATAAAAAATAAAGAAACATACAAATTATATAAAAGATAGACTAACGGATTAACAAGGAAAGTGTCAAAATTTTGCAGTAACTTCAAAATTTGATATTGGATTAGCACAACTATTGTATTTGGCGTGGTGCGTTTCTTGCGTTTGGTTTGTTGTTTTGTTTGTTTCTACTGTTTGTTAAAGAAGGAGAGATGTTGGAGATATCGAAGCTGAGGCATCGATCCCTCATGAATAAGATCGATATAAAAATACATTCGATGTTATGGTTCTCATCATGCGGCCTCCGTGCATTTTATTTGAGTACCCCTTTCCATAAAAGTACGACTTTTATAACACTACCTATGAAGTCAGGAAAATTCTTTCTACAACACCGCCTAAAACTTTTTACTTCCATATTTACAGAGTAAATGGAAGTATTGTGATCGTCCTAAAATCGAGAATCGGAACGGAGCTTCAGAAAAAACTTTTTCTTATACACATTTACTCAGAATCACTTCCTGAACAAGTGTCTGTGTGTCCGTCTGTCCGTGTGTCCGTCTGTCTGTCTGTCCGTCTGTCCGTCTGTCCGTCTGTGGTCATTTACAAAAATGGCCATAACTCCCTCATTTCTCAACCTTTTTTCAAATTTCTTGAACTGAAATGTTTGTCTCGGCAAGACCTAACACCCTGTTTAATCGGAATTTGGATAACGCACAGTACTTCCGATATATTTGCATTTTTAGTGTTTTCTATTTTATTTTTTTCCGGCCACCAAAAAAAACCGATTTGAGCGTTCTTGGTCTTAAAATTTTTGTTTTACCTTGCAGAATATGTGGGTATTTTTTGGATTCCAATAATGTAGTGTATTTTTATTTTGGGCGAATTTTAAAATTTTAACAGTGAATTTTTCGATATTTTCGGCCTAAACACCCTTAAAAGCAGTCAAAATATGATCAAATTGTGTCACAATTTTACGTTTCAAAATATGGAAGTATTGTGTGTTATCTACGCACCACTGGTTTTCTTTTACGTTTCAAAGGGTCAGAACACCAATCTGCAATCAAAATGTTTTGTTCGGTTCGGCTTGAAATTTTTAATGCGATTTCTGCTGTTTCGCGTTTTTGCCAATTGAGTGAGTTCTACTGAACCGATTCTGAATTTTTTAGGCTTGTTAGATTCCTTGAAGGTTTCTACACCGTTTCCATTCTCTAAAAGTGAAAATTAGTTGATTTTTAGTTGTTGAAAAATGGTTTAAAGACTAATTTTTGACATTTAGAATGAAACATATTTTTTGGCCCTTATAAAAATATCTTCGCGTAGGTCTTGGGTGGGTGCATGGCAAAACCAGAGGTGCGTAGATAACACACAATACCTCCATATTTTGGAACGTGTAAGTGTGACACAATTTGATCATGTTTTGACTGCTTTTGAGGATGTTTAGGTCAAAAACATCAAACCAGTAGTGCGTAGATAACACTCAATACTTCCATATTTTGAAACGTAAAATTGAAACGCAATTTGATCATGTGTTCAAAAAATTCATCATCATGCGTCAAAAATACAAAAAAATCCACTATTCAAATTTTACAATTCGCCCAAAATAAAAGTTCGCCACATAATCGGAATATAAAAACGCTGCAAAGTAGATCAGTGACATGCGCACATCATTTTTTTGTGTATCCGAAGAACTCGACAAATTCTGCACAAGGGTTAATTTTTCGATTGCATAGACAAACCTAATGACATACATATCATATACGTATAATATACATTGTATGTAATATATACATTAGGGTGTCCCTTATTTTTCAACTTCAATATTTTTGGACGCATACCCCTCAGTATATTATACTCTTGAAACGCGGAATTTAGTCATCATTATTCTCCCACTTCAGTATAAATTTGTATGGGGATTTAGAAAAACTTTTTTTCAACCCAGCACAAGGACTATAATAATTATAGTCTTCAATTATTGAAGATATTGGGTGGACAGAAGTTTTTGTGGGAATTCCAACGAGTGGAAAACGAATTTTGTGGCTCTAGTATTTTTCGAGTTATTAAGAATTGGGAAAATTTTAGAAAACTCAAAAATGTCTCACTAAAACTGCAATAAATCCTGAAGGTTTTTCCTACTTCAACAGCTGTTTAACTGGCCTTTAAATCAAGGTAGGGTTATGTCGAGACGTTAGGACAAAATGCATACATGACCTGATTTTTGGAGAAAATTTCAAAAATTTATGACAACTCCTTCCCCCCGAAAAACCCCGGACGGCAGACGGGGGACGGCGGACGGACAAAAATTTTGGTTCATTTTTCTTGAGAAATGAACGTTTGTAATCGGTCAGGAACAATTTTTTTTAAACACCACCTGAAAATTTGTTGGTTTACGTTTCAAAAGGTGTAGGGTCCAAATCTGCAATAAACATTTTTTGTCCGCCCGCCGTCCGCCGTCTGGGGTTTTTCAGGGGGAAGGAGTTGTTGTAAATTTTTGAAATTTTCTCCAAAAATCAGGTCATGTATTTATTTGGTCCTAACGTCTCGACAAAACCCTACCTTAATTTAAAGGCCTGTATTCCACTCGTTGGAATCCCCACAAAAACTTCTGCCCTCCCAATATCTTCAATTTAAAGAATAGGTCTTATTACACAATTCAGCAAAACAAAAATTTAAAAAAGTTGGGAATTCGGCCTTTGTTCTCAGATACCGTTGATTGATCTAATAGCGACTAGCCTATGACACCAACAAGGTGATGCACTCACACTAGACCAGTAGCGCTTGGCAACTTGAGAGGGAGTCAAGCTTTATCAGTGGTTCTGAGGCATTATTCAGAGAATCTAATAATTATTATTATTATTCTTTTAATTATGAAGGCGATTAAGAATAGATTAAATGGTGAATTAAACAAAATTGAACGATGAGCAATGTTGAAGAGATAGGTAGGTATCGATCAAGCAAAGTGAACAATGTAGCTTTCTGACGGGTTGAAAGAAAGTTTTTCTGAATTCCATCTAAAATACAAATTTATTCTTAAATTCTAGAATCATTACATCTAAAGTCCGTGTTTAAGGAGTACCTATATATCATAAGGTTCGTCGTATCATAAGGTCGTCGAGTACCTATATATCATAAGGTTCGTTCGTATCATTAGGTTCGTCTGTGCAAAATTTGCAGAGCTCTTCGGATACACAGAAAACTAATGTGTTCATGCTACTGATCTACTTAGCATCGTTTTTACTTCCATATTTACAGAGTAAATGGAAGTATTGTGATCGTCCTAAAATCGGGAATGGGAACGGAGCTTCAGAAAAAATTTTTGGTTCATTTTTCTTAAGAAATGAACCTTTGTAATCGGTCGGAAATAAATTTTATTAACACCCCCTGAAAATTTTTTGGTTTACGTTTCAAAGGGTGTAGAATCCGAATCTGCAATATACATTTTTTGTCCGTCCGCCGTACGCCGTTCGCCGTCCGGGGTTTTTCAGGGGGAAGGAGATGTCGAAAAATTTTGAAATTTTTACCAAAAATCAGGTTCCGTATCTAGTTGGTCCTAACGTCTCGACAGAACCCTACCTTAATTTTAAGGCCAGTAAAACAGCTGTTGAAGAGGGAAAAAATTCGTATTTTAAGGAAATTTGCAACATAGGCATGTGAGGTATCATTTTCAATAGATTTGTCTATGCTGAATCGAATGAGACCATCGCCACGCCGATAGCTTCAACCTGTAATGTATGTGCTACGCGGCAACCCTAAGGACGTTACATCGTATATAACAACATATAACCTGCCCTGTTACCTAGCTTGTGTTACAAGGACGTTACCGCGATTCAGTCGATGTAAGCCTGTGCTAGCACTAAGAGCAGTTCTGATTAAAACGAGTTTCGGTCATTCTTCTAAGACGTGTAGTCGCTGTGTAACTTTATTGCGCCCGATCACAATATTGGCGACGAGGTTTTTTTTTCGATCGTACGCGTGTTTTCGGTCAACAAAGCGGGCTTGAGTAATAGCGGTCACAATGTCCAAGGACAAGGCCGTCAAGGAGCAGCCTCTCCGAGGTGCCATCATCGGTAGGGTGGATCCCTACGTCGCCGATTTAGAGCCTTTCCAGAATTATTTGGACCGTTTGGAGGCCTTTTTCGAGCTCAACAATACTATTGAATCGGAGAAAGTTTCGTCATTAACCGTCCTCATCGGCCCAGTCATGTACGGCGTGCTCAAGAATTTGGTTTCCCCTCGCCAACCTAAAGAGTTCTCTTTCGTCGAATTGTGTGAGCAGCTCCGGGAACATTATGCTCCCAAATGTATTGTCGTCGCTGAGAGATTCAAGTTCCACTGCCGCAACCAGGGCCCAAGTGAGCCTGTGAGGGACTTCGTCGTTTCTTTAAAAAATTTGGCTGCCACGTGCGAATATGGTACGTTTCTCAACGATGCCCACGAGACCAGTTTGTCTTCGGTCTGTATGATCCTGTCGCTAAGAAGCGGCTTTTGGGCGAGAAGGATCTGACCTTTGGTTCTGCGGTCAAGTTGGTCAGCGACATGGAGCTCGTGCAACAACAATCAAAAGTGATGTTGGAAGATAATCACCTTCCGTACCGGGAATCCGGCGTCAACGCAGTTTCATCGGGTGAGGTCAACGCTTTGAGATCGGGTCGTCCTCGCAAGCCCCTCACGTCGTCTACCCAGTCCGTTCCTGTGAACGTCCGTTCGTCGAACGCCCGTCCATCGTTCGATCGTCGTCGAAAAGATACGTACTTATCACATTCGTCACCGTCGTTTAATAATGCTAAGAAAAGTCAAAGCAATTTTCCTTCAAATCGATTTTCGCAAAATAACAAAAAATGCAATTTTTGCGCACAGTTTCATGCGCTCGATCGGAATATATGTCCAGCTAGAGACTGGCAATGTTTTTCCTGTAATTCTAGAGGGCACGTTGCAAAGTGCTGTAGGTTCAATAAGCAAGCCAATTACATCGAAATTGCACACCAGGTAGATGGGTTGAGTTCGGCCAATCCTCTCTTCTTAAAAATTCGAGTGAATGAAGCCGATATTTTCTTCGAGGCTGATTCTGGCTCACCTTATTCGCTCGTTCCTGAATTTGTGTATAAAAATTTTTTCAAACAACTGAGTTTACAGCCAAGTAATTGTCGGCTAAATACGGCTAATGGAGAGCCATTGAATATTCTTGGGAAAATTTTGGTTAGCGTCAATTTCAACAACAAAATGTTAACTCTTTCTCTTCTTGTTGTCGATAAAGGTCTGAGGAGAAGTCTGTTGGGCCGTGACTGGCTGGATGTCATCAATCCTGAGTGGCGTAACCAGCTGATGGTGTCGCAGGATCCTGCCGTCTCCACTCATGCCGTCCCCGGACAGGTGTCGTCCTCTGGATCTGGGTCAGGTAAGGCCATGTACAGCATTCATTCTGAGGGACGTGTCGCACCTGATGGTTCTGTTTTGTTTAGCCAGTATAGCCAGCGTTTTCCGAATATTTTTCCGTGCAGTAACGATGATCCAATTAAAAGCTTCGAGGTATCTATTGTTCTGAAGGATGACGTTAGCCCCATATTCCACAAAGGATACAATGTACCGTACGCGCTAAGGGATAAGGTTGAATGTGAGCTCAATACTCTCGTTTCAAAGAAAGTTCTTACTCCTGTCCGTCATAGTAGGTGGGCGTCACCAATTGTAATTGTTCAGCGCAAAAACGGCGGTTTACGCGTTTGTGCCGATCTGAAGGTAACCTTGAATCGATTTGTCGATATCGATCATTATCCACTACCTCGGGTGGATGATATTTTGCATTCCATGGTTAACTGCAAGTGGTTCTGTGAAATTGATTTGAAAAATGCGTTTCTCCAGCTTAAGGTCAGCGAACTGAGTAAGGAATTGTTGACAATTAACACCCATGTGGGTCTCTTCAGGTATAATCGTTTGTGTTTCGGCCTTAGTGTGGCTCCTTCTTTGTTCCAGTCAGTTATGGATTCAATACTGAAAGGTTTAAAGGGCGTCAATTGTTATATTGACAATGTTATTATCGCGGCTAAAACTAGAGATGAGTGTTCAAATATTTTGGAAAAAGTACTTTTGCGGCTCAACGAATATAACGTGAAAATAAATTCAGAAAAATGTAAGCTTTTCCAAAATTCTCTGGAATTGCTTGGGTATCGCGTAGATGCTACAGGGCTTCACCCATCGCCAGATAAAGTTAAAGCAATTAAATTTGCTCGCGCGCCAACTAATATTTCTGAATTGAAAAGTTTTTTGGGTCTCATAAATTTTTACCATCGGTTTGTTCCAATGAGCGCCGATTTGTTGGAGCCATTGTACGCTCTTACTCGTGATAAAAACCCTTGGTGTTGGTCGGATGAATGTGAGTCAGCTTTTGTTAAAGCAAAAAACGCAATTTCTGATAAAAGTCTCCTGGTATTTTATGATCCGTCAAAACCATTGCTGCTTACTTCAGATAGCAGTGCTTACGGTGTAGGTGCAACGCTTTCTCATCTGATCGGAGGGGTCGAGTATCCTTTAAGTTTCGCTTCTTCAACTCTTTCTCCGTCGGAAAGAAATTACAGTAGCCTGGATCGAGAGGGCCTCGGATGCATTTTTGCTGTGAAGCATTTTCATAAATTTTTGGTAGGTCGACGCTTCACCCTGGTAACCGATCGTCAGCCATTGCAAGCAATTTTTAATCCAAAAAAAGGTGTTCCACAGTTGGCTAGTGCGCGTCTCCAGCGCTGGGCCCTTATCTTATCAGCGTATAGTTACGATATCAAGTACAAAAAGGGTACTAGTATTGCCCATGCGGATGCGTTATCCAGATTGCCGCTTGATAGCCCAACTGAGGTTCCTGAGTGCATGGCCGTTGTTGAGAATTTCGAATCCAAAGTTCTGACCTTCAAGGAGGTCGCAAGGGAGACAGCCGTCGATCCGGTTTTGTCGCAAATTTTCGAGTGGGTTAGAACTCAGTGGCCACAAAATGTGCTCGCCAAGTTCACGCCATATTTTGAATTGCGTTTGTCCTTCACAATACAAGAGGGCTGTATCCTCTTTGGGTCACGGGTCGTGATACCCAGCGCCCTACAATCGAGGGTATTGGATTTGCTCCATTCAAACCACCCAGGTATAGTTCGTACCAAGCTTCTTGCGCGTCAGTTCGTCTGGTGGGTCAACCTTGATCAAGATGTCGACCGTAAGGTAACAGGTTGTTTTGCCTGTCAGGTCACTCAGAAGGACAATGTGCCAAAATCATATTTTCCCATGGAAAAATCGGAGTGTGCTTGGCAAAGACTGCACATCGATTTTTTGGATGCCTTCAACTGCAAACTCTTCCTTTTGGTGGATGAACACACCAAATGGCTGGAGTGTTTTGTTCTTAAACAGGGTTCGGCCGCCTGTAAAATTATACCAATTTTGTTGGAGGTATTTTCTCGTTTTGGGTACCCTCATACCGTTGTCAGCGATAATGGTCCGCCATTCAATGGTGAGGAAATACGTCGTTTTTTCAGCAACAACAATGTGCAATACGTCCTGGCTCCTAGCTACCACCCTCCTTCTAATGGTCAGGTAGAGAGAATGGTGCAGGAGATTAAAAAGATGCTGGTGAGAGACGTGCTATCTAGTCCATCCAATTCTTCGAGGCCAATGGAGGAGCGTTTGGCGCAATGCTTGTTTGCCTATCGAAACACTCTTAACACAGTCACCGGCAAATCCCCAGCTGATATGCTGTTGAGTCACTCTCCTCGGACGCATCTCTCCATGTTATCCCAAAAGACCAGGTGGAAAGTTTTCCCGATGAAAGATACATACCTCGAAGCTTTGAAATCAATCAAAAGGTTTTGGTTAAAAATCCTCATAAAGGTATTATGAAATGGTTGCCTGGTAGAGTCATGAGTCGCGTCGGAAGAGTGGTATATTTGGCTAAACTGATTGGTGGTGCTATCAGGAAGTGCCACGTCAATCAGATGAGGCTTAGTGGTCTGCCTGATTCCGCGCATCCGGAGCGCCGGGACTTGGATTGGTGGCGGCCTGAGAGGAATGGGCAAGCGGTGAACGGTGAGTCCCCAAAGCGTGGACAGTCCGGTAGCCGTTCTCCGGTCCAGCTTCCCAGAAGCCCTAGGCCACAGAGGGAGAAGCATCCACCCAAGAGATTTTCTCATTCAGCCTACGACTAACATTAATCTGTTGTTACATACTTTGTGTTTACATACATCAATCTAATTTTCGGTAAGGCGGAGGATGTAATGTATGTGCTACGCGGCAACCCTAAGGACGTTACATCGTATATAACAACATATAACCTGCCCTGTTACCTAGCTTGTGTTACAAGGACGTTACCGCGATTCAGTCGATGTAAGCCTGTGCTAGCACTAAGAGCAGTTCTGATTAAAACGAGTTTCGGTCATTCTTCTAAGACGTGTAGTCGCTGTGTAACTTTATTGCGCCCGATCACAATACAACCGTTTAGGAGTTATTGCAGTTTTTGTGAGACATTTTTGAGTTTTTTAAAATTTTTACAATGAGGAACATGCATGAAAAAAATTAACTGGTTTTTCGCCATAATATTCCTTCTTAGGCTTCGAAAGTGGTGTTATGGTGGATGACGGTTCGGAAAAGTGGTAATTAAAAGAGGAGGGAGGCTCAGTGAAATTTGCAGATTTGAAGTCGAGCGGGGAAATGACCAGCCGCAAGGTTAAGCATCTTCTCGTGAACACCAGTGCAACCTCCTCCGAGTTCATGCGTGTTGTGTAGTGATAGGACGGGGCGATGTTTGTTTACCTTTGTTGATGAACTCAGTACTCGACAATATGGAATGGAGAAATAATTTAAGCAATTATTGCTTCATGCGGGGGTGCAGAAATAAAGACCCGGAGAAAATGGTGATCGTGCCGTCAAAGCCCGAAAGCACGAGGAAACTTTGGTTTAAGGTCGCGCGGCAACAATATACGAGTGCGAGGCGTCTGGGTGCTTTTAATAAAACTCTTATATGGCTTCAAAATCGACGAATGGAATGTTCTCAGCCGTGGCTTTTTGGAAACCGTCCAACAACACATTGATCCTTCTTTTATGAGCACTCATCACGACTTTCTTCCGATGAAACGACGAAATCACGAAAAATCCAAATAATCAAAACAAACAAGACCGTATGACGTCTTCTTCTTCATCTTTTTCTTGATATGCCACTGCGCCATTCGCCTTTTGCCGTTACTTTATGTGCAGTCTCGCCCGCACAGTGACGTCACAATGCTACCCGCCACGTTCAAAAGGGCACTTTTCATTAGCGTTTTTCACCAGGAAAAATGTCGTTTTTCCGTTTAAGATCATCACTACATCATTTTCGCATCCTAAACAGCACCATTCTGGCGGAAAAAATGGATTTCGTTTTTCATGCATGTTCCTCATTCTTAATAACTCGAAAACGACTAGAGCCACAAAAATCGTTTTCCACTCGTTGGAATGCCCACATAAACTTCTGCCCACCCAATATCTTCACTTTAAAGAATTTGGTCTTATTACACAAATCAGCAAAACAAAAATCGGAAAAATTTGAGAATTTGGCCTCGGCTCTTAGATACGGTTGATTGATCTATTTACGACCACTAGCCTATTACAACAACAAGGCGACGCACTCACACTATACCGGTTGCGCTTGGCAACGTGAAATCAAGACAAGCTTTACCAATGGTTCTGAGGCATTTTTAATGTAATTATTCGGAGAATTTAGTGATAATTATTATTCTGTTAATTATGCATACAAATAAAAATAGATTAAATGGTGAATTTAAAAAAAATCAATGATGTGCTGAGTTAATAAGATTAGTAGACAGATACCTATCAAGATAGGTAGGTTTCTATCAAGCAAAGTGGATGATGTAGACTTTTTGCCGGGTTGAAAACAACCGTTTTCAAAATCCACTTCTAAAATACAAATTTATACTGAAATTCTAGAATAATAACAACTGAATCCCGTGTTTCAGAAGGTTCAAGTGTTTCCTATATAATATACATTATTATGATATTATCATAAGATTTGTCTTTGCAATCGAAAAATGAACCCCTGTGCAGAATTTTCGGAGTTCTTCGGATACACAGAAAACTAATTTGCACATGCCACTGATCTACTTAGCAGCGTTTTTCTTATACACATTTAATCAGAATCACTTCCCGAACAAGTGTCCGTGTGTCCGTTAGTCCGTCTGTCGTCATTTACTAAAATGGCCATAGCTCCCTCAATTCTCAACCTTTTTTCAAATTTCTTGAACTGAAATTTTTGTCTCGGCAAGGCGTAACACCCTGTTTAATCGGAATTTGAATTACTCACAGTACTTCTGATATATTTGCATTTTAATTTTGTTTGTTTATTTTTTTTTTGCAGTGTTATGGTTCATTTTTCTTAAGAAATGTTGGTTCATTTTTCTTATTGGTTCATTTTTCTTAAGAAATGAACCTTTGTAATCGGTCGGGAAAATTTTTTTCAACACCCCCTGAAAATTTGTTGGTTTACGTTTCAAGGGGTGTAGAATCCGAATTTGCAATAAAAATTTTTTGTCCGTCCACCGTCCAGGGTTTTTCAGGGGGAAGGAGTAATCGAAAAATTTTGAAATTTTTACCAAAACTATCTAGTTGGTCCTAACGTCTCGACAGAATCCTACCTTAATTTTAAGGCCAGTAAAACAGCTGTTGAAGTGGGAAAAAATTCGTGCTTTTCAGGAAAATAGCAACATAGGCATGTGAGGCATCATTTTCAATAGATTTTTCTATGCCGAATAGAATGAGACCATCGCCACGACGATAGCTTCAACCGTTTAGGAGTTATTGCAGTTTTTGTGAGACATTTTTGAGTTTTTTAAAATTTTTACAATTCTTAATAACTCGAAAACGACTAGAGCCACAAAAATCGTTTTCCACTCGTTGGAATGCCCACATAAACTTCTGTCCTCCCGATATCTTCAATTTAAAGAATCTAGTCGTATTACACAAATCAGCAAAATAAAAATCGGAAAAATTTGAGAATTTGGCCTCGGCTCTTAGATACGGTTGATTGATCTACTTACGACCACTAGCCTATTACAACAACAAGGCGGCGCACTCACACTAGACCAGTTGCGCTTGGCAACGTGAGAGCGAGTCAAGCTTTAACAATGGTTCTGAGGCATTCTTGAGGCATTTTTGATTTCATTATTCAGAGAATTTAATTGTTATTATTCTGTTAATAATGTAGGCGAATAAGAATAGATTGAATGGTGAATTTAACAACATTGACTATTAGCTGCGTTGAAGAGATTGGTAGACATATACCTATCGGTATAGTAAAGTGAGCAGTGTAGCTTTTTTTCGCCGGGTTGAAAAAAAAGTTTTTCTAAATCCCATCTAAAATACAAATTTATGCTTGAATTCTTGAATAATAACAACTAAATACCGTGTTTAAGGAGTACCTATATAAGTATCCCTAGGTTTGCCTTTGCAATCGAAAAATGAACCCCTGTGCAAAATTTGCAGAGCTCTTCGGATACACAGAAAACTAATGTGCACATGCCACTGATCTACTTAGCAGCGTTTTTTCAGTGAAAGCAGGACCCAACAAAAAGACAACTTTCAAATACTGAAAAACTCTTATACTTTTTAAAACCATCCTCAAAACAGAATAACTAGGTAACAATGCATAAGATATACTTTTATTCTTTCATTATCATTGCACAATTCAGTCTTCCAAATACCTACCACAAAAACGTTCATCTAATTTTTTAGTTGAAGAGGTTGAATTATTCAGTTGGTTCGATGGGAAAGGCTTAGTAGGTAACATTTATAGTGATGAAAGAAGGGCCCATGGCAGGACCTTTCACACGAAAGCAGTACATTTTAGGGTCCTTTCAAGGTTTCTGTGGACAGCAGGACCACGACCTAGAAAGTAGGACCTGTACTGCTGAAAACAGTACCTCTGGTCAGCCTAGTTATCACGCACCACTGGTTTATTGCAGATTCGGATTCTACACCCTTGGGAACGTGAACCAACAAAGTTTCAGGGGGTGTTAAAAAAAATTTTCCCTGACTGATTACAAAGGTTCATTTTATAAGAAAAATGAACCAAAATATCCACATGTTCTACGAAGTAAAACAAAGATTTTAAGACCAAGAACGCTCAATTCGCTTCATTTTTGTGGCCGGAAAAAAATAAAATAGAAAACAATAAAAATGCAAATATATCGGAAGTACTGTGTGTTATTAAAATTTTGATTAAACAGGGTGTTAGGTCTTGCCGAGCCAAACATTTCAGTTCAAGAAATTTGAAAAAAGGTTGAGAATTGAGGGAGTTATGGTCCTTTTTACTTCCATATATCCAGAGTAAATGGAAGTATTGTGATCGTCCTAAAATCGAGAATCGGAACGGAGCTTCAGAAAAAAACTTTTTCTTATACACATTTACTCAGAATCACTTCCTGAACAAGTGTCTGTGTGGCCGTGTGTCCGTTATGTCCGTGTGTCCGTTAGTCCGTCTGTGGTCATTTACAAAAATGACCATAACTCCCTCAATTCTCAACCTTTTTTCAAATTTCTTGCACTGAAATGTTTGTCACGGCAAGACCTAACACCCTGTTTAATCGAAATTCAGATAGCGGACAGTACTTCCGATATATTTGCATTTTTAGTGTTTTCTATTTTATTTTTTTCCGGTCACAAAAATGAACCGATTTGAGCGTTCTTGGTCTTAAAATCTTTGATTTACCTTGCAGAATATGTGGATATTTTTTATGTTCCGAAAAACTGGCGTTTTTTCATTTTGGGCGAATTTTAAAATTTGATTAGTGAATTTTTTGATATTTTTGACCTAAACACCCTCAAAAGCAGTCAAAATATGATCAAATTGTGTCACAATTTTACGTTCCTAAATATGGAAGTATTGTGTATTATCTACGCACCACTGGTTGTAAATGACCACAGACGGACACACAGACACGTGTTTCGAACCGTTCAACTCACAGCGACCTAACTTTGCACACTGGCTCGTGAGATGTGTCCCTTCCAAACCCCCCCACTTGCCAACAAACCACTCACAGCCGTCTTTCCCCTCCAGCTCAATTCCCGTTACTTTTGGGTCCCCCCCCCAACTCGTAATAGTTTTTTCTGAAGCTCCGTTCCGATTATCGATTTTAGGACAATTACAACACTTTAATTTACTCTGTAAATATGGACGTAAAAACCGTTTATAATAATAATAAACAAATTATTAAAAAGCGTTTCGTATTTTGAGCGAATTTTTACATTTGCATTGTGAGTTTTTCTTTTATTTTTGACCTAAACACCCTCAAGAGCAATCAAAAATGATCAAATTGTGTCACATTTTTACGTTTTAAAATATTTAAGTATTGTGTGTTATCCACGCACCACTGGTTTTTACTTCCATATTTACAGAGTAAATGGAAGTATTGTGATCGTCCTAAAATCGAGAATCGGAACGGAGCTTCAGAAAAAACTTTTTCTTATACACATTTTTCTCAGAATCACTTCCTGAACAAGTGTCTGTGTGTCCGTTAGTCCGTTAGTCCGTCTGTGGTCATTTACACAAATGGCCATAACTATCTCATTTCTCAACCTTTTTAAAAATTTCTTGAACTGAAATGTTTGTCTCGGCAAGACCTAACACCCTGTCTAATCGAAATTTGGATAACGCACAGTACTTCCGATATATTTGCATTTTTAGTGTTTTCTATTTTATGTTTTTCCGGCCACAAAAATGAACCGATTTGAGCGTTCTTGGTCTTAAAATCTTGGTTTTACCTTGCAGAATATGTGGATATTTTTTATGTTCCGAAAAACTGGCGGTTTTTTATTTTGGGCGAATTTTGAAATTTGAATAGTGAATTTTTTGATATTTTCGACCTAAACACCCTTAAAAGCAGTCAAAATATGATCAAATTGCGTCACAATTTTACGTTCCAAAATATGGAAGTATTGTGTGTTATCTACGCACCACTGGTCTTAAAGTGGACCACTCCTTCTATGGTTTTACACCTGACGGTGTACGGCCAACGGGCAAAAAAATTGTATTGCAGATTTGTGTTGTGGAAAGAAGTTTGTAAAAAAAATGTGTTGTAAAAAAAATGCTCCCCACCCATAACTGGAAAACCAGAAATTATGTAGGTACCAAAAAATTTAAAAATGGACAAATAGGTGTATGTACCAAATTGCAGGCTTTCTCTACACCCTAGTGAAAGAATTTTTGATATAAGATCAAAATTGGCTGCACTAGAGCAGGACATACATATCGAAAAAGGCGACAAAAATCCATACAAGTCGATTTGAGTAACCTCTATTTCGAACTCAGTTAAAAACCTCATTTGAAGGGTAAGGGGAAGGAACGAGGAATGTCACAAAAAGTACTTTTAGAGAAAAAGCAGGTTTTGTATTTTAAACTCTATGTTTTTTCCCCTTACACCGAATCTTTCGTTGCTTCTCAGTGCGACATTTATACTTTTTTCCCCTTGGAGTTTCACTTTACGGTTAGAACCTTTGAATTGCTACAAAATGCGCTATTAAGCTGGTTTTTGGGAAAAATGGACATTTCCTGTTCTTTCCCCTTACCCTTCATTTATGGCTCATGAACCTACGTGCAGGTCTTCGGTGCAGCACAGCCAAAGGTTTCCTACGACCGATCAGAAATAGAAAGAACCTCCACGTTATACTTCATTCCATGGTTGACAAGATACTATTTGATGACAACGTTCAAGATGGCGTCCCACGGGCAGTCGGCGTCTCATTCAAACGCTTCTCACTGACTGGTATAAAAGTATTTGCAACGAAGGAAATTCTACTGTCGGCAGGAGCCGTCAATTCTCCGCAGGTATTTTTCTGTTTGGTCTCTACCTATTGATTTTATTTCCACGATTGCGATTCTACTCTAAGGTAAATGAGTGAGAAATCATTCGGCTGATATTTTCAGCTGCTGATGCTCTCGGGGATCGGTCCGCCTGCTCATCTTCTGGAGAAAGGGATCGGAGTTCGCGTTCGTTCGCCTGGAGTTGGTTCAAACCTACAAGACCACATCGCGATTGGTGGAGCCACATATCTCATAAAATCGCCCCCATCCATGCGTCCGTCCGGAGCCGGCTGCGTTCTCCCTCGTCTTCTTACGCTCAATACGCTTAGAAAATTCATATTTGACAAATCAGGGCCGATGTATGGCCTACCAACAACAGAAGCTATGGCTTTTGTAAATACTAAGTAATTTCAGATTTATACCTATATGTAGGTATCAAGTCCGTAACCAGGATTTTAATTTTGGTTCACCCAATTACTACCATGGTGGTAGCTTCAACTGTTTAGGATTTATTGCGGATGAATCGCAAACTACTCGAACTATAAAATTCGTTATCCGCTCGTTGGAATTCCCAAAAAAACTTCAGCTTCAATTTAAAGCATTTTACAAATCAGCAAACCTAAAATTGGAAAAAGTTGAGAATTTGGCCTTGGTTCTTGGATACGGTTGATTGATTTTCTACTTACGGCCGCGAGCCTATTACACCAAGGTGACGCACTCACACTAGGTCAGTTGCGCGTGGCAACGTGAAATCGAGACAAGTTTTACTAACGGTTCTGAGGCATCTTGAGACTTGAAGCATTTTTAACATAATAGGAGGTGCACGTCACTGGAAAATTTGCTAAACGCTCGTTTTTTTTTTTTGGTTCATTTTTCTTAAGAAATGAACCTTTGTAATCGGTCAGGAAAAAAAAATTTTTAACACCCCCTGAAAATTTGTTGGTTTACGTTTCAAGGGGTGTAGAATCCAAATCTGCAATAAAAATTTTTTTTCCGTCCGCCGTCCGCCGTCCGGGGTTTTTCAGGGGGAAGGAGTTATCGAAAAATTTTGAAATTCTTACCAAAAATCAAGTTCCGTATCTAGTTGGTCCTAACGTCTCGACAAACCCTACCTTAATTTTAAGGCCAGTAAAACAGCTGTTGAAAAGATAAAAAATTCGTGCTTTTCTGGAAATTTCGATAGTAAATCAAGAAAACCTCGTAAGTGCTATTTGCAAAATTTTACAGGAGACACATAAAACTGATTTTACAGCACCCAGCGTAACAGACTTACGCGCATTTTCAAACCTCTCTGAATGCAACTATAATTGAACCAGTGGTGCGTAGATAACACACAATACTTCCATATTTTGAAACGTAAAATTGTGACACAATTTGATCATATTTTGACTGCTTTTGAAAGTGTTTAGGTCAAAAATATCAAAAAATTCAGTATTAAAATTTTAAAATTCGCCCAAAATGAAAAACGCTGCTAAGTAGATTAGTGACATGGGTACATTATTTGTCTGGGTATCTCAGAAAATAAAGTTCAAATAGTTGGAGTAGGTCGGTTTATCATCATATCATTTGTGGAGTAATGGTCAATCGTGAATTCAATTATGCCGAAAAGGTACGTTTTCACAATGATAATAAATAGGTAGGTATAAAAAGAAAATACCTGGCGGCTGCTTTCAAAGAAATATTTCCTGAGGCCTGGAGGCAAGAAGGCAGCCATTTTGTTAACCGCGTTAACAGGTGACAACTGTTATCAAGATCCGCCCCATTAACATAAGTTGTCCAATCCCAGCTTCACACTTTCAGTTTCTAATAGCCGAATCGCATTTTTGCAGTTCTGAGCCAATAAACGACGAAAGAGCCGGTAGGGGTAGGGGTAGGGGAAGTCCCCTACTTCCCCACCCTACCAAGATCAAGGGTGGGAATGTTACAGCCGCCATTTCGTATTCCTCACGCCTTGAACCGATTGGAACATGGGCCGTGAACCCAAGAAAACTGCAAAACCGCAATTTCAGCAGTGTCACTGCCCCCAAAATTGACCCTGTTGACCAAAATCTCGAAAAAATGCCAAATTTCATGTTTCATAGTCAATATCTAAAGATTCCCGCCAAAAAACCCCGAAGTCAAATCCATCATTTTTTTGAAATTTTTCCTAGGCTAGGACCTTGGATTTTCCAGCTGAAATCGGGTTTTTTCATTTTTCTTAGTCCTGGAGAGTTGTAGAAAATTGCAAATTCTTTGTGTCATGTACCTGCCCAAAACCTACTCAAAAATTTTTTTTTTGGAATTTTAACATTTTTTTTAAAGGGTCAAAAAAATATTTTTTGTTTAGATCAAAAATTAGTCTTTAAACCTGTTTTTGATTACTAAACCCAAATCGATTTTGACTTATAGGGAGTGAAAAATGTGTAAAACCTTCAAGGAATCCAACGAGCTCAAAAAATTCAAAATCGGTTCAGTAGGACTCCCTCAAATTGCCAAAAACGCGAAAACGCAGAAATCGCATTAAGAAATTCAAGCCAAACCGATTCAAAAACAAAATTTTCGAATTTTTTCGGAAAAACCACCCTATCTTATGGTAAATCAAGCGAGAAACACGGGAAAAATACTCAAAAAATTCTAAACCCACGGCATCACCTTCAAAATTGAGATTTTGTGTTTTTTCAAAAATATACCCTAATTATGCCGAATTGGACCCGTTAACCTTCTCCGATCGGATTGCCCAGACAATATGCCTCAAGTTGGAGCAAACCACAACTTTCAAGACTAATTTAGTCAAAATCGGATCAGTATTTCAATACGAAGTGGCTGGACGAAATTTTTGGCCAAAATTTCGTCCGTCCACTTCGTATTGAACCGCTGATCCGATTTTGGTGCGGTTGGTCCTAAAAGTTGTGTTTTGCTCCAACTTGAGGCATATTGTCAGGGGAATCCGATCAAAAAATTTTAAGGGGTCGAAAACCCAAAAAAACTGTTTTTGAGATAATGACTTTTTTTACATTTGATCGTTTTTGAGTAGTCTGGAGTTGATTCAGAGGATTCCCTTATAGGAGGTGCACGTCACAGGAAAATTTGCTAAACGCTCGGTTTTTTTTTTTGAAATCGGACCACTCCTTCTATGCGTTTTGCTGCTGACGGCGTACGGCGTACGGCGGACGGACAAAAAATTTTTATTGCAGATTCTTGTTCTAGAACCTCTGAAACGTGAAAGAACAAATTTTCAGGGGGTGTTGTAAAAAAATTTTTCTTGAACAATTACATAGGTACATTATTTCTGGAAATAATGTACCAAAAACGCCACATTTTCGGAATGTAAAAAATATCCACATATTCTGCAAGGTAAAACAAAATCAAATCGGTTCATTTTTGCAGCCGGAAAAAAATAAAATAGAAAACACTAAAAATGCAAATATCTCGGAAGTACTGTGCGTTATCCAAATTCCGATTAAACAGGGTGTTAGGTCTTGCCGAGACAAACATTTCAGTTCAAGAAATTTGAAAAAAGGTTGAGAAATGAGGGAGTTATGGCCATTTTTGTAAATGACCACAGACGGACACACAGACACACGGACAGACGGACACACGGACACACAGACACTTGTTCGCGAAGTGATTCTGAGTAAATGTGTATAAGGAAAAGTTTTTTCTGAAGCTCCGTTCCGATTCTCGATTTTAGGACGATCACAATACTTCCATTTACTCCGTAAATATGGAAGTAAAAAAGTTTTTTCTGAAGCTACGTTCCGATTCTCGATTTTAGGACGATCACAATACTTCCATTTACTCTGTAAATATGGAAGTAAAAAAGGGATCAACGACGCCACAGGGCTGTGCAGGCTGATGTCCTTTACCAGAATAGGTGAAAAAACGTTTTTCACAAAAAATCGGACTTACGAGGTTTTCTCGATTTACTGTCGATTTGTAACATAAGCATGTGACGCATCATTTTCTATAGATTTATCTATACCGAATCGAATGAGACCATCGCCACGGCGGTAGCTCTAACCGTTTAGGAGTTATTGCAGTTTTAGTGAGACATTTTTGAGTTTTTTAAAATTTCTACAATTCTGAATAACTCGAAAACGACTAGAGCCACAAAAATCGTTTTCCACTCGTTGGAATCCCCACAAAAACTTCTGTCCTCACGATATCTTCAATTTAAAGAATTTTGTCGCATTACACAAATCAGCAAAACAAAAATCGAAAAAATTTGAGAATTTGGCCTCGGCTCTTAGATACGGTTGATTGATCTACTTACGACCACTAGCCTATTACACCAACAAGGTGACGCACTCACACTACGACCAGTTGCGCTTGGCAACATGAAAGCGAGTCAGGCTTTAACAATGGTTCTAAGGCATTTTTAATTTCATTCATTATTCAGAGAATTTAATAATTATAGAATAATAACAACTAAATTCTGAGTTTAAGGAGTACCGATATATCGTGAAGTTTGACTTAGCAATCGAAAAATGAACCCCTGTGCAAAATTTGCAGAGTTCTTCGGACATAGCGAAAACTAATCTGCACATGCCACTGATCTACTTAGCAGCGTTTTTACTTCCATATTTACAGAGTAAATGGAAGTATTGTGATCGTCCTAAAATCGAGAATCGGAACGGAGCTTCAGAAAAAACTTTTTCTTATACACATTTACTCAGAATCACTTCCTGAACAAGTGTCTGTGTGTCCGTCTGTCCGTCTGTGGTCATTTACAAAAATGGCCATAACTCCCTCATTTCTCAACCTTTTTTCAAATTTCTTGAACTGAAATGTTTGTCTCGGCAAGACCTAACACCCTGTTTAATCGGAATTTGGATAACGCACAGTACTTCCGAGATATTTGCATTTTTAGTGTTTTCTATTTTATTTTATTCCGGCTGCAAAAATGAACCGATTTGAGCGTTCTTGGTCTCAAAATCTTCGTTTTACCTCGCAGAATATGTGGATATTTTTTACATTCCGAAAATGTGGCGTTTTTTCATTTTGGGCGAATTTTAACATTTTAATTGTGAATTTTTCGATATTTTTGGCCTAAACACTTTCAAAAGCAGTCAAAATATGATCAAATTGTGTCAAAATTTTACGTTCCAAAATATGGAAGTATTGTGTGTTATCTACGCACCATCTTCGTTTTACCTTGCAGAATATGTGGATATTTTTTACATTCCGAAAATGTGGCGTTTTTTCATTTTGGGCGAATTTTAAAATTTTAATACTGAATTTTTTTATATTTTTGACCTAAACACTTTCAAAAGCAGTCAAAATATGATCAAATTGTGTCACAATTTTACGTTCCAAAATATGGAAGTATTGTGTGTTATCTACGCACCACTGCTTTTAAATCGGATCACTCCTTCTATGCGTTTTGCTGCTGACGGTGTACAGCATACGGCGGACGGACAAAAAAATTGTATTGCAGATTCGTGTTCAAGAACCTCTGAAACGTGAAAGAAAGAATTTTCAGGGGGTGTTGTAAAAAAATTCTGCCTGAACAATTAGGTACATAGGTACATTATTTGGAAATAATGTACCAAAATGTATCATGTTTATAATACCTACTCATGTGAACAAATTCCAGAAAATTGTGGGGGGGGGCATGGTCTCTTGGGTGCAGGCCTGGTATGTATATAAGTTACCTAAAACTGTAAAATTGCCCTTTTTACTTCCATATTTACAGAGTAAATGGAAGTATTGTGATCGTCCTAAAATCGAGAATCGGAACGGAGCTTCAGAAAAAACTTTTTCTTATACACATTTACTCAGAATCACTTCCTGAACAAGTGTCTGTGTGTCCGTTAGTCCGTCTGTGGTCATTTACAACCAGTGGTGCGTAGATAACACACAATACTTCCATATTTTGGAACGTAAAATTGTGACACAATTTGATCATATTTTGACTGCTTTTGAAAGTGTTTAGGTCAAAAATATCAAAAAATTCACTATTAAAATTTTAAAATTTGCCCAAAATGAAAAAACGCCACTTTTTCGGAATGTAAAAAATATCCACATATTCTGCAAGGTAAAACGAAGATTTTGAGACCAAGAACGCTCAAATCGGTTCATTTTTGCGGCCGGAAAAAAATAAAATAGAAAACACTAAAAATGCAAATATCTCGAAAGTACTGTGCGTTATCCAAATTCCGATTAAACAGGGTGTTAGGTCTTGCCGAGACAAACATTTCAGTTCAAGAAATTTGAAAAAAGGTTGAGAAATGAGGGAGTTATGGCCATTTTTGTAAATGACCACAGACGGACAGACGGACAGACGGACAGACGGACACACGGACAGACGGACACACGGACACACAGACACTTGTTCAGGAAGTGATTCTGAGTAAATGTGTATGAGAAAAAGTTTTTTCTGAAGCTCCGTTCCGATTCTCGATTTTAGGACGATCACAATACTTCCATTTACTCTGTAAATATGGAAGTAAAAATGACCATAACTCCCTTAATTCTCAACCTTTTTTCAAATTTCTTAAACTGAAATGTTTGTCTCTGCGAGACCTAACACCCTGTTTAATCAAAATTTGGATAACGCACAGTACTTCCGATATATTTGCATTTCTAGTGTTTTCTATTTTATTTTTTTCCGGCCACAAAAATGAACCGATTTGAGCGTTCTTGGTCTCAAAATCTTTGTTTTACATTGCAGAATATGTGGATATTTTTTATATTCCGATAATGTGGCTTATTTTTATTTTGGGCGAATTTTAAAATTTGAATAGTGAATTTTTTGAGATTTTTGACCTAATCAATCTTAAAAGCAGTCAAAATATGATCAAATTGTGTCACAATTTTACGTTTCAAAATATGGAAGTATTGTGTGTTATCTACGCACCACTGGTCTTATACACATTTACTCAGAATCACTTCCCGAACAATATCTGTGTGTTTGTGTGTCCGTCTGTGGTCATTTACAAAATTGGCCATAACTCCCTTATTAATTAACCTTTTTTCGAATTTCTTAAACTGAAATGTTTGTCTCGGCAAGCCCTAACACCCTGTTCAATCGGAATTTGGATAACGCACAGTACTTCCGATATATTTGCATTTTTATTGTTTTCTATTTTATTTTTTTCCGGCCACAAAAATGGACCGATTTGAGCGTTCTTGGTCTCAAAATCTTCGTTTTATCTTGCAGAATATGTGGATATTTTTTATATGCCGAAAATGTGTCGGTTTTTACTTCCATATTTACAGAGTAAATGGAAGTATTGTGATCGTCCTAAAATCGAGAATCGGAACGGAGCTTCAGAAAAAACTTTTTCTTATACACATTTACTCAGAATCACTTCCTGAACAAGTGTCTGTGTGTCCGTGTGTCCGTGTGTCCGTTAGTCCGTCTGTCCGTCTGTCCGTCTGTGGTCATTTACAGAAATGACCATAACTCCCTCAATTCTCAAAATTTTTTCAAATTTCTTGAACTGAAATGTTTGTCTCGGCAAGACCTAACACCCTGTTTAATTGGAATTTGGATAACGCACAGTACTTCCGATATATTTGCATTTTTAGTGTTTTCTATTTTATTTTTTTCCGGCCACAAAAATGAACCGATTTGAGCGTTCTTGGTCTTAAAATCTTCGTTTTACCTTGCAGAATATGTGGATATTTTTTATATTCCAAAAATGTATTGTATTTTTATTTTGGGCGAATTTTAAAATTTGAAAAGTGAATTTTTTTATATTTTTGGCCTAAACACCCTTAAAAGCAGTCAAAATATGATCAAATTGTGTCACAATTTTACGTTTCAAAATATGGAAGTATTGTGTGTTATCTACGCACCACTGGTTTATTTTGGGCGAATTTTAAAATTTGAATAGTGAATTCTTTATATTTTTGACCTAAACACCCCCAAAACCAGTCAAAATATGATCAAATTGTGTCAAAATTTTACGTTTCAAAATATGGAAGTATTGTGTGTTATCTACGCACCACTGGTTTTTTATTGGTGTAGTACATACTTCACATGAGGTTTTGGCAGCCACATTAAATTAATTTTGGTTATTCCTTCTGTTGAAGGTTCGCCAACTATAGCGAAGACTGGCCCGATATTCAATTGTTCTTTGCGAGTTCAGGGGACAACGCCGACGGTGGGATTTTTGGCCGACGAAACAATGGCATCACTGATGATTATTATGCGACGGTTTTCGAACCGATACTTTACAAAGATTCATTCACAATTCTCCCCCTGCTCCTCCGACCAAAAAGTCGAGGTTGGATTGAGCTCAAAGATGCAAACCCTATGTCACATCCGCTCATTCGTCCAAATTACTTTGCTGATCGGCGAGACCTGGAAGTGATAGTGAGTAATTTGTATACACTTGCATCCCCACTTGCTTTGCGGCTTGGACAATATTATTCAAGTTGTAGGAAAATTAAAAATGTCAGGCGTGTACTAATCACAAATTTCCCACCCTTGAGATCGCTCGATTGGTACTCCTATATTGTTCTGAATTGTAAATATAAGATGTGCAAAAGCTTTCAAAGTACCTATCAAATAAGGCAGAAATCGTCAAAATCTGTTCATTACAATAAACGTTTCAAATTGGCGATAAACTAAAGAAAGGAAAATCACAATCACAAAATTGAAGCTCTGGAGGCCCATCCAAGTGGTAATGAGTAGATAGTGACAAATGAGCCGCTCAGTAGCCAAATGGGATAAGTCCATTTGTTCCGATTTTTGTTTTATTGCGCCAAACGGAAGAAAATGTCATATTCTTCCAGTTGACGAACGGGTTTAGTCCTAGTTAGCTTGAACATCGCTCGATCGCGTTGTTCGTTTTGGCAACTTCCACATCCCTTGAAATGTTCAGTTGCCAATGGAGAAATGTCCACCTTTTTTTCAGGTGTAGCTCTGCGTGCGTGTGTTTGCAACCTTTCGAACTGTTATCGTTGCCGTTTGTCGGTCATGGAAGAAGAAAAGGAAGGTTCACTAGATAGGGGATTTTGTGCAGCACGCTAGCGCTCCGATTTCACGCTGGAAGTAACGGGTACTATCAAGTTCTTCTGGGTTTCACCGGGGCCGCCCGTTAGATAGCGTGCCGGAAGCGCAATGTTTGCGTCGACCGCGTTGAGTCATCCAGATCTAGGAATTTTCAACGGAAGATTCCATCGCCACTGTTCGACGAGCCGACGACTGACGCGTCTAATTAATTTTTATTCGTTGTTTTGTGTTCGATGGGTTCGTTCGGTGTACCCATATTTTTGGAGTTGTGATTTTTGCTTTGAAGATTGCACCAACGTTTTCATTGATCGGTTTCACAGCATTTCGTTCCATGATGTAGGTAGGTAATTTACTTCGCCATGCCAAGACAGTGCTCTATCAAATGGTGCAGGCGTATCCGCAACTTCGCCTGTTGCAGGTAAATGAGCATAAGTTAATGTTTTTTGGCTAACTTAATTTGTCGTTTCAATGAATTTTTGAGAAAATGGATGCCCCTAAGAGAGAAACGTAAATGTGATAGAGACCCAAAAATTTTGTCTGGTCTGCTATAATGCAAGTTACATCTTCTTCTACTACTGATTGTAGTTTGAGTTATTAGATACTGCATTCCATTTCATTCGGGTAATCGCACCATTTACAGCATGAAGTTAGTAGCTAACCCTTTATAAAGCGGATACCCCCTTTTCTAGATTGGGAAGTGACTCCACTACGCAGCAAAAGCCCTATCACTTTTGTCCAGAGTTGTGAGAAGGCAGAACGTCATGATGAATCATCAAAAGTTGGTATGTATTCGCCTATTGGACGTTCACTGTTTTTGGTACATTATTTCCAGAAATAGTGTACTTAACTATGTAATCGGTCGGGAAAATTTCTTTTCACCACACCCAAATGTCAAAAAATTCATGATCCCAAAAACATTTTTTTTTTTTAGATTTTCGACCCCTTAACCTTTTTTGATCGGGTTCCCCCGGACAATATGCATCAAGTTGGAGCAAATCACACCTTTTAGGACCAACCGCGACAAAATCGGATCAGCGGTTCTGTACGAAGTTCTGTCCACAAATTTGGCCAAAGTTTTGTGTTTTTACTTCCATATTTACAAAGTAAATGGAAGTATTGTGATCGTCCTAAAATCGAGAATCGGAACGGAGCTTCAGAAAAAACTTTTTCTCATACACATTTATCACTTCCCGAACAAGTGTCTGTGTGTCCGTGTGTGGTCATTTACAAAAAAAGCCATAGCTCCCTCAATTCTCAACCTTTTTTCAAATTTCTTGAACTGAAATGTTTGTCTCGGCAAGACCTAACACCCTGTTTAATCGAAATTTGGATAACGCTCAGTACTTCCGATATATTTGCATTTTTAGTGTTTTCTATTTTATTTTTTCCGGCCACAAAAATGGACCGATTTGAGCGTTCTTGGTCTCAAAATCTTTTTTTTACCTTGCAGAATATGTGGATGTTTTTTTATATTCCAAAAATGTATCGAATTATTTTTTTTTGGCGAATTTTAAAATTTGCATAGTGAATTTTTTGATATTTTTGACCTAAACACCCTTAAAAACAGCCAAAATAGGATCAAATTTTTTCAAATATGTACGTTTCAAAATATGGAAGTATTGTGTGTTATCTACGCACCACTGGTTGGACTTCGTATCGAACCGCTGATCCGATTTTAATAAAACTAGACCTAAAAGTTGTGGTTTGCTTTAACTTTATGCATATTGTCCGAGGGATCCGATCAAAAAATGCTAAGGGTCCAAATCGGCATTAGTATGGTCCATTTTTGGAAATCATACTGAATGAAACCCACTCCTATTATTTGAACTTTATTTTCTGTGATACCCAGAAAAAGAATGTAGGTACCCATGCCAGCAATAGTTTTTTATTTGAAATCTGCCTAAATATTGCTTTTTGTAGGCGACGAGGGAAGCTTATAGTTATATATAGTTGATTATTTCGATATGTTTCACTAGTTTATGTTTTTTTGCGTAAGTTGTACTATCCCCCAACTACTACCCAACTAAAAACTAAAAGCTGATTTCATGTTGACAGGTCCACCCCGTCTCTGTCCGCATCGTCAACTTCTGTCACCGGTGAAATTACGAGTCGTAGCGTACTGCATTTAGCATATTTCTGTTTGAAGCAACGAGGTACCTACCGAATTTTTGTATTTGTGAACTTCTCTTATGAAAGCATTCTCAATGTATAGCTACAATTTTCCTGTACTTACCAACAATTTAATATTTGAAATATTACAAACCTCTGTGACAAAAACTTGCAATATTGAAATACCTATGTTATGAAGACTCATTTATTATTTTTGTAAATTACCTACTGCAAGTTATGCCATCATTTTTACTCTTTGTTTGGAGAATACATTATTTTTATGTGGATAAAACGCGTTTTCCTTCCTAATTTTCCTATCAGTTCCTACCTACCTCTATTTGGGGTGCGATCGTGATGAAAACAAATATGTCTGCCGAAGCTTCGACTGAGACATAGAAAATGAAACAACTAACGAAGAAGAAGAAGTGAATAATCACCATAATCACCCGCTGAGTTGACAGCCTCGCTATCTGTAGTTTTGGTGTTGTACTACAGTTTGGTTCTCATTACTTCCAGCAAGAACGCCACTGTGCCCGTGCACGCCGTTTAGCCTAGGAGTGGACCTTCGTCTTCTTCTTCCATGTTTGTCGGTATTGTGGGGTTGCTTACTAACTTGAGTTGAAGAAAACGAACCCAAACACAATTTTCTTCAAGGAAACCTTGAATGAAGAGATGCCATTCAAGGAAGTCACTGTTGGGAGGCGTGCGAGGGGAAGAGGGAAAGAGGAAATTCCTCTGCTTTTGGGGAACATTGAGCAGCCCCTTCTTTATGAAGAGAACCGTCCTGTCACCTCTGCCAAAAAGAAAGACATGCTGAGCCTTGAGGTATATTCCTCCTCATAAACATGCCTTTTTCAACCGCTTGACTTGTACTCCCAGAAGACACACCGATCCTCAGACTTCCCAGGAGAACATTAATGAAGAGGATGACGACGAAATCTTTTATACTGAACATTGATCAGGGACAATTTTTTCTATATTTCAGTTTGAGAGTTCCTAAATTACTATTCAAAATAATGTTAAAAATCCTACATAGTTTCGACGTTCCTGTTCTATAAAGTGGCATCAAATGTTACAAACCTACCTAGTTACGAAGTACCTGTTCTCTAAAGTGCCACCTATAATATAGGTACTATTTTCATAATAAGGTAATATAGGTATGTAGGTATAATATAAGGGAAAAGCACCAATAGCGGACATGACAACAGTAGTGGACACTTGGGTTAAAAATCGATAAAATAAGGGTTTGAGACAACTTGGGGGGTTCTTTTTTTGTGCCACAACTATTCAAGATTAGGCACAACAAAGAAGAACCCCCCAAGTTGTCTCAAACCCTTATTTTATCGATTTTTAACCCAAGTGTCCACTACTGTTGTCATGTCCGCTATTGGTGCTTTTCCCTTACCTATAACAATTATAACAACAATATAACATATTATGTTATTATTTTCTAACTCTAATACTGGTTGTGATTGGTATTTTTTTCAAGTTCTTAAATTGTTACTTACCTACCTAAGGCTGAAAATTGTAATACTTAATGCTGTCAAAAATTGGTCGTGTTCATATTTACACATGTTTTCTTACTAAAAATTGAAGTCGTTAAAATAAAGATTAATAACGTTTTGGAAGTGTTTTTAGCACCTAACTTACTTGAACAGGCACATACGAGTACGGAGCAACATTACTACAATAGGTAATAATGTTGATACTCATGTTTGAAATTATTTTCTACGAATCATTTTCAACTTTCGAGACATGTTTTACTTTTGAGAGAAACATGCATTTTTACTTCCATATTTACAGAGTAAATGGAAGTATTGTGATCGTCCTAAAATCGAGAATCGGAACGGAGCTTCAGAAAAAACTTTTTCTTATACACATTTACTCAGAATCACTTCCTGAACAAGTGTCTGTGTGTCCGTGTGTCCGTTAGTCCGTCTGTCCGTCTGTGGTCATTTACAAAAATGGCCATAACTCCCTCATTTCTTAACCTTTTTTCAAATTTCTTGAACTGAAATGTTTGTCTCGGCAAGACCTAACACCCTGTTTAATCGGAATTTGGATAACGCACAGTACTTCCGAGATATTTGCATTTTTAGTGTTTTCTATTTTATTTTTTTCCGGCCACAAAAATGAACCGATTTGAGCGTTCTTGGTCTTAAAATCTTTCTTTTGCGTTGCAGAATATGTGGATATTTTTTATGTACCAAAAAACTGGCGTTTTTCCAATTAGGGCGAATTTTGAAATTTGAATACTGAATTTTTCGATATTTTTGGCCTAAACACCCTTAAAAGCAGTCAAAATATGATCAAATTGTGTCACAATTTTACGTTCAAAATATGGAAGTATTGTGTGTTAACTACGCACCACTGGTTTTCTTCAGTTGACAAACGAGTCATGTCCATAAAAAAGGGGGGTTCTGAAAGATTTTTTGATTTTTGGACTCACCATTAGCCATTTTGAGGAAAAGTGGTAGTGGAGTTATGTTTTATTGAGTAATCGAACACAGAGAAATGATCTATTTTGTCTATGTTTAATTTTTTACAAAACTACAGCACCAAACTCAAATACTTCGCTCCTGTAAAATTTGAAAAATGGACTTATTCCACTTGGGTACTGAACGGCTCAAAAGTGTTCAGAAGTTGATTTTGACGGAATGGCCTCAGGAGTTCGAACCTCCGCTCAAATTTCAATTTTTTGGACGACTGCTGAATTCCCGCTTACTATATGTGCAGATTGAAGGAGCTAAAATTGGCTACGAATTGACCAGGACACCATCATTTCAAAAGTTCGAATCCAAGCTACACGACATCAGTTGCCCTGGATGCGAAGAATTCCCGTTGGCCTCCGACGACTGGTGGAGGTGCCAGGTGAGCAAACATCTTGGCGTTGTAAAACGGAAATTATTCTAGGATGAAATCACCAATTTCTGACGCTTTAAAAAAAATTGTATGGTTTGTCTTTAATACAGTAACCATTTAATGGCCGATCTTCACTGTGGAAATTTTTATGTTAGTTAGGCCAAGATCACCTACTCTCTCAGCCCCACTCCCTCTTTTGCTGTTACCTGCTGTTCTATGTCTGCCAGTGAATGTCTAGGCCAATCAAAATCTCTGACGCCGTTCTCTCATTTTATGGTAGTTTAAAAATACGCAACCCGCATACCCGGGAAAAATACGGAAACCAGTGGTGCGTAGATAACACACAATACTTTCATATTTTGAAACGCACTTATTTGACAAAATCTGATCATATTTTGGCTGTTTTTAAGGCTGTTTAGGTCAAAAATGTCGAAAAAATTCACTATGAAAACTTTAAAAATTCGCCAAAAAAAAATTCGCTACATTTTTGGAATATAAAAAATATCCACATATTCTGCAAGGTAAAACGAAGATTTTGAGACCAAGAACGCTCAAATCGGTCTATTTTTGTGGCCGGAAAAAAATAAAATAGAAAAAACTAAAAATGCAAATATATTGGAAGTACTGTGAGTAACTCAAATTCCGATTAAACAGGGTGTTAGGTCTTGCTGAGACAAACATTTCAGTTCAAGAAATTTGAAAAAAGGTTGAGAAATGAGGGAGCGATGGCCATTTTTGTAAATGACCACAAACGGACAGACGGACACACAGACACACGGACACACAGACACTTGTTCAGGAAGTGATTCTGAGTAAATGTGTATAAGAAAAAGTTTTTTCTGAAGCTCCGTTCCGATTCTCGATTTTAGGACGATCACAATACTTCCATTTACTCTGTAAATATGGAAGTAAAAATCTAAAACCTAGACATTACCTTAAACATTGAGTTTTTGTGTTTTTACTTCCATATTTACAGAGTAAATGGAAGTATTGTGATCGTCCTAAAATCGAGAATCGGAACGGAGCTTCAGAAAAAACTTTTTCTTATACACATTTACTCAGAATCACTTCCTGAACAAGTGTCTGTGTGTCCGTCTCTCTGTCTGTCCGTCTGTGGTCATTTACAACCAGTGGAGCGTAGATAACACACAATACTTCCATATTTTGAAACGTAAAATTGTGACACAATTTGATCATGTTTTGACTGCAATTAAGGGTGCCTAGGTCAAAAATATCAAATAATTAACCATGCAAATTTTAAAATTCGCCCAAAATAAAAATACGACACAGTATTGGAAAATAAAAAACGCTGCTAAGTAGATCAGTGGCATGTGCAGATTAGTTTTCGGTATGTCCGAAGAACTCTGCAAATTTTGCACAGGGGTTCATTTTTCGATTGCAAAGACAAACCAGGCAAAAAATAATCATCCTCTTCGCTTGATAAATACTTACTTACCTATCCATCTTTTCAACTCAGCAAATCGTTTAATTCCGTCAAATTCACCATTTAATCTATTCTTAATCACCTTCATAATTAACAGAATAACCAGTGGTGCGTAGATAACACACAATACTTCCATATTTTGAAACGTAAAATTGTGACACAATTTGATCATATTTTGACTGCTTTTAAGGGTGTTTAGGCCAAAAATATCGAAAAATTCACTATTAAAATTTTAAAATTCGCTCAAAATTAAAAAATGCCACATTTTCGGAATGTAAAAAATATCCACATATTCTGCAAGGTAAAACAAAGATTTTAAGACCAAGAACGCTCAAATCGGTTCATTTTTGTGGCCGGAAAAAAATAAAATAGAAAACACTAAAAATGCAAATATATCGGAAGTACTGTGCGTTATCCATATTCCGATTAAACAGGGTGTTAGGTCTTGCCGAGACAAACATTTCAGTTCGAGAAATTTGAAAAAAGGTTGAGAAATGAGGGAGTTATGGCCATTTTTACTTCCATATTTACAGAGTAAATGGAAGTATTGTGATCGTCCTAAAATCGAGAATCGGAACGGAGCTTCAGAAAAAACTTTTTCTTATACACATTTACTCAGAATCACTTCCTGAACAAGTGTCTGTGTGTCCGTCTGTCCGTCTGTCCGTGTGTCCGTCTGTCCGTCTGTCCGTCTGTGGTCTTTTACAAAAATGGCCATAACTCCCTCATTTCTCAACCTTTTTACTTCCATATTTACAGAGTAAATGGAAGTATTGTGATCGTCCTAAAATCGAGAATCGGAACGGAGCTTCAGAAAAAACTTTTTCTTATACACATTTACTCAGAATCACTTCCTGAACAAGTGTCTGTGTGTCCGTCTGTCCGTCTGTCCGTCTCTGGTCTTTTACAAAAATGGCCATAACTCCCTCATTTCTCAACCTTTTTTCAAATTTCTCGAACTGAAATGTTTGTCTCGGCAAGACCTAACACCCTGTTTAATCGGAATATGGATAACGCACAGTACTTCCGATATATTTGCATTTTTAGTGTTTTCTATTTTATTTTTTTCCGGCCACAAAAATGAACCGATTTGAGCGTTCTTGGTCTTAAAATCTTTGTTTTACCTTGCAGAATATGTGGATATTTTTTACATTCCGAAAATGTGGCATTTTTTAATTTTGAGCGAATTTTAAAATTTTAATAGTGAATTTTTCGATATTTTTGGCCTAAACACCCTTAAAAGCAGTCAAAATATGATCAAATTGTGTCACAATTTTACGTTTCAAAATATGGAAGTATTGTGTGTTATCTACGCACCACTGGTTGTAAATGACCACAGACGGACACACGGACACACAGACACTTGTTCAGGAAGTGATTCTGAGTAAATGTGTATAAGAAAAAGTTTTTTCTGAAGCTCCGTTCCGATTCTCGATTTTAGGACGATCACAATACTTCCATTTACTCTGTAAATATGGAAGTAATAATAATTATTAAATTCTCTGAATAATGAAATTAAAAATGCCTCAAGAATGCTTCAGAACCATTGTTGAAGCCTGACTCGCTCTCATGTTGCCAAGCGCAACTGGTCGTAGTGTGAGTGCGTCACCTTGTTGGTGTAATAGGCTAGTGGTCGTAAGTAGATCAATCAACCGTATCTAAGAGCCGAGGTCAAATTCTAAAATTTTTATTTTGCTGATTTGTGTAATGCGATCAGATTCTTTAAATTGAAGATATCGGGAGGACAGAAGTTTTTGTGGGCATTCCAACGAGTGGAAAACGAATTTTGTGGCTCGAGTAGTTTTCGAGTTATTAAGAATTGGGGAAATTTTGAAAAACTCAAAAATGCTTCACTAAAACTGCAATAACTCCTGAACGGTTGAAGCTACCGGCGTGGCGATGGTCTCATTCGATTCAGCATGGAAAAATCTATAGAAAATGATACCTCACATGCCTATGTTGCAAATTTCCTTAAAACGACGAATTTTTTACGACTTCAACAGCTGTTTTACTGTCCTTAAAATTAAGGTAGGGTTCTGTCGAGACGTTAGGACCAACTAGATACGAAACTTGATTTTTGGTAAAAATTTCAAAATTTTACGATAACTCCTTCCCCCTGAAAAACCCCGGACGGCGGACGGCGTACGGCGGACGGACAAAAAATTTTTATTGCAGATTCGGATTCTACACCCCTTGAAACGTAAACCAACAAATTTTCAGGGGGTGTTAAAAAAAAAATTTTCCTGACCGATTACAAAGGTTCATTTCTTAAGAAAAATGAACCAAAATATCCACATATTCTGCAAGGTAAAACAATGATTTTAAGACCAAGGCACTCAAATCGGTCCATTTTTGTGGCCAAGAAAATAAAATAGAACCAGTGGTGCGTAGATAACACACAATACTTCCATATTTTGAAACGTGAAATTGAGACACAATTTGATCAATTTTTGACTGCTTTTAAGGGTGTTTAGGCCAAAAATATCAAAAAATTCATTATTAAAATGTTAAAATTCGCCCAAAATGAAAAAACGCCACATTTTAGGAATGTAAAAAATATCCACATATTCTGCAAGGTGAAACAAAGATTTTAAGACCAAGAACGCTCAAATCGGTTCATTTTTGCGGCCGGAAAAAAATAAAATAGAAAACAATAAAAATGCAAATATATCGGAAGTACTGTGCGTTATCCAAATTTCGATTAGACAGGGTGTTAGGTCTTGCCGAGACAAACATTTCAGTTCAAGAAATTTGAAAAAAGGTTGAGAAATGAGGGAGTTATGGCCATTTGTGTAAATGACCACAGACGGACTAACGGACAGACAGACAGACAGACGGACACACGGGCACACAGACACTTGTTCGGGAAGTGATTCTGAGTAAATGTGTATAAGACCAGTGGTGCGTAGATAACACACAATACTTCCATATTTTGAAGCGTAAAATTGTGACACAATTTGATCATATTTTGACTCCTTTTAAGGGTGTTTAGGTCAAAAATATCAAAAAATTCAGTATTAAAATTTTAAAATTCGCCCAAAATGAAACCAGTGGTGCGTAGATAACACACTATACTTCCATATTTTAAAACGTAAAATTGTGACACAATTTGATCATATTTTGACTGCTTTTGAAAGTGTTTAGGTCAAAAATATCAAAAAATTCAGTATTAAAATTTTAAAACTCGCCCAAAATGAAACCAGTGGCGCGTAGATAACACACAATACTTCCATATTTTGAAACGTAAAATTGTGACACTATTTGATCATATTTTGACTGCTTTTAAGGGTGTTTAGGACAAAAATATCGAAAATTTCACTATTAAAATTTTAAAATTCGCTCAAAATGAAAAACCGCCACATTTTTGGAATGTAAAAAATATCCACATATTCTGCAAGGTAAAACAAAGATTTTAAGACCAAGAACGCTCAAATCGGTTCATTTTTGTGGCCGAAGAAAATAAAACAGAAAACACTAAAAATGCAAATATATCGGAAGTACTGTGCGTTATCCAAATTTCGATTAAACAGAGTGTTAGGTCTTGCCGATACAAACATTTCAGTTCAAGAGATTTGAAAAAAGGTTGAGAATTGAGGGAGTTATGGTCATTTTTGTAAATGACCACAGACGGACAGACGGACTAACGGACACACGGACTAACGGACACACGGACACACAGACACTTGTTCAGGAAGTGATTCTGAGTAAATGTGTATAAGAAAAAGTTTTTTCTGAAGCTCCGTTCCGATTCTCGATTTTAGGACGATCACAATACTTCCATTTACTCTGTAAATATGGAAGTAAAAATCGCCAGTTTTTCGGAACATAAAAAATATCCACATATTCTGCAAGGTAAAACGAAGATTTTGAGACCAAGAACGCTCAAATCGGTTCATTTTTGCGGCCGGAAAAAAATAAAATAGAAAACACTAAAAATGCAAATATTTCGGAAGCACTGTGCGTTATCCAAATTCCGATTAAACAGGGTGTTAGGTCTTGCCGAGACAAACATTTCAGTTCAAGAAATTCGGAAAAAGGTTGAGAAATGAGGGAGATATGGCAATTTTACTTCCATATATACAGAGTAAATGGAAGTATTGTGATCGTCCTAAAATCGAGAATCGGAACGGAGCTTCAGAAAGAACTTTTTCTTACACACATTTACTCAGAATCACTTCCTGAACAAGTGTCTGTGTGTCCGTTACGTCCGTCTGTCTGTCTGTCCGTCTGTCCGTCTGTGGTCATTTACAACCAGTGGTGCGTAGATAACACACAATACTTCCATATTTTGGAACGTAAAATTGTGACACAATTTGATCATATTTTGACTGCTTTTAAGGGAGTTTAGGTCAAAAATATCAAAAAATTCACTATTCAAATTTCAAAATTCGCCCAAAATAAACCAGTGGTGCGTAGATAACACACAATACTTCCATATTTTGAAACGTAAAATTGTGACACAATTTGATCATATTTTGACTGCTTTTGAAAGTGTTTAGGTCAAAAATATCAAAAAATTCAGTATTAAAATTTTAAAATTCGCCCAAAATGAAAAAACGCCACATTTTCGGAATGTAAAAAATATTCACATATTCTTCAAGGTAAAACAAAGATTTTGAGACCAAGAACGCTCAAATCGGTTCATTTTTGCGGCCGGAAAAAAATAAAATAGGAAACACTAAAAATGCAAATATCTCGGAAGTACTGTGCGTTATCCAAATTTCGATTGAACAGGGTGTTAGGTCTTGCCGAGACAAACATTTCAGTTCAAGAAATTTGAAAAAAGGTTGAGAAATGAGGGAGTTATGGCCATTTTTGTAAATGACCACAGACGGACTAACGGACTAACGGAGGAACGGACTAACGGACTAACGGAGTAACGGACTAACGGACACACGGACACACAGACACTTGTTCAGGAAGTGATTCTGAGTAAATGTGTATAAGAAAAAGTTTTTTCTGAAGCTCCGTTCCGATTCTCGATTTTAGGACGATCACAATACTTCCATTTACTCTGTAAATATGGAAGTAAAAATCGCCAGTTTTTCGGAACATAAAAAATATCCACATATTCTGCAAGGTAAAACAAAGATTTTAAGACCAAGAACGGACTAACGGACACACAGACACTTGTTCAGGAAGTGATTCTGAGTAAATGTGTATAAGAAAAAGTTTTTTCTGAAGCTCCGTTCCGATTCTTGATTTTAGGACGATCACAATACTTCCATTTACTCTGTAAATATGGTAAAAGTAAAAATGGGCATAACTCCCTCATTTCTCAACCTTTTTTCAAATTTCTTGAACTAAGATGTTTGTCTCGGCAAGACCTAACACCCTGTTTAATCGGAATTTGGATAACGCACAATACTTCCAATATATTTGCATTTTTGTGTTTTCTATTTTATTTTTTCCGTCCACAAAAATTGACCGTTTTGAGCGTTCTTGGTCTTAAAATCTTTGTTTTACCTTGCAGAATATGAGGATATTTTTTTTATTCCAAAAATGTAGCGAATTTTTTTTTGGCAAATTTTAAAATTTGCATAGCGAATTTTTTGACATTTTTGACCTCAATCAAACTACAGTCAAAATATGATCGAATTTTTTCAAATATGTACGTTTCAAAATATGGAAGTATTGTGTGTTATCTACGCACCACTGGTTACTTCCATACTTACAGAGTAAATGGAAGTATTGTGATCGTCCTAAAATCGAGAATCGGAACGGAGCTTCAGAAAAAACTTTTTCTTATACACATTTACTCAGAATCACTTCCTGAACAAGTGTCTGTGTGTCCGTGTGTCCGTTAGTCCGTCTGTCCGTCTGTGGTCATTTACAAAAATGGCCATAACTCCCTCATTTCTTAACCTTTTTTCAAATTCCTTGAACTGAAATGTTTGTCTCGGCAAGACTAAGACACCACCCTAAGCAAGACTAACACCCTGTTTAATCGAAATTTGGATAACGCACAGTACTTCCGATATATTTGCATTTTTAGTGTTTTCTATTTTATTTTTTTCCGGCCACAAAAAGAACCGATTTGAGCGTTCTTGGTCTTAAAATCTTGGTTTTACCTTGCAGAATATGTGGATATTTTTTATGTACCGAAAAACTGGCGTTTTTTTATTTTAAGCGAATTTTGAATAGTGAATTTTTTGATATTTTTGACCTAAACACCCTTAATTGCAGTCAAAATATGATCAAATTGTGTCACAATTTTACGTTTCAAAATATGGAAGTATTGTGTGTTATCTACGCACCACTGGTTGTAAATGACCACAGACGGACAGACAGAGAGACGGACAGACGGACACACAGACACTTGTTCAGGAAGTGATTCTGAGTAAATGTGTATAAGAAAAAGTTTTTTCTGAAGCTCCGTTCCGATTCTCGATTTTAGGACGATTCCAATACTTCCATTTACTCTGTAAATATGGAAGTAGAAATGACCATAACTCCCTCAATTCTTAACCTTTTTTCAAATTTCTTGAACTGAAATGTTTGTCTCGGCAAGACCTAACCCCCTGTTTAATCGAAATTTGGATAACGCACAATACCTCCGATGTATTTGCATTTTTACTTCCATATTTACTGAGTAAATGGAAGTATTGTGATCGTCCTAAAATCGAGAATCGGAACCGAGCTTCAGAAAAGACTTTTTCTTACACACATTTACTCAGAATCACTTCCTGAACAAGTGTCTGTGTGTCCGTCTGTGGTCAATTACAATAGTGGCCATAACTCCCTCAATTCTCAAACTTTTTCAAATTTCTTGAACTGAAATGTTCGTCTCGGCAAGACCCAACACCCTGTTTAATCGAAATTTTGATAACGCACAGTACTTCCGATATATTTGCATTTTTAGTGTTTTCAATATATTTTTTTTCAGGCCAGAAAAATGAACCGATTTGAGCATTCTTGGTCTTGAAATCTTTGTTTTACCTTGCAGAATATGTGGATATTTTTTATATTCCAATAATGTATTATATTTTTATTTTGGGCGAATTTTAAAATTTTAATAGTGAATTTTTTGATATTTTTGACCTAAACACCCTTAAAAACAGTTAAAATATGATCAATTTTTTTCAAATATGTACGTTTCAAAATATGGAAGTATGTGTGTTATCTACGCACCACTGGTTTGTATCTTCTTTTTAATTTTTTTCCGGCCACAAAAATGAAGCGAATTGAGCGTTCTTGTTCTTAAACTTTTTGTTTTACCTTGCAGAATATGTGGATATTATTTTATGTATAAGGCGAATTTTAAAATTTGTAAAAGTAAGTTTTTTGATATTTTTGACCTAAACACCCTTAAAAGCAGTCAAAATATGATCAAATTGTGTTTGAATTTGACGTTTCAAAATATGGAAGTATTGTGTGTTATCTACGCACCACTGGTTTTTCGAACCTTTCCAATGAAGATAGGGAGTTCTAACTTGGCAGATTAAACGCGCTACGTCAAGATGTACACAGCCGTGTGTCTAACTCCAAAATGGTCGATTGGGGCCTTATCTTAACACGGCAGCATAGTACGAACAAAGGAAGGATGTGAGATAGCTGGTGTTCAATTAAAAACTGAGATAGCTGATGTTGGAATATCGGCGATTGTCGCAGGATCTGTTGACAGGAGTTGTCAAAAATCTGACTTCACCAATCGATTCGCTGTGAATAATCAATTAAGAAACTATCAAAACCCCGAAATGGTCAAAAGTTGAGATAGCAGGTGTTGCCACATAAACGACGATATTTAGATTAGGTACACATAGTAGGTATCTGAATGAAACTTTTTATTTCCATCCTATCTTTTTTCGTATTTCTGACTCAATCTGTTAATTTACTGTTCTGTAGGCGAGACATTACACGATGACGATTTATCACCCTGTGGGTACATGCAAAATGGGGCCTCCAGGTGACGTCGAAGCTGTTGTAAGCCCTAGGCTCAACGTTTACGGGGTCCACAGCCTAAGAGTTATTGACGCATCCATCATGCCGACGATAGTGAGCGGTAACACAAACGCTCCAACTATCATGATCGCCGAAAAAGCGGCTGACATGATCAAAGCCGATTGGGGCATACCCGTCATTCCTCCGTAGGTACTACCAGAAACAACCGGAGTCAACGGCATTTAATAAATTAAAAAAACGCTGCTAAAGTAGATCAGTGCCATGCGCACTAGATTTTTCTGTGTATCCGAAGATCTCAGCAAATTCTGCACAAAGGTTCATTTTTCGATTGCAAAGACAAACCTCACCTATGATATTTGTACACCTACTCCTGAAACGCGGAATTTAGTAATAATTACTAGGGTTTAGTAATTATTTAGATTAATTAGAATTTATTACTTCGATATTTACAGAGTAAATGGAAGCATTGTGATCGTCCTAAAATCGAGAATCGGAACGGAGCTTCAGAAAAAACTTTTTCTTATACACATTTACTCAGAATCACTTCCTGAACAAGTGTCTGTGTGTCCGTGTGTCCGTCTGTCCGTGTGTCCGTCTGTGGTCATTTACAAGAATGGCCATAACTCCCTCATTTCTCAACCTTTTTTCAAATTTCTTGAACTGAAATGTTTGTCTCGGCAAGACCTAACACCCTGTTTAATCGGAATATGGATAACGCACAGTACTTCCGAGATATTTGCATTTTTAGTGTTTTCTATTTTATTTTTTTCCGGCCGCAAAAATGAACCGATTTGAGCGTTCTTGGTCTCAAAATCTTCGTTTTACCTTGCAGAATATGTGGATATTTTTTACATTCCGAAAATGTGGCGTTTTTTCATTTTGGGCGAATTTTAAAATTTTAATACTGAATTTTTTGATATTTTTGACCTAAACACTTTCAAAAGCAGTCAAAATATGATCAAATTGTGTCACAATTTTACGTTTCAAAATATGGAAGTATTGTGTGTTATCTACGCACCACTGGTTTTTTACTAGGTGTACCCGCCCGGCGTTGCCCGTGTCAAAAAACCGTGATTAATTAATTAATTAGGTAGACTGTCTCTCTCTCTCCCCCCCCCCCCCCACACACACACACACACAACATTTCCCGTCGATAAAAAGAAACAATCAGTTGAAAAATTAGTTTAAATAAAAACAAGTCATTTTTTTTTAATAAAAAAAAAATTTTAATTTTTCTAATTCAAAAGTTGAAAATTGGGCTTCGAGGTCAGGTGGCCAGCCCCTTTGTGCTTCCGTGTAAAAAATTCCAGGTCCCTGCGTGCGATAGATTTGGCTGGAGGGCTCGTTCAGACAGACAGACACATAAGCACTACACTTGCTTTTATTATTATAGATTAGAATCATTTAAATTAATTAGATTATTTAGAGTAATTAATTAGAATTTAGTAATAATAATTATTATTCGAGCATTTAAGCTTAAATTTGTATTTTAGATGGGGATTTAGAAAAAGTTTTTGGTACATTATTTTCAATAATGTACCTATGTAATCGGTCAGGAAAAATTTTGCTGGTCTTAAAAGTTGTGGTTTGCTCTAACTTGGTGCATATTGTCAGGGGAATCTGATCAAAAAATTTTAAGGGGTCTATGACCCCAAAAAACTTGGGATCATGAATTTGTTGACATTTGAACGTTTTTTAATGCTTTGGAATTAATTCAGAGGATTCCCTTATAGAAGGTGCACGTTACAGGAAAAATTGCTAAATTTTGGTGTTTGGTACATTATTTCCAGAATTAATGTACCTATGTAATCGGTCAGGAAAATTTAGACAACACCCCCTGAAAATTTTTCTTTCACGTTTCAGAGGTTCTGGAACACGACTATACAATAAAAATTTTTGTCCGTCCGCCGTACGTCGTCTGCAGCTAAGCGCATAGAAGAAGTTGTCCGATTTCAAAAAAAAAAAAAAAAAAAAAAAAAAAAACGCCGCTAAGTAGATCAGTGGCATGTGCACATTAGTTTTCTGTGTACCTATCCGAAGAATTCTGCAAATTCTGCACAGGGGTTCATTTTGGTACATTATTTCCAGAAATAATGTACCTATGTAATTGATCAAAAACCAGTGGTGCGTAGATAACACACAATACTTCCATATTTTGAAAAAAATTGATCATATTTTGACTGTTTTTGAGGGTGTTTAGGTAAAAAATATTAAAAAATTCAGTATTAAAATTTTAAAATTCGCCCAAAATGAAAAAACGCCACATTTTCGGAATGTAAAAAATATCCACATATTCTGCAAGGTAAAACGAAGATTTTAAGACCAAGAACGCTCAAATCGGTTCATTTTTGCGGCCGAAAAAAAAAAATAGAAAACACTAAAAATGCAAATATCTCGGAAGTACTGTGCGTTATCCAAATTCCGATTAAACAGGGTGTTAGGTCTTGCCGAGACAAACATTTCAGTTCAAGAAATTTGAAAAAAGGTTGAGAAATGAGGGAGTTATGGCCATTTTTGTAAATGACCACAGACGGACTAACGGACACACGGACACACAGACACTTGTTCAGGAAGTGATTCTGAGTAAATGTGTATAAGAAAAAGTTTTTTCTGAAGCTCCGTTCCGATTCTCGATTTTAGGACGATCACAATACTTCCATTTACTCTGTAAATATGGAAGTAAAAACGCTGCGAAGTAGATCAGTGGTATGTGCACATCAGTTTTCGGTATATCCGAAGAACTCTGCAAATTTTGCACAGGGGTTCATTTTTCGATTTCAAAGACAAATCTTACGATATATAGGTTCTCCTTAAACACGGAATTTGGTTTTTATTATTCTAGAATTTCAGTATAAATTGGTAGGTATTTTAGATGGGGATTTAGAAAAACGTTGCCTCAGAATGCCTCTGAGAATGCCTCAGAACCTTTGTTAAAGCCTGTCTCGTTCTTATGTTGCCAAGCGCAACTGGTCGTAGTGTGAGTGCGTCACCTTGTTGGTGTAATAGGCTAGTGGTCGTAAGTAGATCAATCAACCGTATCTAAGAGCCGAGGCCAAATTCTCAAATTTTTCCGATTTTTGTTTTGCTGATTTGCGTAATGCGACCAAATTCTTTAAATTGAAGATATCGGGAGGACAGAAGTTTTTGTGGGGATTCCAACGAGTGGAAAACGATTTTTGTTGATCTAGTAGTTTTCGAGTTATTAAGAATTGCAGTAATTTTGAAAAACTCAAAAATGTCTCACTAAAACTGCAATAACTCCTAAACGGTTGAAGCTACGGGCGTGGCGATGGTCTCATTCGATTCAGCATAGAAAAATCTATAGAAAATGATGCGTCACATGCCTAAGTTTTAAATTTCCAGAAAAATACGAATTTTTTCCCACTTCAACAGCTGTTTTACTGGCCTTAAAATTAAGGTAGGGTTCTGCCGAGACGTTAGGACCAACTAGATACGGAACTTGATTTTTGGTAAAAATTTCAAAATTTTTCGATAACTCCTTCCCCCTGAAAAACCCCGGACGGCGGACGGCGTACGGCGGACGGACAAAAAATTTTTATTGAAGATTCGGATTCTACACCCCTTGAAACGTAAACCAACAAATTTTCAGGGGGTGTTAAAAATTTTTTTTTTTCTGACCGATTACAAAGGTTCATTTCTATAGAAAAATGAACCAATGAACCCGGATTTCTCGCTTGATTTACCTTATCGTCGGCACCAACCGCGAATCTGCACTTTCGTGAAAATCGAGATGATTGCAATTGAAGGGGCAAGTGGATGAAGGTGATAACCTATTATGACCTATTATGTGACAAATTTGTGAAAACTTACTTTTTACCATGGATGAAGGTATTAAGTACATCAGTTTTATGTCCCCTTATTACATTTCGCCAAATCCCTCTAAAACACTCAAAACTTTTACCCGAAGAAAAAACTTCCATACAAAAAAAGTAACAGAGAAACCAGTGGTGCGTAGATAACACACGATACTTCCATATTTTGAAACGTTAAATTGTGACACAATTTGATCATATTTTGACTGCTTTTAAGGGTGTTTAGGCCAAAAATATCAAAAAATTCACTATTAAAATTTTAAAATTCGACAATAAAAATACAATACATTATTGGAATATAAAAAATATCCACATATTCTGTAAGGTAAAACAAAGATTTTAAGACCAAGAACGCTCAAATCGGTTCATTTTTGCGGCCGAAAAAAAAAATAGAAAACACTAAAAATGCAAATATCTCGGAAGTACTGTGCGTTATCCAAATTCCGATTAAACAGGGTGTTAGGTCTTGCCGAGACAAACATTTCAGTTCAAGAAATTCGAAAAAAGGTTGAGAAATGAGGGAGTTATGGCCATTTTTGTAAATGACCACAGACGGACTAACGGACACACGGACACACAGACACTTGTTCAGGAAGTGATTCTGAGTAAATGTGTATAAGAAAAAGTTTTTTCTGAAGCTCCGTTCCGATTCTCGATTTTAGGACGATCACAATACTTCCATTTACTCTGTAAATATGGAAGTAAAAACTTTGAAAGCTTTTTCAAGGTGATAAGTACATCAGTTTTATGTCCCCTATTACATTTCGCCAAATCCCTCTAAAAAACTCAAAACTTTTACCCGTAGAAAAAACTTCCATAAAAAAAAGTAGCAGAGAAAAAACTTTGAAAGCTTTTTCTGGAAATGTTAAAAAATGTCGCATATCACCTTTATCCACTTGCCCCTTCAATTTCTGCTTGAGCATAGTAGTTTTCCTACTTCTAAAAAGACCCCTGAATCTAACTTCTAAACCTCTCTCTAACTTCTAACCTGAACTTCTAAAAAGGCCCCTGAAGGCCCTTATCGTTTCACGTAACTGCATTCAGGTCAATATCCACCATTCAAAAATCATAAATGTGTGTTTCGGCCGCACCTGTTTTTCGATTATTATTTTTATTTTAGTTTATTTCATTGTACCTATCGATTAGTTTACAATAGCCATGTTTTCACATCGATAATAATTTCTCGATTTGTGGATTGTAAGTAACTCTGAAACCGCAGCCTGCACCATATTGCCTCATATCTATCGTGCATATTCTTACACAACCGTAATTTTCCAGCAACGGCGTCAAAGGAAAACCTCTATCTCAAAAACTTCGATTCATCTCTTCAACTTCTCCAATTCGGCGGCAATCTTCGTAGACTCGTCTCAAGATTTCCTCACCATTCGCAAGCTCAAGATTTCCTCACCATTCGCAAGCTCGGCAGTCCGAGTCCCCGTCGATTGGATACACCCGGCACGTGCCAACCACTGAAATATCGTCCGTGATCATCTTCGTCTCCTTCAGAAAGAACACGCCGACGGGCACGGCTCCGGTCGCATTCTATCGAAGTGGTTGGTACAAATTTGCGCGCGAGGTAAGCCAAATTCTACTCGTTCGCTATCCTCTATCATTCTCGGGGCTCGGACACCAAAACTCCCAGATATGAGCTTAAAGTTGAATCACCGATCTTCATTGCGATTCGTCAAACTTAAATACTTCGTAAATTTTAGTGAGGAGAGCTCCCTCTTTATGTTACTATTTCTCCATAATCCAATTGGAAAAGCTGCAACATTTTAATTTTCAATATATAGTGAGTCTCGATCATTAGTCACTATTATTTTACCCTTTCTATTCGCAACAATGTGTATATTTATTATTATACAATAATAATTATCATTTTGCAGTTTCACGGTAATGGCGTGGTGCCGACAATATAATAAGGGTTTTTTCCGAGAAATTTTGTTTTTTTTATCGGTTTGGCTCAAAATTTCTTACCGTGATTTCTGCTTTTTCGCGTTTCTGGCGATTTGAGGGAGTTCTACTGAACCGATTTTGGATTTTTTGAGCTTGTTGGATTCCTTGAAGGTTCTCATAGCTTTTTCACTCCCTATAAGTCAAACTTAGTTGGGTTTTAGTGATCAAAAACTGGTTTAAAGACTAATTTTTGGCCTAAAAAAAATATATTTTCTGACCCTTTAAAAAAATTGTTTAAATTCCAAAAATAAAATATTTTTGAGTAGGTTGTGGGTAGGTACATGACACAAAAAATGTACAATTTTCTACGACTTTCCCGGACTGAGGAAAACGCAAAAAACCGATTCCACACGGAATATCCCAGGTCTTTAACCCCGCAACTGAGATTCCAGATTCCCGGAAACCTATTCCGGATTCTTAGAGAGAGAACGTTTCGTCTAGCCGCCAACCTAATCGCGTAGACAGAAATTAAGAAGGGGTGGCGTAGGGTCGGTGAGGTGGAGGGGGGTCTTCGGCGGGGAATGGGAGGGGCGGATGTTGTAAGTGGTGGTTGGGAGGGGAAGGGGTGCCGGGCGCTGGTGAGGGTTGAATCCCGGGAGGGGTTGGGGCACGCGTATTTTCTTTTTGTACTTATTTATTCATCATTGTGAGAATGTACCATTTAAGCACCATTAAGCTCACCATGGACCATTATCCACAAATGTTATGATGATAAACCGACCTACTCCAACTATTTGAACTTTATTTTCTGAGATCCAGACAAATAATGTACCCATGTCACTAACCTACTTAACAGCGTTTTTTTAGTAATAATTTCTAAATTTATTGATAATTACGAGGGTTTAGTAATTATTTAGATTAATTAGAATTTATTATTTATTAGAATTATTTAGATTAATTAGATTATTTAGAGTAATTAATTAGAATTAGTAATTATCATTATTATTTTAGCAGTTAAGCTTAAATTTGTATTTCAGATGGGGATTTAGAAAAACTTTTTTTTAACCCAGCAAAAAAGGTACATCATCTTCTCCGCTTGATAGATGCCTACCTCCCTTGATAGTTACCTATTTACCAATCTTTTCAAAGCAGCTCATCGTTTAATTTTGTTAAATTTAGATAGATAGATAGATAATAATAATGATTGTAATAAACATCATGTTTTTACAAGATTGGCATGACTTGTAGGTTACTCCGGTAAAAGTCCTGTAGGGTCAGTTGGGGTAATTGGAAACATGGGGTAATTGGAAACAAGAGCTATTACCGCCCCTGGGGCCGATTTAAAAATAAATTTCCAGTAATCTTCTTCAATGCAACCTCAATGAAGAGATTTAGAGAGGGTCCCCAAGTTTCCTGGGCAGCTGATCATCCGTTGTCCGACGAGTTACATTGCCTTGTGAAAAAACTGAAAATCTAGTTGTCTAAAGTTGTACTAGAGTGAAGGTTTGGACACTGCTGATGAAAAGTAAGTATGTTTAATTACACTGGGTAACAGCCAAAAAATCGGCAGGGGTTTCTCAGCATTTTTAAACTAATTTTGGTGTTCTGATTCCAAATATCACCTTGGTTTTGCTCTATCAGGTCAACTTTTTGAGATACAGCCATAGCTACCTGACGAGCTATACATACGAGGGGGGACCCAAAAGTAACGGGAATTTTGTCATAACTTTTTTATTTTTCAATATTTTTACACCAAATGTTGATCACCTTCAAAGTAATTACCACTGACTGCAACGCACTTGTCCAATCAGGTTTTCCACCTTTAAAAACATTGTTAAAATTCATTTAATGGAATGAGCTTGAGGCCATCCAGCGATTTTCGTTTTACCTCTTCCACAGTCGTAAATCGTTTTCCTTTCCAGTCCCTTTTGGGACGGGGGAACAAAAAATAGTCGCAGGGGTCAAAATCGGGTGAATAGGGGGGGTGAACAATCGGTGTCATGCCATTGTTCGTAAGTAACTGCTTCACAGACAGGGGCATTGTGCGGGGGCATTGTCATGATGGAAGAACCAATCCTCTGACTACCACAAATCCGCCCTTTTGGTACATTATTTCCAGAAATAATGTACCTATGTAATTGATCAAGAAACATTTTTTTACAACACCCCCTGAAAATTTTTTCTTTCACGTTTCAGAGGTTCTAGAACAAGAATCTGCAATAAAAATTTTTTGTCCGTCCGCCGTACGCCGTACGCCGTCAGCAGCAAAACGCATAAAAGGAGTGGTCCGATTTCAAAAAAAAAAAAAACGAGCGTTTAGCAAATTTTCCTGTGACGTGCACCTCCTATAAGGGAATCCTCTGAATCAACTCTAGACTACTCAAAAACGATCAAATGTAAAAAAAGTCATGATCTCAAAAACAGTTTTTTGGGTTTTCGACCCCTTAAAATTTTTTGATCGGATTCCCCTGACAATATGCCTCAAGCTGGAGCAAAACACAACTTTTAGGACCAACCGCACCAAAATCGGATCAGCGGTTCGATACGAAGTGGACGGACGAAATTTTGGCCAACAATTTCGTCCAGCCACTTCGTATTGAAATACTGATCCGATTTTGACTAAATTAGTCTTGAAAGTTGTGGTTTGCTCCAACTTGAGGCATATTGTCCGGGCAATCCGATCGGAGAAGGTTAACGGGTCCAATTCGGCATAGTTAGGGTATATTTTTGAAAAAACACAAAATCTCAATTTTGAAGGTGATGCCGTGGGTTTAGAATTTTTTGAGTATTTTTCCCGTGTTTTTCGCTTGATTTACCATAAGATAGGGTGGTTTTTCCGAAAAAATTCGAAAATTTTGTTTTTGAATCGGTTTGGCTTGAATTTCTTAATGCGATTTCTGCGTTTTCGCGTTTTTGGCAATTTGAGGGAGTCCTACTGAACCGATTTTGAATTCACGGCATCGCAAAGCTGTACGAAGAAGATGACGACTGCGAAGGGATACTTCTGATGGACGCAGCAAATGCCTTCAACGCACTCAGTCGCCCACTGGCCTTGTGGAACGCAAGAGTGCTTTGGCCCCGATGCAGCCGCTTCCTCTTCAACACGTACCGGGGGTTCCCAATGACAGTTTTTCGAGGGAGCAGTGCTACTATTTTAAGTCAGGAGGGTACAACCCAGGGAGACCCGCTTGGCATGTATATGTACGCCATAGGGACTTTACCCCTAGTTCGGCAGCTGAAGGGCTCACAATGGCGCCAAAACTGGTACGCCGACGACTCGGCCTGTGCAGGGAAATTGATGCACATAAAAGAATGGTTTGATCGACTTGGGGCTGAAGGTCCGAAGTGGGGATACTTTCCCGAACCACAGAAAAGTTACCTCGTCGTGAAACCAGGAAAGGAAGAACAGGCACGAGAACTATTCCCCGATGTCCGCGTAGTTACCTCCCATAGATACTTAGGAGGATGCATAGGACCTTCTGCAGAACAGGCACAATTCGTCAAAAGCAAAGTAGAGAAATGGATTGACAACGTTAGTGCAATGGCTGAATTCGCTTCAGAGAGCCCTCAGGCAACTCACGTCGCCTTCACAAAATCCCTTCAGAGGGAATGGGCATATCTGCAAAGAGTGGTAAACGGATGCGAAGACGAGTACGAGCCCCTCAAAACAACGATCCAACAAAAACTGACCCCAGCCATCCTAGGAAGAACAGTCGACCCAGAGGAACATGACCTCTTCTCATTGCCGGCACGTCTTGGAGGCCTCCAAATAGAGAACCCAGTATCCACCTCAGTGACCGCCAGCGCTATCTCAAAAGAGGCTACCTCAAAACTCGTCACCAGCATAACCACAGGTGTCCAGTTAGATACCGTCGAGCATGAAGAGCAAGTGCGGCGAACACTGGCTGCAGCGCGACAACAAAGAATGAGAACCGACCAAGAAAGGAGCAACATAATCTTGGAGGCCCTTCCATGCCGAGTAAAAAGAAGTGTGCGCCGGATTGTTGATGGCAACGCATCTCAATGGCTCTCAGCGATTCCTCTCACAGCTGACAACCTCGATCTATCGCCAACTCAATTCCGCGACGCCCTGAGCATGCGCTACGGGAGAGACCCAACAGGACTCCCTGCAATGTGCGACGGCTGCGGGGAGAATTTTTTGCTAAATCATGCACTCAATTGCAAACGAGGCGGTCAGGTTAAAAGGGGTCATGACCAAATACGAGATTCAGTGGCAGCCATGGCAAAACTCGCATGGAGAGGGGTGACAGTGGAGCCCGTAATGCAGGAAGGTGATGACAGGCTTCCTGGCCTGGTCGCGGACATTCAGGTACACGGGGTTTGGGATAGGGAGAGAGCGTCGTTCTTCGATACCCGCGTTATAAACGCAGACGCCTCCTCCTATTCCTCCCGTCAGTGGCCTGAGATCGCCGAATCAGCCGCCCGCGAAAAACAGAAAATACGATCAAGCTGCAGAAAACCTTCACGCCTCCTTTTCGCCTCTGATCTGTTCCTGTGAAGGAGTACTACACCGTGAGTTCGCCGCTTTTCAACGAGCCTTAATTTCAGCCCTTGCCGAAAGATGGGAGAAGCCAAAATCCCAGATTGCCGGATGGGTTCGAACGCGAACCCAAATATCGATCATCCGCGCCATATCGCTCCGTTTACGTGGGACTCGAAAGACACTCCAGAGCCTAAACTGGACGAATCACGATGAAGACTTGGGTCTTGAAGACGGAGCCCCGCTCCCACTCCTGCCAAGGGAAGAGGAGTGAAGTACCTACTGCGTTCCTTCGGAAGAAACAAATCGATGACGACTCCAAGACTCCAACCAGCAAGAAGATCCCCGGCACACTTGTTCAAATAAAGTTTTGTTTTGATTTTTTTGACCCTTTAAAAAAAATGTTAAAATTCCAAAAAAACTATTTTTGAGTAGGCTTTGGGCAGGTACATGACACAAAAAATTTGCAATTTTCTACAACTCTCCAGGACTAAGAAAAATGAAAAAACCCGATTTCAGCTGGAAAATCCAAGGTCCTAGCCTAGGAAAAATTTCAAAAAAATGATGGATTTGACTTCGGGGTTTTTTGGCGGGAATCTTTAGTTATTGACTATGAAACATGAAATTTGGCATTTTTTCGAGATTTTGGTCTACAGGGTCAATTTTGAGGGCAGTGACACTGCTGAAATTGCGGTTTTGCAGTTTTCTTGGGTTCACGGCCCATGTTCCAATCGGTTCAAGGCGTGAGGAATACGAAATGGCGGCTGTAACATTCCCACCCTTGATCTTGGTAGGGTGGTGAAGTAGGGGACTTCCCCTACCCCTACCGGCTCTTTCGTCGTTTATTGGCTCAGAACTGCAAAAATGCGATTCGGCTATTAGAAACTGAAAGTGTGAAGCTGGGATTAGACAGCTTATGTTAATGGGGCGGATCTTGATAACAGTTGTCACCTGTTAACGCGGTTAACAAAATGGCTGCCTTCTTGCCGCCAGGCCTCAGGAAATATTTCTTTGAAAGCAGCCGCCAGGTATTTTCTTTTTATTCCTACCTATTTATTCATCATTGTGAAAACGTACCTTTTCGGCATAATTGAATTCACGATTGACCATCACTCCACAAATGATATGATGATAAACCGACCTACTCCGACTATTTGAACTTTATTTTCTGAGATACCCAGACAAATAATGTACCCATGTCACTAATCTACTTAGCAGCGTTTTTTCAATCATCAATGAGTTGATGATTCTACATCAATGATCAATGGTTGATTTTCTCAACGTTGTCATCAGTTCTTGACGTTGAAGGGCCGCCAGAACGAGGTTGGTCTTCAATCGTCATTTGCCCATTTTTAAAACGCTGAAACCACTCGTAGACTCGTATTTTGCTTAATGCAGCATCCCCATAAGCAGTTTTTAGCAATTGGAGAGTTTCAGCCGGCGTTTTCCCTAACAGAAACAAAATTTTACGGCAGCGCGTTGCTCCACGCTGTCCGCCATCACACGTTTTCCGTTCGCCGAAACGGAAAAAGTTGTTTCACTAAAAAAGATCTAACGGACGAACCGTTCAACTCACAGCAACCCAACTTTGCAGACTGGCTCTTGAGATGTGTCCCTTCCAAACCCCTCACTTGCCAACGAACCACTCACAGCAGTCTTTCCCCTCCAGCTCGATTCCCGTTACTTTTGGGTCCCCCCTCGTATGTTAATTTGAGGGTTTTGAGTTCAATCCTGGTTTCTTAAAGGATATAGCCAAGTATTCATATATAAATGGTTGCTTCTGATGTGTTTCTGTTTCCAAATGATGAAGTCATATTTTCTTTGTTCCAAAATTAAAAAATCCAATATGAGCAGCATCAAGCTTGTCTGTATATCCAATATGTCTGTAGCGAGCAAACCTGACCTGATTGAAACAAACAAGGGCATTTTCGAACTCAGAGCATCACCATTTGTCTAATTCCGGTGGAAAACCCTGGACGATTTTCCAAAAGATTTTTTTTGTTACGCAGTGTTATTGTATTCGTTCATCTATGATGTGAGATACCTGATGTGAGTTAGATTTTGATCAATGCGGTCATTGCTGGTTTGCAAATGAATGTTTACAATTACCTCATACATTTTGGTCCTATGGGGTAAATGTAAACGAATAGTATTTGTTCATTTCCATTGGTACATTGAGCCATCAAACATTTTTCGGGAATTTTAACTTCTTTTTGGAAGAACTAGGCACTTTCCTGTGCTTCCAGATGCCTTGCAAATACGAGAGGAAGAGACCACCTCCGCGTTACTCACAAGAGGACTTGGAAGAAGCTGTTTTTACTTCCATATTTACAGAGTAAATGGAAGTATTGTGATCGTCCTAAAATTGAGAATCGGAACGGAGCTTCAGAAAAAACTTTTTCTTATACACATTTACTCAGAATCACTTCCTGAACAAGTGTCTGTGTGTCCGTCTGTGGTCTTTTACAAAAATGGCCATAACTCCCTCATTTCTCAACCTTTTTTCAAACTTCTTGAACTGAAATGTTTGTCTCGGCAAGACCTAACACCCTGTTTAATCGGAATTTGGATAACGCACAGTACTTCCGATATATTTGCATTTTTTGTGTTTTCTATTTTATTTTTTTCCGGCCACAAAAATGAACCGATTTGAGCGTTCTTGGTCTTAAAATCTTTGTTTTACCTTGCAGAATATGTGGATATTTTTTACATTCCGAAAATGTGGCATTTTTTAATTTTGAGCGAATTTTAAAATTTTAATAGTGAATTTTTCGATATTTTTGGCCTAAACACCCTTAAAAGCAGTCAAAATATGATTAAATTGTGTCACAATTTTACGTTTCAAAATATGGAAGTATTGTGTGTTATCTACGCACCACTGGTTCATGTTGTGAACCGGAATAAAACGTACAGGGTCGATGTTTCGAATGAAATTGAGTTCACGGGCTGGAAAAGTATTGACCATGGCAAATCAAAATTTTAATTGGCCGAGAATGACCAATTTTCTGTGACTTGGGATCAGTTAAAAGCGATTCTCCCCTCCCCAATTAGCGAAAAAGATGGGCCCAGGGAGATTTACAAATTTTCAGGGACTGCTAGCGTACGAGAGATTTAAAATTTTGACCACCAGATGTTCTCGTCAGTTTTCAACGTCAGTTCAAATTATTCTGTCAGTATTAGATATAGATGATCTGCAGGTTGATCTCTGTTGTTGTTCTAATTAGCTATAAAAAATTGTATTTAAAACAAAGACTATTTTATTATTATTATTATTGACTAAACCGGATAAATTTTGATGTTTAAGTGTTTCTCTTCATCTGCAATAGTTATAGGTTAAATGGATTTCTACACGAAAAAGGACGGTGGTCATCATTTTTACTTCCATATTTACAGAGTAAATGGAAGTATTGTGATCGTCCTAAAATCGAGAATCGGAACGGAGCTTCAGAAAAAACTTTTTCTTATACACATTTACTCAGAATCACTTCCTGAACAAGTGTCTGTGTGTCCGTCTGTGGTCATTTACAAAAATGGCCAGAACTCCCTCATTTCTCAACCTTTTTTCAAATTTCTTGAACTGAAATGTTTGTCTCGGCAAGACCTAACACCCTGTTTAATCGGAATTTGGATAACGCCCAGTACTTCCGAGATATTTGCATTTTTAGTGTTTTCTATTTTATTTTTTTCTGGCCGCGAAAATGGACCGATTTGAGCGTTCTTGGTCTCAAAATCTTCGTTTTACCTTGCAGAATATGTGGATATTTTTTACATTCCAAAAATGTGGCGTATTTTCATTTTGGGCGAATTTTAAAATGTTAATAGTGAATTTTTTGATATTTTTGACCTTAACACTTTCAAAAGCAGTCAAAATATGATCAAATTGTGTCACAATTTTACGTTTCAAAATATGGAAGTATTGTGTGTTATCTACGCACCACTGGTTTGACCACGTAATTACCGTCTCTAAGCCCTGATGAATGTGTATAATACATCGAAAGCTCGGCAAAAGAGGCAGTTTTTCTTACGGTGACCCTACCCCTGATCTGCTGACAACAGTAATTTTGTTGTTCTATTCACTTCCTTTCCCTTCTCTATTCACTACCTTAAAATACCAGTTTACAATTACCCCATAGTCTCTGGGGTAATTGGAAACACTATGGGGTAATTGTAAACAGGCTCTCAATCACCCCCAGGTGCAGTCCGAGCAAAAATTCTGAATTTCGCATATCACCAAATAATTACTAGGTCAGATGACCGCAATACGTTATCCCCCTTAATTAACCCAAAAAATAGAGGAGAGGTTGAAGTTGAAACAACAAAATTTTGTTTCCAATTACCCCGCCTAACCCTATAAGTATAAATAAACTCCTGTATAAGTCCCGACTCCTGTATGAGTATAAATAAACCGAAAACGAGCTCAAAAGTAGGCGCCCTCACTAGTTATAAAACTGCGCTGCCTTAACGTAGTTTGTAAGAAATTAAACACTGCTTTAGCCGTGCGAACGTCATTCAGGGCAATCAACTAACCGAGCATTTGTTCAGACAGAGAGCGTTCCCCGAAAAACCTAGCTCTATCAGATTGGAAAATCAAGCAATTTGTTAACAAGTGGGCAACTGTGTCCTGATCGTTCTCAGCGTTACACAAAGAACATGCGACAGTCATGTCGAATTTGGTCAATATTCGTGGGAAGTAAATGCGGGCTAAGCTGTATCCGGCCAGGTGGAGTTGCAGTGGCCCCCAGGACTGGACTTGAACCCAGGGGGTGCACTTAAGCCATAAGATAACATAATATTATGGAACAATCGCGAAGGGAATATGTTATCATAAACAGTGTGTTTTTTGTCGAAAAGGTTAGCAGAGATAAAGCGACAAATGGAGGGGTAAAAGCATATTTTAATAACCGAAAACTCGGAAATACACCGTAACGCGTTGGTGGCTGAACTAGAACAGAAAAGAGACTGACAAGGGAAGAAAGGTAGGGACGCTACAACAGCTTTTAGGGAAAACACTAGCAGCTAACAAGTATTGTGCCATAATTCAATGCTTTTCTCAGCCAAATATCAATTTCAACTAAGTAAATGCAAATTAATAGGAAAGTTTTGCACACTTTCACGTCTCATTATTATAAAATGAACACCAAAAAACGTTCACGGGTGATAACAGAAGTATTTTGAGATGATTACCATCTATCAATTCACAGAGACCCTATTTTGTAAAAGGAAGTTGAAATTGAAGTGCCTAAAAATTGTCGGTTGTATTTCCGAGTCGTGGAGCGATTTTCAGCCTTTTTACCTTCTGTAAAAGTCCTTCCAGTGCAGGTAAGTAGCGGCCGGGTCCCGGATTGCTATTTTTAATCACTGTGCTTCAAAGTAAACTTAGAAAAATTCAATTGAACTACCCTCATGTCATTCATTTTTATTATACCACCCAAAAAAAAACAATGTTCTGATACCTTCCGTTATTTTTACTAAATCATATAAGTTTTCGAACTGATAAGATAAGATTACCTCGATTAGACCGCATTAGATCGCATTCGACCCGCGGAGCAAAAAGATAATCCGTGCCTGGACGGTACGGTGAGGCATTGGCTGGCTCACTGACACTTCAAAGAACACACTACCACTAATACCGTAGTCGCCAACCTATCTTTCGCATTACTAGTTCATGCACGAGCCGCCATACAGTTTAGCGGTAGTGTAGTGAACCTCCTCTATTCCGTCGGTGATCCTGAGGCTTTGCCAATGACGTTGTTGTTTTTCAGAGAGGATTAATAGTAAAGAGTTGAGAGTAGTGTGGCAGTAATAATGTTATTATTAAGGTAGGTAACTGTTTTTTACTTCCATATTTACAGAGTAAATGGAAGTATTGTGATCGTCCTAAAATCGAGAATCGGAACGGAGCTTCAGAAAAAACTTTTTCTTATACACATTTACTCAGAATCACTTCCTGAACAAGTGTCTGTGTGTCCGTCTGTGGTCATTTACAAAAATGGCCATAACTCCCTCATTTCTAAACCTTTTTTCAAATTTCTTGAACTGAAATGTTCGTCTCGGCAAGACCTAACACCCTGTTTAATCGGAATTTGGATAACGCACAGTACTTCCGAGATATTTGCATTTTTAGTGTTTTCTATTTTATTTTTTTCCGGCCGCAAAAATGAACCGATTTGAGCGTTCTTGGTCTCAAAATCTTCGTTTTACCTTGCAGAATATGTGGATATTTTTTACATTCCGAAAATGTGGCGTTTTTTCATTTTGGGCGAATTTTAAAATTTTAATACTGAATGTTTTGATATTTTTGACCTAAACACTTTCAAAAGCAGTCAAAATATGATCAAATTGTGTCACAATTTTACGTTTTAAAATATGGAAGTATTGTGTGTTATCTACGCACCACTGGTTTCTTTCTCATTTCGGGCAGGGAGTGCAGGTGCTCCTCTGCTCCTGCCAGTAGCCGCCCCTGCAGAGTTGGCACACCAGACGCTTCACTTGCAGAGGAAGATCGTAGGACGGGTGCGAGCTCGATGAGAGGACGTCCGAAAAGTGACAAAACGATGAGTTTGCCAGATACAAATGGTCTTGTTCGTCCAAGAGGTTTTTGTACCTGTCCACCTAAGATGGTATAGGGGTGATTCCACTAAAAGCAGCGAAATTGTGTCTTTTCTTCATATCTTGAAGACTATTAGTAGTATTGCGATGGAACAAAAAGTGTTGTGAATATGTCGTTGGTCCCCATGCTGCGCACCTTTAAACTGTCCAAAGATATTATTAGCAAGTGGAGAAAAATATATAAACATAGCCAAAATGTCATTCCCCTGCCATTTCCCCACCCCTAGGTACATCAACCAACCCTGGTTATTCGGATCGAGATTTTCAGAATCTGCTAAAACGAATGCACTCAGTATATAGTCCCGTATTAGCTCCGCTGTTCTCATAATGTTAGATGCATCGGCTTCAATGTTAGAACCAAAGCACAACGTGTCTTCACCTTTTTGCGTCATTCCCCCGTCAAAACTGGCCACACCCGTAAATGGGAAACTACTACAGTTTGGGTAATTTTGAAAACGGCATTCGGTAGCTCTGGAACTCTAGAACGTGCCTGACCTGCAAGATAACATCAGTCTTTGTTGAGAAGCCGTCGAGGGAGGGAAAACAACCTCATTTATGTATTATTGAATAAACAAAAAGAAGATGAGCAGTTATAACAATTGTAAATTGTGAGCATCGAGGATGGAAAATTTTCTTTTGTAATATTTATATTTTATTTTAATTTAATAGCACTTTTTGATGTTTATGCGATGTAAGAGAAGATCTGTAATTAATTTTTGCCAGGGAGAATGGAAGAGAGTGCCACTTGGTCCTAATTCTCTCTGGTCGTTAAATAAACAAATCAATCAATCAATCATTTATGATAAATATTTTTATTATGTGTCATTCCCCTGTATTCAGTATCTTATCAAATTGAAGGAGTAGATTTTTCCCTCTGCCACTATTCATTGGGTCTGGTGGTGCACCTTCCGGCAAATTTTTTTCTAAATTTAGGTAGTGAAAGAAGGAGGGGGAAGTGAGAAAAACCCGCGATTTTTCATTTCCCTGCCTGTTCTGGATGGAGGTTTGTCAGCTGGGGAGCTGCTCCCTCAATTCTCAACCTTTTTTTTAAATTTCTTGAACAGAAATGTTTGTCTCGGCAAGACCTAACACCCTGTTTAATCGGAATTTGAATAACTCACAGTACTTCCGATATATTTGCATTTTTAGTGTTTTCTATTTTATTTTTTTCCGGCCACAAAAATGAACTGATTTGAGCGTTCTTGGTGTTGAAATCTTTGATTTACCTTGCAGAATAAGTGGATATTTTTTATATTCCGAAATTGTGGCGTAATTTTATTTTGGGCGAATTTTAAAATTTGAATAGTGAATTTTTCGACCTGAACACCCTCAAAAGCAGTCAAAATAAGATCAAATTGTTTTTTAATTTTACGTTTCAAAATATGGAAGTATTGAGTGTTATCTACGCACCACTGGTTTTCTTTTTATACCTATTTATTCATCAGTGTGAAAACGTAACATTTTGGCGTAACCGAATTCACCATTGACTCCACAAATGATATGATGATAAACCGACCTACTCCAACTATTTGAACTTTATTTTCTGAGATACTCAGAAAATAATGTACCCATGTCACTGATCTACCTGGCAGCGTTTTATTTGAGGTTTAAATACATTTTTTTAAGTCTCTCAATTTTGTCATTCCCCTGGACCACTGATTTTTAATCATGTCTGTAAACCCTCTCTGGGTGATGAAACTACACTGCTGGTATATTATATACTATAAAACTGGGATTATATTATTATTATAATATAATGTACTGTATAATGTATATAATTATTATAGTAGTATATTATATATAGAAAAGTATAGTATATTATATATTTTTATATATATTTATTTATTATATTATTTATTATATATATTTATTTATTATATTATTATATATATTAGTATAGTATATTATATATAGAAAACTATAATAGTTTTCATCATTGAGTGATAAGAGAACGGTGATAACAGCCACATAGGCTCCTGCTAATTTTTAGCATTTCGTTGATTTCTGAAAGTTTTCCGGCAATAAAAATTGGCACACCGGTGCTGTGGACCGTGCTCGTCTGGATAAGCGCAAAATTTCGGCTGGATCGAGTTGACACACATTGCCTACCATAGCTCATCGTGGTTCCCAAGTGCTGGATAGTGTTGGACGTCCATCTTGTCGTCTTCATCGTCGTCCCTGCTTTGTAAGTTGGATTTCACCAGCGGGGTGCTGTTATTTTACTCGCATCATCGGCTCTATTTCGGACTGAGCTTCAGCTGTGTAAACATCACTATCAGATATCAGTTGTCCTTCAGCAGAGCTGGAACCTGATACATCACTGGCGCAATCTTTTGGGCTGGCATTGCACTGAGAGATTTACTTGGGCATCGCTGCTGAATGAGTGCAAATGGCCTCACGCGTTTTAACGTTAAGTGAACCTTCCTTATAGTTGTTCCATGGTTGCATCCTGTTACGACAGGCTAGTGCCCACAGGGAGCATTAGTTCCATTCCTTCCGTTCGAGCGCTGTCCGCGCTGTTCCTCTCGGATAAGTAGGTAGGCTTGCTTGATTAGCGTTTGACTGATGAGTATGTCGAATTGGACTGATGAGGGATGTTTTTCTGTCTTGGAGATGCGAGCGCAGCGAGCATCCAGGTCACCTGATCTGTATAAGGAATGTGTGAAGGAACAGTTAGAAACGGACTGTATGACTGGTGGCAAAATTTTAAAATTGCCATAAATGTGTCCCTAGAGTCCGAAAATTTAGAAAAGAAACAAGAAATTTAGAAAAGATGTGGCAATTTTAAAATTGTGCCACCAGTCATACAGCTCGTTGCTAACTGTTCCTTCACACATTCCTTATACAGATCAGGTGACCTGGATGCTCGCTGCGCTCGCATCTCCAAGACAGAAAAACATCCCTCATCAGTCCAATTCGACATACTCATCAGTCAAACGCTAATCAAGCAAGATATTTCCGAGGTGTATACCAATGTATGCATTCGCGGACAGCGCTCGAACGGAAGGAATGGAACTAATGCTTCCTGTGGGCACTAGCCATCCTGTTGCCGCAACAGTGTTGCGTCGCTTGGCCTATCCTAACCGACTAAGCGATGTAGAGCGGTTATTCGGTTTGTCAGGGCCAGCGTTGTCGACGATATGCACGTACCTAACAAAGCGTCACTTAAGTTCTAACACCACCTAACTCAATTTTTCCAAGTTATCAGGAGGTACAAAAAACTAATTATTTCAACATGGAAATACATTGAGCGGTGCTGTTTCTTCTCCATCTCCTTATTCACTGGTTGGTTCAATCTCCTTGGCAGATTTACCATGATATCGGCTATTGAAAAATCTATCGAGTGGTGTGTCCAACTCATACCAGAGTGAAGTTAGCAACGGTTCAGCAACGGTCAACTGCGTGTTTCTTTTCAAAATTTTCGGACTCTAGGGACGACTAGCAACGCATGTATGACAATTTTAAAATCGTGCCACCAGTCATACAGTCCGTACAGCTCGTTGCTAACTGTTCCTTCACACATTCCTTATACAGATCAGGTGATCTGGATGCTCGCTGCGCTCGCATCTCCAAGACAGAAAAACATCCCTCATCAGTCCAATTCGACATACTCATCAGTCAAACGCTAATCAATCAAGATATTTTATAGCCTACCTACTTATCCGAGAAGGTGTTGGATACACCAAAGTGTTTAATCCTAAGGCGTACAATGTGACTGGTGGTACAATTCTTGTACAGCCAGAAATGTGTTCCAAGACGTCCCTAGAGACCAATTAGTTATAAAAGAAACACGCAGTTGACCGTTGCTAACTTCACTAAGCTCCAACTCATTTTCGCCAAAAATTGAGTTAGGCGGTGTTGTAACTTAAGTGACGAAAGATTTTAATGGATCGGTTTGGCCATCTGCTTGACTCTTTACCTGCGTACTTAAATGCAGGAAAATAGCCCCAGTACTTCGCCAAGGTATGTTCCGCCATGTAATTGTCAGTATGTACTACATAGCTTTGATATCTACCAGTAGGTATTGGTGAATACTTGTGAATGAGTGCTGAATTTCGACAGGCCATTCATGAAGAGGGAGCTCCCCTCAGCAGTTTTCGCTGGGGGTTTATTGACGGCACAGCCCGGCAGATGTGCCTAGGGTTACCAGAAAAGTCTCAGTGGAATATAGTACCTTTGGTAAAAAAGACGAAAAATATATAGTACGTATAGAAAAAATATAGTTTAATATTTTCGACTGTTTTCGTGGTTTATAGGTATGATTTTATTGTATAGATGAATAAACGGAAATTGCACAAACACAACACGCACACATACAGAATAATAGAATTTGTGATCTTGGAATTGCCTTCACAAGATCGATTGTCAAAAAGGCATCGATTGTCAAAGATGCGTGTCGATTGTCAAAGAGGCGTCAATTAACTATCAATTCCTAATATATTCCATTCTTTCTGAAACCAGTGGTGCGTAGATAACACACAATACTTCCATATTTTGAAATGTACATATTTGAAAAAATTCGATCATATTTTGACTGTTTTTGAGGGTGTTTAGGTCAAAAATGTCAAAGAATTCACTATGCAAATTTTAAAATTCGCCAAAAAAAAGAATTCGCTACATTTTTGGAATATAAAAAATATCCACATATTCTGCAAGGTAAAACAAAGATTTTGAGACCAAGAACGCTCAAATCGGACCATTTTTGTGGCCGGAAAAAAATAAAATAGAAAACACTAAAAATGCAAATATATCGGAAGTACTGTGCGTTATCCAAATTCCGATTAAACAGGGTGTTAGGGCTTTCCGAGACAAACATTTCAGTTCAAGAAATTTGAAAAAAGGTTGAAAAATGAGGGAGTTATGGCCATTTTTACTTCCATATTTACAGAGTAAATGGAAGTATTGTGATCGTCCTAAAATCGAGAATCGGAACGGAGCTTCAGAAAAAACTTTTTCTTATACACATTTACTCAGAATCACTTCCTGAACAAGTGTCTGTGTGTCCGTTAGTCCGTTAGTCCGTTAGTCCGTTAGTCCGTTACTCCGTTAGTCCGTTAGTCCGTCTGTGGTCATTTACAAAAATGGCCATTACTCCCTCATTTCTCAACCTTTTTTCAAATTTCTTGAACTGAAATGTTTGTCTCGGCAAGACCTAACACCCTGTTTAATCGGAATTTGGATAACGCACAGTACTTCCGATATATTTGCATTTTTAGTGTTTTCTATTTTATTTTTCCCGGCCACAAAAATGAACCGATTTGAGCGTTCTTGGTCTTAAAATCTTTGTTTTACCTTGCAGAATACGTGGATATTTTTTACATTCCGAAAATGTAGCGTTTTTTCATTTTGGGCGAATTTTAAAATTTTAATACTGAATTTTTCGATATTTTTAGCCTAAACACCCTTAAAAGCAGTCAAAATATGATCAAATTGTGTCACAATTTTATTTTTCAAAATATGGAAGTATTGTGTGTTATCTACGCACCACTGGTTGTAAATGACCACAGACGGACAGACGGACACACGGACACACGGACAGACGGACACACAGACACACGGACACACGGACACACAGACACTTGTTCAGGAAGTGATTCTGAGTAAATGTGTATAAGAAAAAGTTTTTTCTGAAGCTCCGTTCCGATTCTCGATTTTAGGACGATCACAATACTTCCATTTACTCTGTAAATATGGAAGTAAAAACCAGTGGTGCGTAGATAACACACAATACTTCCATATTTTGAAACGTAAAATTGTGACACAATTTGATCATATTTTGACTGCTTTTAAGGGTGTTAAGGCCAAAAATATAAAAAAATTCACTTATCAAATTTTAAAATTCGCCCAAAATAAAAATACAATACATTTTTGGAATATAAAAAATATCCACATATTCTGCAAGGTAAAACAAAGATTTTAAGACCAAGAACGCTCAAATCGGTTCATTTTTGTGGCCGGAAAAAAATAAAATAGAAAACACTAAAAATGCAAATATATCGGAAGTACTGTGCGGTATCCAAATTCCAATTAAACAGGGTGTTAGGTCTTGCCGAGACAAACATTTCAGTTCAAGAAATTTGAAAAAAGGGAGTTATTGAGGGAGTTATGGTCATTTTTGTAAATGACCACAGACGGACAGACGGACTAACGGACACACAGACACTTGTTCAGGAAGTGATTCTGAGTAAATGTGTATAAGAAAAAGTTTTTTCTGAAGCTCCGTTCCGATTCTCGATTTTAGGACGATCACAATACTTCCATTTACTCTGTAAATATGGAAGTAAAAATTTGAAAAATGATTTCACCCCCCAAATATAGTATTTTGCATACTATATAGGACCACATTTTTACATAGTATATATGTCTCAATATATAGTATAGGTAATACTATATATATAGTACGTCTGGCAACATCATGTGCCGGCCATCTGTGGATCAAGAAAACTATTTCTCCGGGCACAAAAGGTGAGTCGGTCTAATCAGGTTTCGTTTTTTACCGCAAGGAGGTACGGTGCGATTCAATACAATTACGCCCATCTCAGTCTTAGATAAAGTTCATCGTAGTTATTCCCTTAACAGTGCTGTTGAATATTCTGTTTCCATCTATGGAAACAGAATAGGTACCAGAATAGGAAACCTATAGGTACCATTGCCTCAAGTATCAGGGCATCTTGACCCCTGATGGTATAGTAGTTTGAAAGGAGGTTTTCCTGGGCGAAGGCACAATGCAGGTACGCACGCATTAGTAAAACATCGACTTCATCGAAATTTCATTGGAACTTTGATGCAAATTTCTCTCAAACTGAATTTGCCTAATCCTTGGAATATGTCGCACACAAACCAGACCTTAAAGATTTGTGTTGTTTTAGGCGAGTAAATAAATGATATGTTGTCATTTGCAGGAATATGGGTGGAAACTCGAATGGAGCTTACTCTTAGAGAGCTGTGTGCTGCATTAGGAACCAAATATGTGCTGTTCGGCGACCCTGCCTATCCTATCTCTGATGTGCTCATCAGCCCGTTCGTCGCTTCTTCTACAGCGCAGAACGCAGCCCATTTCAATGAAATGATGGCATCTCGATGGCAGGCTGTCGAGTGGGACTTTGGCAAGGTGAGAACGGGTAATTTCAAATTTCTGATTGGTGTAACATTTCCCGAAGCTGAAGGCTTTTTACTTCCATATTTACAGAGTAAATGGAAGTATTGTGATCGTCCTAAAATCGAGAATCGGAACGGAGCTTCAGAAAAAACTTTTTCTTATACACACTTACTCAGAATCACTTCCTGAACAAGTGTCTGTGTGTCCGTCTGTGGTCATTTACAAAAATGGCCATAACTCCCTCATTTCTCAACCTTTTTTCAAATTTCTTGAACTGAAATGTTTGTCTCGGAAAGACTTAACACCCTGTTTAATCGGAATTTGGATAACGCACAGTACTTCCGAGATATTTGCATTTTTAGTGTTTTCTATTTTATTTTTTTCCGGCCGCAAAAATGAACCGATTTGAGCGTTCTTGGTCTCAAAATCTTCGTTTTACCTTGCAGAATATGTGGATATTTTTTACATTCCGAAAATGTGGCGTTTTTTCATTTTGGGCGAATTTTAAAATGTTAATAGTGAATTTTTTGATATTTTTGACCTAAACAACCTTAAAAGCAGTCAAAATATGATCAAATTGTTTCACAATTTTACGTTCCAAAATATGGAAGTATTGTTTGTTATCTACGCACCACTGGTTGAAGTAGCTTTTAGACCATTCATACTCTGCACCTCCGAATCCATAAGACGGAAGTTTATTGAGTTACAGACCTCTATCTATAGAGTCAAAGGCCTTAGCCAGGTCTAAGAGTAACCAGTATGCCTTTCTTTTTGCGGTCCATCTATAAATTTAAATCTTTGGTAAGATTGAATAACGCTTCTTCTACTCATATGCCTTTTCTGAAGCCGAGCTGTCGTGCTGACAGTAAATTGTTTGCTTTGAGGTGATTGTAAAACAGCTGTTCCACCAATCTCTCAATTAATTGGGATATAGTGCTGAGTAATGAGATCGAACGGAAGTTTTTCAGTTCTATTATCTCTTCTGCTTTAAACAGCGAGATGACTCTGGCAACCTTTAATTTTTCTGAGAATTTACCGCTCTCCAAGCTCAGGTTAATGATTTGAACAATTGAATGCTTTAGTTTTGCCAAATACTTTTTTATAATTTTCATCAAGATGTTATCAATTCCAGGTGCTGAATTACCGTTCATGTTTTGCATACTATTGCAATTAGTATAATTAATTTAATTGCTAAAAAAAAGCGTAATAAAAATGCGTGGTTGGGAGGAAAAGAGTGCACTTCGATAAGCTTGATAACAGTGATAAGCATGCGTTCTCTTCATCACTTGTGAACGCCGATGCGGAGTCGCACCTTGCTGCAGCTTTTAGCACTTGCAGCTTATCGCAGATTTACGCAAGCTTGTGAACCCGCCTTTAGCCTGCCTACCCTACTCCTTTAGAATTTCTTGTATCTCAGGATGTGAAGATAGTTCTTCCTTGAATTTCTCCTCTTCTTCCAGGTATTGCAGTTTATTAAAAATCCAGTAATTCCTTTGGCCCAATCTCTTGAACTCTTCTTTCATCTCCACTGAAATGAAACAGGGGCTGTTGTAAAAAAATTTTGCTCGACCAATTACATAGGTACGTTATTTCTGGAAATAATGTAACAAGACAATTAAGAACAAGTGTCTGTGTGTCCGTTAGTCCGTCTGGATAAAAAATATATTCCGATAATAAGGCGTATTTTTATTTTGGGCAAATTTTAAAATTTGAATACCTAGTAAATTTTTTGATATTTTTGGCCTAAACACCCTTAAAAGCACTCAAAATATGGTCAAATTGTGTCACAATTTTACGTTTCAAAATATGGAAGTATTGTGTGTTATCTATGCACCACTGGTTTCATTCGTTAGGAATGGATGGCCGGATCACGTGGGTCTCGAATTGAAACCGTTCTTCCAAAGAAAGGACGAAATTTCCCTAGAGGGAGGAATTCTCCTATGGGGTACAGAGTTATCATTCCTCCCAAGTTAAGAGGGTCAATTTTAAACAAATTGCACTGTTCACACATGGGCATTTCGAAAATGAAAAACCTTGCTCGGTCTTTTTTTTGGTGGCAAATATGGAAGACCACATCAACCAAGTGGTCAAATCGTGTATTATTTGTCTTGAAGCTAGGGCCGACCCGCCTAAAACTCTGGTAAGCAAAAGGCCTGAAGCAACATTCCAAATGCACCGCTTTCATATTGATTATGCTGGTCCAGTCTTCAACTGTAAAATGTTTCTTGTATTTATCGATGCCTTCACAAAATGGCCAGAAGTATTTGAAGTGTCTAGGGCTGACACAAGCAATACTTTGGCTAACTTTGAGAAATTTTGAGCAGGTTTGGTCTGGCAGGCACCATTGTGTCAGACAATGGCACTCCTTTTGTGTCCAATGAATTTGAAAGGTTTTGTCAATACAGCCGTATTAAACACTTAACATCATCCTGCAAGCAATCCCTTGTGCGAATGATTCATGTCATCCCTGGCAATCGGGGTTTTCGGAAATAGATGAGATTGGAGAACTAAACCCACTCCTTGTGATGCCCTATGGGTTAACACAATTAAACCATCATTTAAATTTTTTTTCTCTTTTATATTTCGATAATGTGTCATATTTTATTTTGGGCAAATTTTCAAATTTGCATGGTGAGTATTTTATATTTTTGACCTAAACATCCTCAAAAGCAGTCAAAATATGACCAAATGTGTCACATTTTTACACTTAGAAATATGGAAGTATTGTGTGTTATTTACGCACCACTGGTTTCTATTTGTGTACAAATTTTCACTCCTCCAATATGATGATAAATCTACCTACTCCAACTATTTGAACTTTATTTTTTGTGAGACCCAGACAAATAATGTACCCATGTCACTAATTTACTTAGCAGCGTTACTAAACTATCATTGAACCTGGCGTCGTCAGTTCTCACATCCAGGTACCCCATCTTCTGAAGGTACTGTGGTATTTTGTTGTGTGGGCTATTTCGCAACCATCGACAATAATTTCCAAGGACTCTGTGAACATGAACGCAATAATAATTAGCAAATGACGAACGCGAACTGACAACGCATGGAACGACCCATAGCTTTCGAGATCCATTCGAGTCCCTGTCGAAAGAATAAACGTCTAGTAGCGACAAATGCAGAGATGGGATCTATCTCAGAATCGTAGTATTTTCTCATACTCTCTTTTAGAAATCGAGATGTATGTAAGCAAAAGGATTTTCACACATCTCTTTCAGGTTTCTCATTCATATTTACAAAGGAAATGGTAGTGTTGTAATCGTTCTAAAATTGGTACAGAGCTTCGGGAATTTTTTGGTTCATTTTTTAAGAAATGGACCTTTGTAATCGGCCAAGAAAAAAAATTGTTTAACACCCCCTAAAAATTTGTTTGTTTACGTTTCAAAGGGTGTAGAATCCGAGTCTGCAATAAAAATGTTTTGTCCGACCGCCGTCCCCCGTCCGGAGTTTTTCAGGGGGAAGGAGTTATCGAAAATTTTTGAAATTTTTACCAAAAATCAAGTTCCGTATCTAGTTGGTCCTAAAGTCTCTACAGAACCCTACCTTAATTTTAAGGCCAGTAAAACAGGTGTGGAAGTGGGAAAAAATTCGAGATTTTCAGGAAAAAAGCAACATAGGCATCATTTTCTATAGATTTTTCTATGCTGAATCGAATGAGACCATTGCCACGCCGGTAGCTTTAACCGTTAAGGATTTATTGCAGTTTCAGTGAGACATTTTTGAGTTTTTTAAAATTTCTCCAATACTTAATCACTCAAATACTGCTCGAGCCACTTAATTCGTTTTTCACTCGTTGGAATCCCCGCAAAAACTTCTATCCTCCCAATATCTTATATTTAAAGAATTTGGTCGTAATACACAACTCAGAAAAAAAAAATTGGAAAAAATTGAGAATTTGGCCTCGGCTCCAAGATACGGTTTATTGATCTACTTACGATCACTAGCCTATGACACCAACAATGTGACGCACTCACACTGGACCAGTTGCGCTTGGCAACAAGAGAGCGAGTTAAGCTTTAACAATAGTTCTGAGGCATTCTAGACGCGATTTCATCATTCAGAGAATTTAATAATAATTATTATGCAGTTAATTATGAAGGTGATTAAGAATAGATTAGATGGTGAATTTAACAAAATTGAACGATGAGCTGCGTTGAAGAGATTGTTAGAAGGATACCTATCAGGATAGTAAAGTGGACAGCGTAGCTTTTTTTTGCCGGGTTGAAAAAAACTTTTTCTAAATCCCATCTAAAATACAAACTTATACTTCAATTCTAGAATAATAACAACTAGATACCGTGTTTAAGGAATACCTATATATCCCTAGGTTTGTCTTCTGTAGGCTTCTCTTCATTAATCGAAAATGAACCCCTGTGCAAAATTTGCAGAGCTCTTCGGATACACAGAAAACTAATGTGCACATTCCACTGATCTACTTAGCAGCGTTTTTACTTCCATATTTACAGAGTAAATGGAAGTATTGTGATCGTCCTAAAATCGAGAATCGGAACGGAGCTTCAGAAAAAACTTTTTCTTATACCTACACATAAGAATCACTTCCTGAACAAGTGTCTGTGTGTCCGCGTGTCCGTCTGTCCGTGTGTCCGTCTGTGGTCATTTACAAAAAATGGCCATAACTCCCTCATTTCTCAACCTTTTTTCAAATTTCTTGAACTGAAATGTTTGCCTCGGCAAGACCTAACACCCTGTTTAATCGGAATTTGGATAACGCACAGTATTTCCTATATATCTGCATTTTTAGCGTTTTTTTATTTTATTTTTTTCCGGCCGCAAAAATGAACCGATTTGAGCGTTCTTGGTCTTAAAATCTTTGTTTTACCTTGCAGAATATGTGGATATTTTTTATATCCCGAAAATGTATCGTTTTTCCATTTTTGGAGAATTTAAAAATTGGCATAGTGAATTTTTTGATATTTTTGGCCTAAACACCCTTAAAAGCAGTCAAAATGATCAAATTGTGTCTCAATTTTACGTTTCAAAACATGGAAGTATTGTGTGTAATCTACGCACCACTGGTCTTGAACAGTTTTACTTGGAACTACTTACTGAACCAGTGGTGCATGGATAAAGCACAATACTTCCGTATTTTTGAACGTAAATTTTTGACAAAATTCTATTAGGTATTAGGGTTTAGGTCAAAAATATCAAAAAATTCACTATTCAAATTTCAAAATTCGCCCAAAATCAAACCAGTGGTGCGTAGATGACACACAATACTTCCATATTTTGGAACGTAAAATTGTGACACAATTTGATCATATTTTGACTTCTTATAAGGGTGTTTAGGTCAAAAATATCAAAAAACTCACTATGCAAATTTTAAAATTCGCCCAAAATGAAAAAACGCCACATTTTCGGAATATAAAAAATATCCATGTATTCTGCAAGGTAAAACAAAGATTTTGAGACCAAGAACGCTCAAATCGGTCCATTTTTGTGGTCGGAAAAAAATAAAATGGAAAACACTAAAAATGCAAATATATCGGAAGTACTGTGCGTTATCCAAATTTCGATTAAACAGGGTGTTAGGTCTTGCCGAGACGAACATTTCAGTTCAAGAAATTCGAAAAAAGGTTGAGAATTGAGGGAGTTATGGTCATTTTTGTAAATGACCACAGACGGACTAAAGGACACACAGACACTAATTCCGGAAGTGATTCTGAGTAAATGTGTCTAAGAAAAAGTGTTTTCTGAATCTCCGTTCCGATTCTCGATTTTAGGACGATCACAATACTTCCATTTACTCTGTATTCTGCAAGGTAAAACGAAGATTTTAAAACCAAGGACGCTCAAATCGGTTCATTATTGTGGCCGGAAAAAAATAAAATAGAAAACACTCAAAATGCGAAACGTTTAACCTTCTCTGACCCCCTGAATACGAAAACTTACTCGAATTGAATTTTCTTCATTGCCTTGTGAAATGGACAACTTACTAGGAAATTACTACCTATTGCTTAAATTGAACCAGTGGTGCGTAGATAACACCCAATGCTTCCATATTTTTAAACGTACATATTTGAAAAAATTTGCTCATATTTTGACTGTTTTTAAGGGTGTTTAGGCCAAAAATATCAAAAAATTCACTATGCAAATTTTAAAATTTGCCAAAAAAAAAACTCGCTACATTTTCAGAATATGAACCAGTGGTGCGTAGATTACACACAATACTTCCATATTTTGAAACGTACACATTTGAACAAATTTGATTATATTTTGACTGTTTTTAAGGGTGTTTAGGCCAAAAATATCAAAAAATTATCTATGCAAATCTTAAAATTAGCAAAAAAAAAACCAATTCGCTACATTTTTGGAACATAAAAAATATCTACATATTCTGCAAGGTAAAACGAAGATTTTGAGACCAAGAACTCTCAAATCGGTTAATTTTTGTGGCAGGAAAAAAATAAAATAGAAAAAATTAAAAATGCAAATATATCGGAAGTACTGTGCGTTATCTTAATTTCTATTAAACAGAGTGTTAGGTCTTGCCGAGACAAACATTTTAGTCCAAGAAATTTGAAACAGGTTGAGATTTGAGGGAGCAATGGCTAATTTTGTAAATGACCACAGACGGACACACAGAGACTTGTTCAGGAAGTGATTCTGAGTAAAAGTTTATGAGTAAAAGTTTTTCTGAAGCTCGGTGAACCCTCAAATAATTGTCATTCAGCATGGTTATGCTATAGAGTTTTTTTTTTTAATGAGGAAATTGTATGTTTTTATCCAGGTATACCAATTATACATTTCGTACAATACATATCCCATTATTACTACTTTGGGTCGATCAGTCAGATACAATTGTGTCAAAAAATGTAAGCAAAAATCAACATTTGCTTACATGTAAACTGACTTTTTGCTCTGATTGATCTGCATTACTCTTCAGGGTACTAGAACGGGAGAAGAAGGAGCAGCTTAGTTGTTTCAGGAAACGAGGGTGAGTAAGGAAACGAGAGATGGTGATCCTTTGATCTTTCAACAGTCTCCAAGCCAAGTTGAGTGAGAATATTGCTATGATTTTGTGCAAAGAAGGAAAAACCAGTGGTGCGTAGATAACACACAATACTTCCATATTTTGAAACGTAAAATTGTGACACAATTTGATCATATTTTGACTGCTTTTGAAAGTGTTTAGGTCAAAACTATCAAAAAATTCAGTATTAAAATTTTAAAATTCGTCCAAAATGAAAAACGCCACATTTTCGGAATGTAAAAAATATCCACATATTCTGCAAGGTAAAACGAAGATTTTGAGACCAAGAACGCTCAAATCGGTTCATTTTTGCGGCCGGAAAAAAATAAAATAGAAAACACTTAAAATGCAAATATCTCGGAAGTACTGTGCGTTATCCAAATTCCGATTAAACAGGGTGTTAGGTCTTGCCGAGACAAACATTTCAGTTCAAGAAATTTGAAAAAAGGTTGAGAAATGAGGGAGTTATGGCCATTTTTTGTAAATGACCACAGACGGACACACGGACAGACGGACACGCGGACACACAGACACTTGTTCAGGAAGTGATTCTGAGTAAATGTGTAGGTATAAGAAAAAGTTTTTTCTGAAGCTCCGTTCCGATTCTCGATTTTAGGACGATCACAATACTTCCATTTACGCTGTAAATATGGAAGTAAAAATATCCCCATTTTCTGCCAGGTAAAACGAAGATTTTGAGGCCGGAAAAAATTAAAATAGAAAACACTAAAAATGCAAATGTATCGGAAGTACTGTGAGTAATTCAAATTCCGATTAAACAGGGTGTTAGGTCTTGCCGAGACAAACATTTCAGTTCAAGAAATTTGGAAAAAGGTTGTAGCATGTTTCCTGATGCTACAAACTTCAGTTCGGTCATATGCCTCAAACATATGCGAGCTCCATGACGGCCCACCGTCGTTACGAAACCCGTCTTGGGATCCAGAATCATTCATTCGATAATTTTGAAAACACATTTCAATTTTCGTTCCAATTTTGTATTGAATCATTACAAAGTGGCGCCCGAACAAATGCAAATTTTTTAATTGACATTGAATTTCTTGAGATAGAAGGATTGAATTGAATCTGCGAACTTTTGTGAAAATTCGACGAATTTTGAATTGAGTCTACGAACATGCCGCCGAAAAAGACGAAGAACTCTAAACGGAGATTGTCGCCAGCTTTATCGAGTCCAGAGGACCCTTCCTGGATTTATCATCACCTACAAACAAGACACGAGACCCAGACTGGTGAATTTGGTGATGGATTTGATGATTCCCGTGTTGACTACGCACATGGTATGCACCCTTCTACTTTTGAAAAACGTGATGAACATTGCGAACGTCATAATGATTTTGTGCTGAACTAGCAGCTGCTCTGACATCTATCAGAACCCAACTCTGTGACATCGATGCACGGTTGAATGACAATCCAAACCAGTGGTGCGTAGATAACACACAATACTTCCATATTTTGAAACGTAAAATTGTGACACAATTTGATCATATTTTGACTGCTTTTAAGGGTGTTTAGGTCAAAAATATCAAAAAATTCACTATTAAAATTTCAAAATTCGCCCAAATTAAAAAACGCCAGTTTTTCGGAACATAAAAAATATCCACATATTCTGCAAGGTAAAACAAAGATTTTAAGACCAAGAACGCTCAAATCGGTTCATTTTTGCGGCCGGAAAAAAATAAAATAAAAAAACGCTAAAAATGCAAATATATAGGAAATACTGTGCGTTATCCAAATTCCGATTAAACAGGGTGTTAGGTCCTGCCGAGGCAAACATTTCAGTTCAAGAAATTTGAAAAAAGGTTGAGAAATGAGGGAGTTATGGCCATTTTTTGTAAATGACCACAGACGGACACACGGACAGACGGACACGCGGACACACAGACACTTGTTCAGGAAGTGATTCTGAGTAAATGTGTAGGTATAAGAAAAAGTTTTTTCTGAAGCTCCGTTCCGATTCTCGATTTTAGGACGATCACAATACTTCCATTTACTCTGTAAATATGGAAGTAAAAACGCTGCTAAGTAGATCAGTGGCATGTGCACATTAGTTTTCTGTGTATCCGAAGAGCTCTGCAAATTTTGCACAGGGGTTCATTTTCGATTAATGAAGAGAAGCCTACAGAAGACAAACCTAGGGATATATAGGTATTCCTTAAACACGGTATCTAGTTGTTATTATTCTAGAATTGAAGTATAAGTTTGTATTTTAGATGGGATTTAGAAAAAGTTTTTTTCAACCCGGCAAAAAAAAGCTACGCTGTCCACTTTACTATCCCGATAGGTATCCTTCTAACAATCTCTTCAACGCAGCTGATGGTTCAATTTTGTTAAATTCACCATCTAATCTATTCTTAATCACCTTCATAATTAACTGCATAATAATTGTTATTAAATTCTCTGAATGATGAAATTGTGAATATGGAAGTAAAAATCAAGGAGCGATTAATTCTGGTTGCGTTCCTCTTCGCGCTGACCAAAATCAGCAGTTGAGCAACCTTCTCAGAGATGTGGTAAAAACGGTGAAATTTGACAATGATCGGGATCAGGATCCACACCAATATTTGGCGGTTCTAGAGCCATTGCTGAGAACCATAACTGATGTCACTGAGTTGAAAATTTACATTGCGATGACTCTAGGCCAAAAAACTAAAAGGTGGTGGTATGCAGTTGAGAAAGATGTGAATAATTGGTACGAGTTCTCGAGAAAATTTTTGGAAAGATTTTGGTCCGAGGACATTCAGGATCAAGTTCTTCAAAATGTCCAAAACGGTAGATACTCTTTTACGCACTGGTCTTGGGAAACGTATTTCTTGAAACTTTTTGGACTTGCTAAATTTATTGAACCACCTATGAGAGAATCTACTTTGGTCAACCAAATTTCGAGACACTTTGAAAAGGAAATCCACGATGCAGTGTGGATACAGGGGATTGATACTGCTGAAAAATTCACACGATTATTGATCAGGTGCGATATGATGTCGGATAATTACCGTTCGAGTCAGCGATTTGACTTCAGAAATCAAAATTTTGAGCAACCTAGCCACAACGGTTATGAACGTAGACGTTTCAACCCTGGTTACCAAAGCCAATACCAAAACCCAACGGGGGGAGATAGACCGTCTCAATTTACGAATCCCACATTGAATCAATCAAAACAACCCCATCAGTGCAACAACGTTGAATTTGAACAAATCGATAGCCAAACTTACCAAGAAACTGACCGAGACCGTGACAGCGGATGGGGAAACAGAAAAACCTGCTACTCTGACTGTGAAAAACCTCCTGTTGACCAACAAGATCGCATCCAAAAAAACGCTGCTAAGTAGATCAGTGGCATGTGCAGATTAGTTTTCGGTATGTCCGAAGAACTCTGCAAATTTTGCACAGGGGTTCATTTTTCGATTGCAAAGACAAACCTTACGATATATCGATACTCCTTAAACACAGAATTTAGTTGTTATTATTCTATAATTTCAGTATAAATTTGTATTTTAGATGGGGAGTTAGAGAAACGTTTTTTCAACCCGGCAAAAAATAATCATCCTCTTTTCTTGATAAATACTTAAATATCTATCTTTTCAACGCAGCAGATTGTTCAATTCGTTAAATTCACCATTTAATCTATTCTTAATCACCTTCATAATTAACAGAATAATAAAAATCATTAAATTCTCTGAATAATGAAATTAAAAATGCCTCAGAACCTTCGTTGAAGCTTGTCTCGCTCACATGTTGCCAAGCGCAACTGGTCGTAGTGATAGTGCGTCACCTTGTTGGTGTAATAGGCTAGTGGTCGTAAGTAGATCAATCAACCGTATCTAAGAGCCGAGGCCAAATTCTCAAATTTTTCCGATTTTTGTTTTGCTGATTTGCGTAATGCGACCAAATTCTTTAAATTGAAGATATCGGGAGGACAGAAGTTTTTGTGGGGATTCCAACGAGTGGAAAACGATTTTTGTTGATCTAGTAGTTTTCGAGTTATTAAGAATTGCAGTAATTTTGAAAAACTCAAAAATGTCTCACTAAAACTGCAATAACTCCTAAACGGTTGAAGCTACGGGCGTGGCGATGGTCTCATTCGATTCAGCATAGAAAAATCTATAGAAAATGATGCCTCACATGCCTATGTTGAACTTTTCCTGAAAAGCACGAATTTTTTCTCACTTCAACAGCTGTTTTACTGGCCTTAAAATTAAGGTAGGGTTCTGTCGAGATGTTAGGACCAACTAGATACGGAACTTGATTTTTGGTAAAAATTTCAAAAATTTTCGATAACTCCTTCCCCCTGAAAAACCCCGGACGGCGGACGGTGGACGGGGGACGGCGGACGGACAAAAAATTTTTATTGCAGATTCGGATTCTACACCCCTTGAAACGTAAACCAACAAATTTTCAGGGGGTGTTAAAAAAAAAATTTTCCCGACCGATTACAAAGGTTCATTTCTTAAGAAAAATGAACTAAAACTTGGAAGCCGGGATCTCAATGCCTCGCCGAAACAATCATTAAGTGAAGTCAATATGCAAACTTTGTTTGATTTCACTGACATGATTTCACTGACACTTTTGAGGATCCTGGTCACAAAACTGAACTAACTGACGTTGACTCACGACCATGCCCTGAAATTGAAATAGAAATTGGACAAAGTTTTTTCACAGCGTTGGTCGATTCGGGTAGTGAATTTGCTGTGTGAGTGAACAGTGGTTTTTAGAATATAAAGAGAAACTAAATTTGTCAGCGCTCCCCGTATCGAAAATTGTCGTGAAGACAGCAAATCAAAAACTTACAGCCCCAATTAGACATCAAGCTCTCTTTGAATTCAAAATTGAATCTTACTCGTTAAGTCGCTCCTTCTTAGTGATCCCAGATTTATCGAGACCAATTTTTCTAGGGTCCGACCTATTAGAATCGATTTCGGCAGATTTATTGTACTCAAAACGCGAATTCCAATTCAATCACGAAGGTAGAAGAATCGTCACCCCATTCAAAAACGCGAGCACGGCTCACAAAGAAATGTGGCAAATTATGAATCGTGTGTCCACAGAGACAAAGTCGGAAGAAATTATAGACGAAGTTGTCAATACTTCAATTAGTCAAGAGGGGATTATTCCTCAGGACGAAAAATTGCAAATCATAAAACAGAGGCCTACCCCACGATCGGAAAAAGAGGTGCAAAAGTTGATTGGGTTTTGCAATTCCCAATACCCTGCGAAGAGGGAACTAGTAAATCTGGTTAAGAGTCGTATAAAAGAAAAATCCAAAAAACAAATGGATCGAGTGAATAGGACTCGAAATTACCCATCATTCACATCTGGGGACTTGGTACTGCTGGAAACGGTCCGAGCCAGCTCAGCAGAAGCTAAAACTTGTGCAAAATTACTCCTTCTCTGGGAAGGTCCGTTCAGGATAAAAAACGGAGTAGGCCAGTAGACCAGTTCACTTATGAGCTGGAGATCATTAAGAACCGCTACATCCATGGTTGAGATAGTTGAGTTTGTTTAGATTTCAGTGTTTTCCTATTAATTTTAGTTTGAATCGCAGTTCATCACATTTTATAAGTAGAATAGTAGAACTTGTGTTGAGGGATGCCACATCAGTTCGCATCCTCCTAATTCCTGGTCATGGCTCGTCTACAATGGCCGCAGCATCAAGGGCCTCTTGCGAAGACCACGTCTACAGAACCACAGCAGGTAGCGAGCGGAGGAAATCCATGTCGCCTTCAAAGAGCGAGACCAACTTCAGGGGAATCTTCAACCGGTGTTCCTCAGGCATCTCGTCTTCACAACGAATGCGGCCATTTCCATGGAGGAGGGGAATGATGTAGCATGTTTCCTGATGCTACAACCTTCAGTTCGGTCATATGCCTCAAACATATGCGAGCTCCATGACGGCCCACCGTCGTTACGAAACCCGTCTTGGGATCCAGAATCATTCATTCGATAATTTTGAATATACATTTCAATTTTCGTTCCTGTTAATAACCCTGAATTGTCAATTAATTTTGTATTATTTTATTTTAATTATTTTGGGCTGCTCTGTAGGAATGTACGTGTGCACTTTTTTCCAAGTCGGGCGTCGTCCCAATTTCCGGTCCACAAGAGCTCCAGTTCGAACGTTCCTGGAGCAAGAATCTACTGGAAAATGACGAAGACTGCAAAAACGCCTACTGCGCATGCGCCAAACGTCGCCGGTCTCCATTTTTGCCATCCGGTGCGACCATTCTGTCCTTTGCGTCTGTGCTGTGCGAGCGTATGCCAGTAGCCAAGCGATTTTTCCAATTTGCTCAGTTTGAGGACTATCAGTCAACCACATTATAGCGTCGAGTCGTGCCGTCTGTGCCGAAGTATTATCGAGCGCTGGTTCAAATTTGGTCGCTGAGGAGCCTGGACAGGAGACATCGTCGTCTACGTCGTCGTCGCCGTTGGATTGGAGTGGAAGGAAGTATCGGTCGCCATACTCCCCCTGGACATCTGTAATCTGCCTCGTTTGCGTTTGCGAGTCGTCGCTGGAAAAACGCCCCCCGTCGCCAGATCCAGGTGGGAGTATTTATAGACGTTTTCATCGGCGTTTGATTCCCACTCCAACGCGTTTTCCGGGCGCGAGAGACATTCGATCGAATTCCGAAAATAAGCGTGTTTGGTCATTAGGCAGAGCAAGCCCAATCAAAGAACCGATTCATTTTTTTTTCTCTATATATAATTTTAATAAATTCAGTGGTTGGTAGCCAAAATTTGAACTATTTATTTTTAACCCAATTTTCTACCCCACTAAACATCTTGGTAGCAGAGCGTGGTTTATGGGCTTGCTCTGTGCCTTTTTTGATTTTTTAAAATTGTCAAAATTGAAATTTTTATCATTTTGTTAGGTTTGGTCAAAATCCGGATTCCGGATCTGTGTGAACCGACGCAGTCCGGCGGTCTAGACTTTCAAAGATCACCAGTCACTTGCCGATTCAGCAATCTTGCACATTCCTGTGAGGCTTATCGTACTCGAGTGGGGGACACGGTTATAGCTCCGCCCCATCCCTTCGTCCCTCGCCCTACTCACGGAAGGTCGTGTACCAACTGGCCCTATCCGTTGGTCCCTGTTCGCATTCGTGAATGCCGAAGAAGCGTCCAGCCATAATGCCCGTAGAACCGTACACTTCAGTCATGAAGTCTCATTTTAAAAAACTTGAGTCTGCCGGTGGTGAAGTTAAAAATATTTTAATTCACGGTCGGAAAGCCAAAGAGAGCCAGGATGCTGCCGATATTCAGCTTTTTCTAAGTATGTACGCAGCTTTGGACCGGTACTACGTGAAATATGAAACGAGTTGGGAAAAACTGGTGGACGAATTCGAGGACCAAGATAGAGCTAACGAATTCCCAAACGATGCATATGTGGAACGACAAGGTACGTTGAAAAGATATTATTATGAAGCAATTTCTATCTTTAATAGTTTCAATATTAAAGAGAGGCCGTCCTTATCTGCGTCGGTTGGGGGTAATATAACGCTCTCTGAACCTCGGTCCAATTTGCCTAAAATTCCCATACCCATTTTTGAGGGCAACGTCCTTGATTGGCCTAAATGGAGAGATAGTTTTGTTTCTCTAGTACATTCTAATGACAGCTTAAGCCCTATTTGCAAGTTTCATTATCTTTCCTCAGCTCTCAAAGGATCAGCTGCTACGGTAATTTCACATTTGAAAGTCGATCATAACAATTACGAGCTCGCCTATCGAGCCCTAGTGGAGACGTATGATAACCAACGTCTGCTCGCGAACGCGTACCTTCACCAGGTGCTCTCGTTCAAGCCGCTCAATGGTAAGACGTCTATCGAATGTTTAAAATCCTTTATGGCCAAAATTTCAGATAGCATTTCCGCTCTGAAATTATTGAGTATTCCGAATGAAGGTGACTTTATTTTGTTTTATCTTGCTATCCGTTGTTTGGATCCATATACCCGTGATCAGTTTGAAATGGCACATAAACACGTATTGTTTCCGTCATTTGAGTCTTTGAAAAAATTTGTAAAAGAGAGATGCATCTCTATGCAACTTTCTAGCCTCAGTTTTGAGTCATCGTCGTCTGTTGAACGCAAGGTAAAACCTAATAATCCTGTTTCTAAGGCATTTATGACGAATTCTAAAGATATCCCAAGTTCGTCGGCGCAAAAAAGGTGCGTGGTTTGTTCCGAAAACCAGCACCCATTAGGAGTCTGCAAGAAGTTTGTGTCGGCTACAATTGAAAATCGTATCCAATATTTGAAAAACTGGAAAGGGTGTCGAAATTGTTTGCACAATGATCACTCCACCTATTTCTGTCAGGAGCCACCCAGATGTAACCTTTGTTCTGGGAAGCATAATTCTTTGGTTCATTTTCCACATGCAGGTCAAAGGCAAAAGGCTACGAAAAACACGCAGCCCAGCACTTCGCAGCAGCCAAATGCAGGGTATTCTTCCTTCTGCACTATGGCGGATAATCCAGCTATTCCAGTTCGACCCGAAAGCGGACCTCCCATTCTGTTGGGGACATTATTGGCCGATTTTATGGATGCGCGCGGACAGTATGTATCATTGCGCGGCCTTTTGGACAGCGGATCTCAGCATTCGTATATCTCTCTGAAAGGTCTGAGAAAATTGGGCCTTAGTTATCGTCCATCGGCAAGAAAAATTTGCGGAATTGGCGAAACCGAGTACACTGGAGCAAAAGGTGATGCTAATTGCCAAATTAAGGTTCAAGGAGATATTCACAATCTGAAAGTAATAGTTTTGAAAAATCTCGCTAATTTTATGCCATCAGTTCCTTTGCCTCATTCATGCGTTGTGCGATTTTCCAATTATAAGTTAGCAGATCCCGAATTTTGGAAACCTGCAGCTATTGATTTTCTTTTTGGTGTCGACATGTATGGGCATATTGTTTCTGGCCCGCCTATTGTGATTGACGAAAATTTGCCAATTATGGTTCCGTCTCGAGTTGGCAACATTCTTATGGGTTCATTTGATAATGAAGTCGCCTCTAAATCTGATTCTGTTTCTTTTCTAGCCGTGAACCAAATCGGAAATTCGGACGAAAATTTGAATGATAAATTAACGAAATTTTGGGAAATGGAAGAAATTCCAGAAGAAAACGTTTGTTTGTCAAATCCCGACGACGAATGGTGTGAAAATCATTTCGTATCAAATTATCGTCGCGCCGCAACCGGTCAGTATATTGTCAAACTTCCTTTTAAATCGGATGTGCCCACGACGTTTGATTCCGAATTTATGGCTATGAAAAGGTTCTCTAATTTGGAATGTAAACTTAAGAAAAATCCCGAGCTTTATGATCAATATAGAGAATTCATGAACGAATATGAAAATTTAGGTCATATGGTTCCAGTGGATCGGCCGTCGAATTTTATAATTCCCCATCATGCAATATCGAAAGAGGATCGCAATAAAATTAAATTGCGAGTAGTTTTTGATGCGTCTGCAAAAACGGCGTTTGGTAGTCTAAATGAGTTTCTCCATGTAGGCCCTAAACTCCAAAATGACATTAGGGAAATATTGCTTAATTGGAGAACTCGGACAGTGGTAGTGGTGGCGGACATCGTCAAAATGTACCGAAATATTTTGGTTGAGAAGGAAACTCGAAGGTTTCAGCACATATTTTGGCGAAACAATTATCTCGATGCGATTCAAAAATTTGAATTGAAAACCCTCACCTACGGTATGACATGTTCGCCATGGCTAGCTCTCCGAGTTCTCCGACAATTGTGTCTAGATGAAGGGAGCGAATTCCCACTTGCCTCTAAAGCCATTACCGACGATATTTTCATTGATGATGTCGTTTCGGGAGCCGATTCACTGGAAAGCGCACTAAATCTTCAAAACGAGTTGATAGGTTTGATGAAACGCGGCGGTTTCGAACTAAAAAAGTGGGCAAGTAATAGGGCCGAAATTTTGGAAAATGTCGGGGAAACTTTGAACGAATCGGTGTCGTTTGTACACGAATCAGAACCCAGTTTAAAAATTTTAGGGTTAGTCTGGTTTCCTAAAGAGGACGAATTTTCTTATCGTATAACTCTACCCGCAAATCCAAAATTTACCAAGCGAGCAATTTTGTCGTTGGTAGCCAGTCTCTATGATCCGTTGTCTTTTTTAGCTCCTGCCACAGTTTTGATGAAGTCATTAATTCAAATGCTCTGGAAAGCAAAAGTTGGTTGGGATGACCCTATTCCGTCGGACATTCAAAAGTTGTGGCAAACCATTTTGGACGAATTGCCCACTTTGTCGAATATTCGCATTCCGAGATTGGTGGGTTCCTCCGAAGCTATTAATTACCAACTTGTGGGATTTTGCGATGCATCGTCATCGGCAGTTTGTGCCGCTATTTATGTGCGCTGTATTTTTTCGGATTCTGTTAAGGTTTCATTATTGACGTCTGCAACAAAATTGGCTCCTGTCAAAACGGTATCGATTCCGAGACTAGAGCTGTGCGGAGCTGTTTTGTTGGCAAATCTGTTTGTCAGTTTGTCAAAGTTTGTGAAGGGTTTAAACAAGCCTTTGCTTGACCCAGTTTTCTATACAGACTCTTCTGTTGTTTTGGGGTGGATCAACACTCTGCCGTGCACTTTGAAGGTTTTTGTCGCTAATCGAGTGACAAAAATAATTTCCAAAACGCCTGTGGAATGCTGGCGCCATGTTTATTCGGACCAGAATCCCAGTGATGTCGGATCCCGTGGGATTCTACCAAGTAAGCTGAATGACGAAACGTTGTGGTGGAATGGGCCAAAGTGGCTTTTACAGCCTGAGTGTGATTGGCCGCAGTCTGCAGTGGTGGTTCACTCTGACTTACCAGAAGTGAAGCCTACCAACATTTGTCTTTTATCTGCTCCTGTCTCCAGCATTGACAATCAATGGATGACGAGGTTCTCGTCGTATTTTCGACTTCTGCGAGTTACGGTTCGGATCCTCAGACTTTTCCGCAAGCCGAGAGATGCAGCCATTTCTATGGTAGCACCCATATCTCTTGAAGAAATGAATTCCTGCCTTCTTTTGTTGATCCAACAAACTCAACGCGAGTTTTATGGTCCTGATTATGAGGGAACCCTGGCCAAATACAGGTCGCTCAATATTTTTATTGACGAGCTGGGTCTTCTCAGGGTAGGCGGGAGAATTCGACATTCTCACGTTTCGGAAGGACAAAAGTTCCCTATACTTTTGCCTCGCAAAGCACATCTAACAATTTTGATTGTGGACATGTACCATCGTTTGAATTTACATCCTGGCAATTCCTGCCTTCAAGGGTTGATCCAATTGAAATATTGGATACCAGGTTTGCGTTTACTGATCCAGCAGAGAAAATTCCGGTGTTTGACCTGCTATAAATTTGTCGCCAAGTCCCAAGAAGTTATGATGGGAGATTTACCTTCCAACAGGTTTCATGAAGGCCATGCCTTTGTCCACGTTGGAACAGATTTTGCTGGCCCTTTCATGTTGAGAGAGTCTCTCCGACGAAAAGCTCCTCTGAGCAAAGGCTATTTGTGCGTTTTTGTCTGCTTGGCTACGAAGGCCATACACCTCGAGTTGGTGACCAATCTCACCACGGAGTGTTTTTTAGCAGCTTTGGATAGGTTTGTGTCTCGCCGAAATTACCCGTGTTCGATTTACTCGGACAACGGTCGGACATATGTGGGAGCTGCTAACCAGCTCAAGCAATTTTTGTTGTGGTTTCACGAAGAAAATAATGTCCAATCCATTACAGATTATGCTGCCAGATATGGGATAAAATGGAGTTTTACGCCACCATATGCTCCGAATTTTTCGGGCATGGCTGAAGCGGCTGTCAAATCCGTCAAGACGACTATGAAGAAAGCTGTTGGTGATACGTGCCTGACATATGAAGAGGCTTTCACTCTGTTCCACAAAGTTGAGGCGATCTTGAATTCTAGGCCTTTAGGGCAGCTGTCACAGGATCCCTCTGAGACGAACTATCTTACTCCAGGTCATTTCTTGGTGGGTAAGCCCCTCACTGCTATTCCTGAACCATCTGTTTTAGATTTGAGGCAGAATTCCCTAAACCGGTGGCAAATTGTAAAGAAAATAACAGAACAATTTTGGTCTCGGTGGAGACGTGAGTATTTGGCTACGCTACAAAATAGGGTAAAATGGGCTAAATTTAGACCAGACCATCCCAATTTGAGGGTGGACGATGTCGTTCTCATCAAGGACGACAACGCTCCTCTCTTGAGTTGGCCGATGGGTAGGGTATCTCAAGTGCACCCTGGACCTGATGGTAAAGTTCGAGTAGCCACTGTGCAAATTTCCAAATCGGAAGTGAAAAGATCTGTAAGAAAGTTGGTGCCTTTACTGCCAGTTTCTCAACCTTCGTTCACAGATAATTGACCATAAAATATTTTCTTTTCCTTTGTAATTTTTTTTGGTAAATTCAAGTTTTCTATAATCATGAATGACCAAGGACACTTTAATTTGAAAATTGTTCAACCGCGTTCGGGACCAGTCTACCAACATTGTGTCGGGAAAATTACAATGTAATTTTGGTAGGCGGTTATGTTAATAACCCTGAATTGTCAATTAATTTTGTATTATTTTATTTTAATTATTTTGGGCTGCTCTGTAGGAATGTACGTGTGCACTTTTTTCCAAGTCGGGCGTCGTCCCAATTTCCGGTCCACAAGAGCTCCAGTTCGAACGTTCCTGGAGCAAGAATCTACTGGAAAATGACGAAGACTGCAAAAACGCCTACTGCGCATGCGCCAAACGTCGCCGGTCTCCATTTTTGCCATCCGGTGCGACCATTCTGTCCTTTGCGTCTGTGCTGTGCGAGCGTATGCCAGTAGCCAAGCGATTTTTCCAATTTGCTCAGTTTGAGGACTATCAGTCAACCACATTATAGCGTCGAGTCGTGCCGTCTGTGCCGAAGTATTATCGAGCGCTGGTTCAAATTTGGTCGCTGAGGAGCCTGGACAGGAAGACATCGTCGTCTACGTCGTCGTCGCCGTTGGATTGGAGTGGAAGGAAGTATCGGTCGCCATACTCCCCCTGGACATCTGTAATCTGCCTCGTTTGCGTTTGCGAGTCGTCGCTGGAAAAACGCCCCCCGTCGCCAGATCCAGGTGGGAGTATTTATAGACGTTTTCATCGGCGTTTGATTCCCACTCCAACGCGTTTTCCGGGCGCGAGAGACATTCGATCGAATTCCGAAAATAAGCGTGTTTGGTCATTAGGCAGAGCAAGCCCAATCAAAGAACCGATTCATTTTTTTTTTCTCTATATATAATTTTAATAAATTCAGTGGTTGGTAGCCAAAATTTGAACTATTTATTTTTAACCCAATTTTCTACCCCACTAAACAGTTCCAATTTTGTATTGAATCATAACAAGGTTGAGAATGAGGAACATGCATGAAAAACGAAATCCATTTTTTCTGCCAGAATGATGCTGCTTAGGATGCGAAAATGACGTAGTGATGGTCTACAACGAAAAAACAACATTTTTCCGGGTGAAAAACGCTAATGAAAAGTGCCCTTTTTGTATGACGTCACTGTGCGGACGCGACTGCACGTAGTTTCTTAACCTAACGGCAAAAAATCCGTTATCTCCGTCCTATCACAGCATACACACATGAACTCGGATGAGGTTGCACTGGTGTTCACGGGAAGATGACATCACTGTGTAACCTTGCGGCTGGCCATTTTCCCGCTCAACTTCAAATCTGCGATTTTCACTAAGCCTCCCTCCTCTTTTAATTACCTTTTTTCCGAACCGTCATCCACCATAACACCATTTTTGAAGCCTAACAAGGAATATTATGGCGAAAAAACAGTTTATTTTTTTTTTTCATGCATGTTCCTCAATTTCACTCATTTTTGTAAATGACCACAGACGGACTAACGGACACACAGACACTTGTTCGAGAAGTGATTCTGAGTAAATGTGTCTAAGAAAAAGTTTTTTCTGAAGCTCCGTTCCAATTCTCGATTTTAGGACGATCACAATACTTCCATTTACTCTGTAAATATGGAAGTAAAAATGACCATAACTCCCTCAATTCTCAACCTGAACTTGAACTCAAATGTTTTTCTCGGCCTAACACCTACCTAATCAAGACCTAACACCCTGTTTAATCGAATTTTGGATAACGCACAGTACTTCCGATATATTTGCATTTTTAGTGTTTTCTATTTTATTTTCTTCCGGCTACAAAAATGAACCGATTTGAGCGTTCTTGGTCTTAGAATCTTTGTTTTGCCTTGCAGAATACGCGGATATTTTTTATATTCCGATACCATGGTCTTTTTTTTGGGCAAATTTTAAAATTGGCATAGTGAGTTTTTTTATATTTTTGACCTAAACACCCTTGATAAAAGCAGTCAAAATGTAATCAAAATGTGTCAAACTTTTACGTTTTTAAATGTGGAAGTATTGTGTGTTATCTACGCATCACTGGTTTCGATTTTCAAAAATATAGGGATCTTAGTTTTAGGATGACCCTCGTAGACAGGTGCACTCACTTAGTGTTGCGGAGTTCTCCCCATAAGGCGTAACCCGAAATTATATCTTCTGACACTGCCCCGGACGCAAACCAGGCTAATTTGACATTTCCGCCTTGTGATTTGTGTGAGTGCGGATGCCGTTTTCGAAAGGCCAAACATCCTGTATGAAGCGTCTCATGGTGGGCGTCCCATATCACTTGTCGGTGCAGGGCTGCTCTTTCTGATTTCTGTAATGGATAGCAGAGGTGGCTCAGAATTTCGGCAATTTCAATTTTCACGCTTGGTCAAACACCTCAAATGCTATCCAGAACCTTATGTTCAGATTTTAATGTTTTCAGACCCGGAGTTGGAAATAAACAAAAATTTATTCCTAATATGGAGGATAGAGGTTGTTAGCCTCCGTTGTTTACAGTGGGATCAGGAACCAGGAGACTCCCCATACCGCTCATCCGGATTTTGGACCGGTTCCTTTTGTTGCATTCATATGCACATGGGCTTTGTGCCTCACCCACAAGGACAGGGGTTAATTATCACCCATTCCCCTAGAGCCAGCTCGAGAAGACACCCAACTCCCAATTCCACGTCCGGTAGATAACTACCTCGTCCTTGCCATCCTGCCACAGCAATGGGAGACTGGGTGATCATTAACCACTGTCCTTCTGGGTGAGGCACAAAGCCCATGTGCATATGGATGCAACCCAAGGAACCGGTCCAAAGTCCGGATGAGAGGTATGGTGAGTCTCCTGGTTCCGGATCCCACCGTAAATAACGGAGGCTAATAACCTTTATCCTCCAAATTAGGAATAGATTCCGCTCCATACAGCATCGGTGGTCGAAAGACCAGAATTGGTATTCTAAAACTACTGTAAAGTAACAGGAATTTAGTTCAGAAAACGTGTTTTTCAAGGAACCGAGAGGCCCAGGTTATTGACATGGAGATAGTCGAACGCTGGCGCTCCCCATGGCCAAGTGCAGCATCAGATGAATAGATTTCATTGGATGGCAACAACCCGATCCGATCTCAAACCCCTGATGTTATCTATCCTCGCGTTCTCTTGATAGGATTTCAACTTTTTTGGTACCTACATTATTTCCAAAAACCAGTGGTGCGCAGATAACACACAATACTTCCCTATTTTGAAACGTAAAAGTGTGACACGATTTGATCATATTTTGACTGCTATTGAGGGTGTTAAGGTCAAAAATATAAAAAACTCACTATGCCAATTTTTAAATTCGCCCAAAATGGGAAAACGATACATTTTCGGGATATAAAAAATATCCACATATTCTGCAAGGTAAAACAAAGATTTTAAGACCAAGAACGCTCAAATCGGTTCATTTTTGTGGCCGGAAAAAAATAAAATAGAAAACGCTGAAAATGCGAATACATCGGAAGTACTGTGAGTTATCCAAATTCCGCTTAAACAGGGTGTTAGGTCTTGCCGAGACAAACATTTCGGTTCGAGAAACTTGAACAAAGGTTGAGAATTGAGGAAGTTATGGTCATTTTTACTTCCATAGTTACAGAGTAAATGGAATTATTGTGATCGTCCTAAAATCGAGAATCGGAACGGAGCTTCAGAAAAAACTTTTTCTCATACACATTTACTCAGAATCACTTCCTGAACAAGTGTCTGTGTGTCCGTCTGTGGTCATTTACAAAAATGGGCATAACTCCCTAATTTCTCAACCTTTTTTCAAATTTCTTGAACTGAAATGTTTGTCTCGGCAAGACCTAACACCCTGTTTAATCGGAATTTGGATAACGCACAGTACTTCCGATAAATAAGCATTTTTAGTGTTTTCTATTTTATTTTTTTCCGGCCGCAAAAATGAACCGATTTGAGCGTTCTTGGTCTTAAAATCTTTGTTATGCCGTGCAGAATATGTGGATATTTTTCACATTCCGAAAATTGGGCGTTTTTTCATTTTGGGCGAATTTTAAAATTTTAATATTGAATTTTTTGATATTTTTGACCTACACACTTTCAAAAGCAGTCAAAATATGATCAAATTGTGTCACAATTTTACGTTTCAAAATATGGAAGTATTGTGTGTTATCTACGCACCACTGGTTGTAAATGACCACAGACGGACTAACGGACACACATACACTTGATCAGGAAGTGATTCTGAGTAAACGTGTATGAGAAAATGTTTTTTCTGAAGCTCCGTTCCGATTCTCAATTTTAGGAATATTCCAATACTTCCATTTACCAGAGTTACAAAAAAAGTAATCTCATTACCCATTACCTATAGTACAGGTCCTCATGCAGTATATAAGCTGGCTTCAAGCGATCTATCGAAATGTTTTTACTTCCATATTTGAAGGGTAAGGGGAAGGAACGAGGAATGTCACAAAAAGTACTTTTAGAGAAAAAGCAGGTTTTGTATTTTAAATTCTATGTTTTTTCCCCTTACACCGAATCTTTTGTTGCTTCTCAGGGCGACATTTATACTTTTTTCCCCTTGGAGTTCCACTATACGGTTAGTACCTTTGAATTCCTACAAAATGCGCTATTAAGCTTGTTTTTGGGAAAGATGGACATTTCCTGTTCTTTCCCCTTACCCTTCATTTACAGAGTAAATGGAAGTATTGTGATCGTCCTAAAATCACGAATCGGAACGGAGCTTCAGAAAAAACTTTTTCTTATACACATTTACTCAGAATCACTTCCTGAACTAGTGTCCGTGTGTCCGCGTGTCCGTCTGTGGTCATTTACAAATATGTTTGTCTCAGCAAGACCTAACACCCTGTTTAATCGAAATTTGAATAACGCACAGTACTTCCGATATATTTGCATTTTCAGTGTTTTCTATTTTATTTTTTCCGGCCACAAAAATGGACCGATTTGAGCGTTCTTGGTCTCAAAATCTTAGTTTTACCTTGCAGAATATGTGGGTATTTTTTATGTTCCGGAAACTGGCGGTTTTTTTATTTTGGGCGAATGAGGAACATGCATGAAAAAAATAAACTGTTTTTACTTCCATATTTACAGAGTATATGGAAGTATTGTGATCGTCCTAAAATCGAGAATCGGAACGGAGCTTCAGAAAAAACTTTTTCTTATACACATTTACTCAGAATTACTTCCTGAACAAGTGTCTGAGTGTCCGTCTGTCCGTCTGTCTGTCTGTCCGTCTGAGGTCCAAAAATGGACATAACTCCCACATTTCTGAACCTTTTTTCAAATTTCTCGAACTGAAATGTTTGTCTCAGAAAGCCCTAACACCCTGTTCAATCGGAATTTGGATAACGCACAGTACTTCCGATATATTTGCATTTATAGTGTTTTCTATTTTTTTTTTTCCGGCCACAAAAATGGACCGATTTGAGCGTTCTTGGTCTCAAAATCTTCGTTTTACCTTGCAGAATATGTGGATATTTTTTTATATTCCAAAAATGTACCGAATTTTTTTTTGGCGAATTTTAAAATTTGCAAAGCGAATTTTTTGACATTTTTGACCTAAACACCCTTAAAAGCAGTCAAAATAAGATCAAATTGTGTCTCAATTTTACGTTTCAAAATATGGAAGTATTGTGTGTTATCTACGCACATTACGCATTATATATATGATCAAATTGTGTCACAATTTTACGTTTCAAAATATGGAAGTATTGTGTGTTATCTACGCACCACTGGTTGTAAATGACCACAGACGGACTAACGGACACACAGACACTTGTTCAGGAAGTGATTCTGAGTAAATGTGTATGAGAAAAAGTTTTTTCTGAAGCTCTGTTCCGATTCTCGATTTTAGGACGATCACAATACTTCCATTTACTCTGTAAATATGGAAGTAAAACGCTGCTAAGTAGATTAGTGACATGGGTACATTATTTGTCTGGGTATCTCAGAAAATAAAGTTCAAATAGTTGGAGTAGGTCGGTTTATCATCATATCATTTGTGGAGTAATGGTCAATCGTGAATTCAATTATGCCGAAAAGGTACGTTTTCACAATGATAATAAATAGGTAGGTATAAAAAGAAAATACCTGGCGGCTGCTTTCAAAGAAATATTTCCTGAGGCCTGGAGGCAAGAAGGCAGCCATTTTGTTAACCGCGTTAACAGGTGACAACTGTTATCAAGATCCGCCCCATTAACATAAGCTGTCCAATCCCAGCTTCACACTTTCAGTTTCTAATAGCCGAATCGCATTTTTGCAATTCTGAGCCAATAAACGACGAAAGAGCCGGTAGGGGTAGGGGAAGTCCCCTACTTCCCCACCCTACCAAGATCAAGGGTGGGAATGTTACAGCCGCCATTTCGTATTCCTCACGCCTTGAACCGATTGGAACATGGGCCGTGAACCCAAGAAAACTGCAAAACCGCAATTTCAGCAGTGTCACTGCCCCCAAAATTGACCCTGTTGACCAAAATCTCGAAAAAATGCCAAATTTCATGTTTCATAGTCAATATCTAAAGATTCCCGCCAAAAAACCCCGAAGTCAAATCCATCATTTTTTTGAAATTTTTCCTAGGCTAGGTTCCTTGGATTTTCCAGCTGAAATCGGTTTTTTTCATTTTTCTTAGTCCTGGAGAGTTGTAGAAAATTGCAAATTTTTTGTGTCATGTACCTGCCCAAAACCTACTCAAAAATATTTTTTTTGGAATTTTAACATTTTTTTAAAGGGTCAAAAAAATATTTTTTGTTTAGGTCAAAAATTAGTCTTTAAACCTGTTTTTGATTACTAAACCCAAATCGATTTTGACTTATAGGGAGTGAAAAATGTGTAAAAACCTTCAAGGAATCCAACGAGCTCAAAAAATTCAAAATCGGTCCAGTAGGACTCCCTCAAATTGCCAAAAACGCGAAAACGCAGAAATCGCATTAAGAAATTCAAGCCAAACCGATTCAAAAACAAAATTTTCGAATTTTTTCGGAAAAACCACCCTATCTTATGGTAAATCAAGCGAGAAACACGGGAAAAATACTCAAAAAATTCTAAACCCACGGCATCACCTTCAAAATTGAGATTTTGTGTTTTTTCAAAAATATACCCTAATTATGCCGAATTGGACCCGTTAACCTTCTCCGATCGGATTGCCCGGACAATATGCCTCAAGTTGGACCAAACCACAACTTTCAAGACTAATTTAGTCAAAATCGGATCAGTATTTCAATACGAAGTGGCTGGACGAAATTTGAAAATTTTTTTGGCCAAAATTTCGTCCGTCCACTTCGTATCGAACCGCTGATCCGATTTTGGTGCGGTTGGTCCTAAAAGTTGTGTTTTGCTCCAACTTGAGGCATATTGTCAGGGGAATCCGATCAAAAAATTTTAAGGGGTCGAAAACCCAAAAAAACTGTTTTTGAGATCATGACTTTTTTTACATTTGATCGTTTTTGAGTAGTCTGGAGTTGATTCAGAGGATTCCCTTATAGGAGGTGCACGTCACAGGAAAATTTGCTAAACGCTCGTTTTTTTTTTTTTTTTGAAATCGGACCACTCCTTCTATGCGTTTTGCTGCTGACGGCGTACGGCGTACGGCGGACGGACAAAAAATTTTTATTGCAGATTCTTGTTCTAGAACCTCTGAAACGTGAAAGAACAAATTTTCAGGGGGTGTTGTAAAAAAATTTTTCTTGAACAATTACATAGGTACATTATTTCTGGAAATAATGTACCAAAATGGATTTCGTTTTTCATGCATGTTCCTCATTTTGATATTCGAATAGTGAATTTTTTACTTCCATATTTACAGAGTAAATGGAAGTATTGTGATCGTCCTAAAATCGAGAATCGGAACGGAGCTTCAGAAAAAACTTTTCCTTATACACATTTACTCAGAATCACTTCCCGAACAAGTGTCTGTGTGTCCGTGTGTCCGTCTGTCTGTCTGTCCGTCTGTGGTCATTTACAAAAATGGCCATAACTCCCTCATTTCTCAACCTTTTTTCAAATTTCTTGAATTGGAATGTTTGTCTCGGCAAGACCTAACACCCTGTTTAATCGGAATTTGGATAACGCACAGTACTTCCGAGATATTTGCATTTTTAGTGTTTTCTATTTCATTTTTTTCCGGCCGCAAAAATGGACCGATTTGAGCGTTCTTGGTCTCAAAATCTTCGTTTTACCTTGCAGAATATGTGGATATTTTTTACATTCCGAAAATGTGGCGTTTTTACTTCCATATATACAGAGTAAATGGAAGTATTGTGATCGTCTTAAAATCGAGAATCGGAACGGAGCTTCAGAAAAAACTTTTTCTTATACACATTTACTCAGAATCACTTCCTGAACAAGCGTCTGAGTGTCCGTCTGTCCCTCTGTGGTCATTTACAAAAATGGCCATAACTCATTTCCTCATTTCTCAACCTTTTTTCAAATTTCTTGAACTGAAATGTTTGTCTCGGGAAGCCCTAACACCCTGTTTAATCGGAATTCGGATAACGCACAGTACTTCCGATGTATTTGCATTTTTAGTGTTTTCTATTTTATTTTTTCCGGCCACAAAAATGGACCGATTTGAGCGTTCTTGGTCTCAAAATCTTAGTTTTACCTTGCAGAATATGTGGGTATTTTTTTATATTCCAAAAATGTAACGAATTTGTTTTTTGGCGAATTTTAAAATTTGCATAGCGAATTTTTTGACATTTTTGACCTAAACACCCTTAAAAACAGTCAAAATATGATCAAATTGTCTCTCAATTTTACTTCTCGAAATATGGAAGTATTGTGTGTTATCTACGCACCACTGGTTCATTTTGGGCGAATTTTAAAATTTTAATACTGAATTTTTTGATATTTTTGACCTAAACACTTTCAAAAGCAGTCAAAATATGATCAAATTGTGTCACAATTTTACGTTTCAAAATATGGAAGTATTGTGTGTTATCTACGCACCACTGGTATAATTTGCATAGTGAGTTTTTTATGTTTTTGACCTGAACACCCTCAATAGCAGTCAAAATATGGTCAAATCGTGTCACACTTCTACGTTTCAATATATGGAAGTATTGTGTGTTATCTACGCACCACTGGTTTATAACTGCGTAAGGTGGTTCCAATGCTTTTCTCATTTTGTCTTGTCTGACGAAAACGTGTGATGTTGTGTGCAGATCTTCGAAGATAAATGTGTGGCGACGTGAGTTGTGAGAACAGGTTTTTACGGGTTTGATTTTGGCGAAATGTGCACGAAGTCGGTTGACAAAATCAAATTGGTCGGAACAATTTTGATGTGAACTATTGTTGTATAGGAATTGGCCAGGGAGTTTTATATTCTTTCCATAGACAAGTTCTGCTGGCTTAGCTTTTATGTCTTCTTTGAAAGTTGATCGAAATCCCATCAAGATAACCGGCAGTTCTTCTGACCACCTAGCGGTGTCCATGCACATCAGTGCTGATTTAAGTTGGCGGTGGAACCTTTCTAGTATACCATTAGATGCTGGGTGATAAGCAGTCGTCTGTAAATGATCAATCTGGAAAAATGTACGAAGCGCTTGGAAGATCGTTGACACGAATTGTCTACCCTTATCTGACGTAATCCTGAGAGGTACTCCATATTTGGAAATCCAGCCACCAAACAATTGACGTGTTACTTCTTCTGCAGAGGTTTCTTTCAGAGGGAATACTTCCGGAAATCGCGTAAATCGGTCTTTTACCGTGAGACAATGTCGATATCCGTTTGAATAAGGAAGAGAGCCAATGAGGTCGATGTGAATGTGTTCAAATCTGTTGTTTGGTGGTAGAATTTCCATTAGGGGTGCTGAAACGTGTCTACTTATTACTTCCGTATTTACAGAGTTACGTCCGTTACGTCCGTCTGTCCGTCTGTGGTCATTTACAAAAATGGCCATAACTCCCTCATTTCTCAACCTTTTTTCAAATTTCTTGAACTGAAATGTTTGTCTCGGCAAGACCTAACACCCTGATTAATCGGAATTTGGATAACGCACAGTACTTCCGATATATTTGCATTTTTAGTGTTTTCATTTTTATTTATTTCCGGCCACAAAAATGAACCGATTTGAGCGTTCTTGGTCTTAAAATCTTTGTTTTATCTTGCAGAATATGTGGATATTTTTTATGTTCCGAAAATGTGGCGTTTTTTCATTTTGGGCGAATTTTAAAATTTTAATAGTGAATTTTTCTATATTTTTGGCCTAAACACCCTTAAAAGCAGTCAAAATATGATCAAATTGTGTCCCAATTTTACGTTTCAAAATATGGAAGTATTGTGTGTTATCTACGCACCACTGGTTTTTGATTTTTGACAGGAAATACAATTTTTAGCGTATTTGACACAATCCTTTCGCATCGAAGGCCGAACTAAGGAGCTGAGACTAATTACTTCCATATTCACAGAGTAAATGGAAGTATTGGAATCGTCCTAAAATCGAGAATCAGAACGGAGCTTCAGAAAAAACTTTTTCTTATACACATTTACTCAGAATCACTTCCTGAACAAGTGTCTGTGTGTCCCTGTGTCCGTCTGTGGTCATTTACAACCAGTGGTGCGTAGATAACACACAATACTTCCATATTTTGGAACGTAAAATTATGACGCAATTTGATCATATTTTGGCTGCTTTTAAGGGTGTTTAGGTCAATAATATCAAAACATTCACTATTCAAATTTCAAAATTCGCCCAAAATCAAACCAGTGGTGCGTAGATAACACACAATACTTCCATATTTTGAATCGTGAAATTGAGACACAATTTGATCATTTTTTGACTGCTTTTAAGGGTGTTTAGGCAAAAAATATCGAAAAATTCACTATTAAAATTTTAAAATTCGCCCAAAATGAAAAAACGCCACATTTTAGGAATGTAAAAAATATCCACATATTCTGCAAGGTGAAACAAAGATTTTAAGACCAAGAACGCTCAAATCGGTTCATTTTTGCGGCCGGAAAAAAATAAAATAGAAAACACTAATAATGCAAATATCTCGGAAGTACTGTGCGTTATCCGAATTCCGATTAAGCAGGGTGTTAGGTCTTGCCGAGACGAACATTACAGTTCAAGAAATCGGAAAAAAGGTTGTGAAATGAGGGAGTTATGGTCATTTTTACTTCCATATTCACAGAGTAAATGGAAGTATTGTGATCGTCCTAAAATCGAAAAAACTTTTTCTTATACACATTTACTCAGAAGCACTTCCTGAACAAGTGTCTGTGTGTCCGCCTGTCCGTGTGTCCGTCTGCAAGAGCCAGTCTGCAAAGTTGGGTTGCTGTGAGTTGAACGGTTCGTCCGTTAGATCTTTTTTAGTGAAACAACTTTTTCCGTTTCGGCGAACGGAAAACGTGTGATGGCGAACAGCGTGGAGCAACGCGCTGCCGTAAAATTTTGTTTCTGTTAGGGAAAACGCCGGCTGAAACCCTCGAATTGCTAAAAACTGCTTATGGGGATGCTGCATTAAGCAAAATACGAGTCTACGAGTGGTAATAATTTGAACTGACGTTGAAAACTGACGAGAACATCTGGTGGTCAAAATTTTAAATCTCTTGTACGCTAGCAGTCCCTGGAAATTTGTAAATCTCCCTGGGCCCATCTTTTTCGATAATTGGGGAGGGGAGAATCGCTTTTAACTGATCCCAAGTCACAGAAAATTGGTCATTCTCGGCCAATTAAAATTTTGAATTGCCATGGTCAATACTTTTCCAGCCCGTGAACTCAATTTCATTCGAAACATCGACCCTGTACGTTTTATTCCGGTTCACAACATGAAAAACAGCTTCTTCCAAGTCCTCTTGTGAGTAACGCGGAGGTGGTCTCTTCCTCTCGTATTTGCAAGGCATCTGGAAGCACAGGAAAGTGCCTAGTTCTTCCAAAAAGAAGTTAAAATTCCCGAAAAATGTTTGATGGCTCAATGTACCAATGGAAATGAACAAATACTATTCGTTTACATTTACCCCATAGGACCAAAATGTATGAGGTAATTGTAAACATTCATTTGCAAACCAGCAATGACCGCATTGATCAAAATCTAACTCACATCAGGTATCTCACATCATAGATGAACGAATACAATAACACTGCGTAACAAAAAAAATCTTTTGGAAAATCGTCCAGGGTTTTCCACCGGAATTAGACAAATGGTGATGCTCTGAGTTCGAAAATGCCCTTGTTTGTTTCAATCAGGTCAGGTTTGCTCGCTACAGACATATTGGATATACAGACAAGCTTGATGCTGCTCATATTGGATTTTTTAATTTTGGAACAAAGAAAATATGACTTCATCATTTGGAAACAGAAACACATCAGAAGCAACCATTTATATATGAATACTTGGCTATATCCTTTAAGAAACCAGGATTGAACTCAAAACCCTCAAATTAACATACGAGGGGGGACCCAAAAGTAACGGGAATCGAGCTGGAGGGGAAAGACTGCTGTGAGTGGTTCGTTGGCAAGTGAGGGGTTTGGAAGGGACACATCTCAAGAGCCAGTCTGCAAAGTTGGGTTGCTGTGAGTTGAACGGTTCGTCCGTTAGATCTTTTTTAGTGAAACAACTTTTTCCGTTTCGGCGAACGGAAAACGTGTGATGGCGGACAGCGTGGAGCAACGCGCTGCCGTAAAATTTTGTTTCTGTTAGGGAAAACGCCGGCTGAAACTCTCCAATTGCTAAAAACTGCTTATGGGGATGCTGCATTAAGCAAAATACGAGTCTACGAGTGGTTTCAGCGTTTTAAAAATGGGCAAATGACGATTGAAGACCAACCTCGTTCTGGCGGCCCTTCAACGTCAAGAACTGATGACAACGTTGAGAAAATCAACCATTGATCATTGATGTAGAATCATCAACTCATTGATGATTGAAAAAAAGGGTGGATTTGTGACAGTCAGGGGATTGGTTCTTCCATCATGACAATGCCCCCGCACAATGCCCCTGTCTGTGAAGCAGTTTCTTACGAAAAATGGCATGACACCGATAGTTCCCCCCCCCCCCCTATTCATCCGATTTTTCCCCCTGCGACTATTTTTTGTTCCCCCGTCCCAAAAGGGACTGGAAAGGAAAACGATTTACGACTTTGTAAGAGGTAAAACAAAAATCGCTGGATGGCCTCAAGCTCATTCCATTAAATGAATTTGAACAATGTTTTTAAAGGTGGAAAACCCGATTGGACAAGTGCGTTGCTGTCAGTGGTAATTACTTTGAAGGTGATCAACATTTGGTGTAAAAATATTGAAAAATAAAAAAGTTATGACAAAATTCCTGTTACTTTTGGGTCCCCCCTCGTATGTATAGCTCGTCAGGTAGCTATGGCTGTATCTCAAAAAGTTGACCTGATAGAGCAAAACCAAGGTGATATTTGGAATCAGAACACCAAAATTAGTCTAACCAGTGGTGCGTAGATGACACACAATACTTCCATATTTTGGAACGTAAAATTGTGACAAAATTTGATCATATTTTGACTGCTTTTAAGGGGGTTTAGGTCAAAAATATCAAAAAACTCACTATGCAAATTTTAAAATTCGCCCAAAATGAAAAACGCCACATCTTCGGAATATAAAAAATATCCACGTATTCTGCAAGGTAAAACAAAGATTTTGAGATCAAGAACGCTCAAATCGGTCCATTTTTGTGGCCGGAAAAAAATAAAATAGAAAACACTAAAACTGCAAATAAATCGGAAGTACTGTGCGTTATCCAAATTTCGATTAATCAGGGTGTTAGGTCTTGCCGAGACGAACATTTCAGTTCAAGAAATTTGAAAAAAGGTTGAGAATTGAGGGAGTTATGGTCATTTTTGTAAATGACCACAGACGGACTAACGGACTAACGGACACACAGACACTTGTTCAGGAAGTGATTCTGAGTAAATGTGTATAAGAAAAAGTTTTTTCTGAAGCTCCGTTCCGATTCTCGATTTTAGGACGATCACAATACTTCCATTTACTCCGTAAATATGGAAGTAAAAATGCTGAGAAACCCCGGACGATTTTTTGGCTGTTACCCAGTGCTATCAGAAGTGTGTGATTAGGATGAAAGAAAGACGTTCAGAACTATGCAAGTTCTCCGTTCATTTAAACTATCTATAATTACAGTAAATACTGTAAAGTATATTATTTCTTTTTGACATTAAACCATTCAAGATAAAAAGTGGTATAGTACACCTCCATCGTCTAAAACATGGTGCAGCCACAACCAGCTCCACAGCCTCAACCACAACCAGCTCCCCAGCCTCAGCCACGACCCGTTGAACTGCCTGGACAAAGTCGTCAAGGTGTGAATTTAAAACAACCAAATGAATTTACGTTCAACCCAGCAGAATGGAGTAATTGGAGGAAACGGTTTGAAAGGTATCGTGCTGTTAGTGATCTTACTGAAGCCCCAGGTAAGAGACAAGTGGACATGTTATGCTACTGCATGGGTGGCAAAGCAGAGGAGATCATAGCTTCATTTGGCCTGTCAGCCTCTCAACTTCAAAACTACGATGTTGTAATCGAAAAATTTGAAAATCATTTCATTCCCAAGGCAAATCTGATATACCATCGTGCCAAATTTCTCCAGCGCTCACAGGGGCAAAATTAAGCAGCAGAAGATTTCATAACAGATCTTCACTCGTTACCCAGAACATGTTCATGGGGCCAGCTTGAAGATGAAATGCTATTAATGGTATTAATCATAGGCATGAAAGATCAAGCTCTGAGTGACCGCCTCCAATTAGAATGCTCATTAACTTTGGAATCAGCCACAAACGCAATCCGCAGTTCAGAGGCACTTATTCGACGCAAGCAGGAACTTTCAGCTAGCACAATCGATCGTGTCCATGCAACACTCCCTCTCAATAAACAACAGAAGCGAAAATCATTCGTCAAAAAAAACACTCCTCCTTCCTGAAAACCCAAGTCCGGGTCCGAGATTTCTGGTCACCGCTTCGCGTGGTGTGGGGAATCACCATCTCACCGGAGGGGTGAATGCAAAGCAAAAAATGCGGTATGCCTGGTCTGCCAGAGAAAGGACACTTTTCTCGAGTTTGTCGGAGTGGGAAAGTTCACGAAGTGATCGCATCCGGGTTGACAGACTATCCGACACCAAGCAATAATAGGATAGGCTTCATTGGAAATATCTCGTCCAGTCTAACCGAAAACGATCCATGGTGCATCGAAGTCTTGGTGAATGATGAAGATCGCACCACATTCAAGATGGACAGTGGGGCGGATGTGAGTCTATGGCCAGCTGACATCAAATTGAAAAAAAAAAACTGTCTTTACTGCCTCCTCGACAAATACTCACCGGACCCGATGGTGAACCACTATCTGGAGTGATTGGAATGGTTGAAGTCATCCTGCATCATCGAGGGATTTCCTGTCCTGAGAACATTTATGTGTCAACCAAGTGCACTTCTCCGCTGCTTGGTCGCACCGCGTTGAAAAGACTGGGGTTACTGCAAGTAATTCATACTTTTTCAGCAGCTTCTAAGCACTGGTATAAAAAATATTCGGCACTTTTCAACGGACTTGGCCACATGACTGAACCTTATCAAATAGAGCTAAGGGAAGGATCCACCCCTTTCGCTATAGCCACACCTCGGAAAATACCTCTGCCTCTTCAAGAAAGCGCCAAAGAAGAGATTCAGCGAATGGTGGAATCTGGAGTGATCACCCCGGTTCGAAAGGCCACTGATTGGTGTTCACCAATGGTCGTGTTGAGAAAAAGAACTATGACCTTTGTCACGATCGCGAGCCCTAGCAAATCTTAGCTAATGAGATAAGGGCTCATTAGCTAAGATCGGTTGGGCGAGGAGAGGAAAGTTGAGACAGTCAGTCGCTATCCTGCTCCCGCGCAGTGAATTGTCTTCCCGTTTTGAGTCATCGTGTGAAACTATTAAATCCATTAAATTCGTCGACCCCCACCCGTTTTGGAGTGTCGTGGTGCTTATTCGGCGCTGGATTTAATTTCTTTTCGACAACAAGGTCAGATCGTTTATTTTACATTTTAACATTTCCCCTCCAGGGCTCACGGGTTGGTCTAGTGGCTAGCGCGTCTGCCTAGCTGCAGGCTATACCTGAGAGTTGTGGGTTCGATTCCCACAGGTGCCATGAAAAATTTGGTCCATAGCCTTATGATTCATGTCATCCCTGGCATTCGGGGTTTTCGGAAATAAATGATATTGGAGAACTAAACCCACTCCTTGTGATGCCCTATGGGTTAAAACAATTAAACCATCATTTACATTTTACATTTCCCCTCCATAACGTGGTCCCAGTGTGTCTAGGCGTTCTCCACAAGGTCGTTCCGTTTTGTGAGGCTAAGTAGGAACTCTTTATTTTATTAAAATTTATTTTTTTGAAGAAGACTTTCCTTCCCCCGAGCTCCTGCTTACCACCTTACATGTAAGGATCTGCGTGGACCTCAGGGACTTAATGAAAGTGTGAAACGACGCTTCTATCCAATACCTCGAGTCGATGTTTCCATGGCCCAAATACCTGGCGCCACAGTTTTCTCTAAACTCGACGCGAATCACGGATTCTGGCAAGTTCCTTTACACGAAAACTCACAGGATTTGACAACTTTTCTTACACCATTTGGTAGATTCAAGTTCTGCGGTCTTACCATTTGGGATCACTTCAGCACCAGAAGAATTTCAAGCTCGAATCAACTGCATTCTCCAAGGACAGAAGAACATTGGCTAGTATGCATAAAATGGAAGCTGATGCTTGAAGTAGAAAGTAGAAGTAAATGCTTTACCTCGTGCTTCAAGTGAAAGCACTGCCTCCAAATTGTATGCAAAAAAATGAAGGATCTGCTACGAAGCAGATGCTAAGGGAAGGTAGTAAGAACTCCACCTGTGGGTGCCGTCACGTACGCCACCCCCCACCCCCTTCATTGGAACTTCATTGGAGCGGGTAGAATGTATACAACGCTATGAAAATGTAAATTGTATTGTTTCATATTTGAATAAAATTATTTCTCTTTTCTTTTGTTAAAATCTGTCAGGTATAACTATCGATTAGAAGTTTGGAGCATCGCTGTAATTTCTCTTCGTTTTTGCTTCCCTCTTGCAAGAACAGCATGGCTGGGTTCTTCCTCAGATTCGTCGAGGCTAGGATCGCTGGAGTCACTGCTTTCGCCATTTGGGTCCTCAAAATTGTCATGATCGTTCAAATACTTAGCAACGTTATGTAATATGAAACCAGACAGGATAAAAGTGGCCAGCTTCTGCTGACCAACTCTCACGGTGTACTGCATCATGGGAAACCTTTTCTTCATTTGACCAAAACACCGTTCAATAATGGCTCTTTCAGATTTGTGAACGCGGTTAAATTCCCTCTCTGCCGCAGTAGTGGGGTCTTTATAAGGGACCATCAACCATGGGGCAAGGCCGTACCCTTCATCTCCTAAAAGCACAGCGTTTTCGGTGCCCCGCATGAATCTGTATACCGCACTGTTTCTCCAAATGCCAGAATCATGAACAGATCCAGGCCAACGTATATCGACGCTGGTGAATCTCTCAGCACCATCACATGTTGCTTGTACATTAATGCTAGCCACGCCTTTTCTATTCACATATTCATCCCCGTGAATTTTAGGTTTAATTATTTTAATGTGGGTGCAATCGAGGGCACCGATAGCAAAAGGAAATGATTTCGACAGTTGCCACACCTGTCGACTTTCTTCTATTGCTTCCTGATTTCTCGGAAACTTAATCCATAAATCTGCCTTTTCTACGATCTTATTTGAGACGAATTCCACTGTACGAGAAACGGTGCTCTGGTGCACCCCTACGTCTTCTCCCACTCCAACCTGGAATCCTGGATCTGCCAAGTATCTGAGGAAAGTTTTCATTTTTTGTTCAGGCGAAAGCGCCCCACCTCTAGTTTCGATTTCTGGGCCCAAAAAGTGATCGCTTATCCACTTCACGTTCTCTTCTTCAAACCGGAATAACTTTTTAAACTCACTCACTCACTCTGCACGACCTCCGTTCTTTATAAACTTTAGCACTACGCACTTGCATGAATGCGGCCATTCTGGGCGGCTTCCACTTGCAGACTGAGGACCGTAGTCTGCTCTGGACCATGCTGCGATTTTTCGTAGCATTACCTTCACCAAATACTTTTTATGCATACAATGTGGAGTCGATGCTACAGCACCTGCACCATTTACTTCACTTCGGAGTAAACTGTGGTAGCAAGTGCTATAGCATTTACTTTTTATGCATAGAAATCGAAGCATTTACTGTAGTATTGAAGCATGTACTGGAGGAAAAGCATCTGCTTCTTCTTTATGCATACTAGCCATTATCACCCACATTGACGACATACTTGTCTGGGGAAAAAATCACGACGAAGTTCTTCAAAAACTCTTAACCGCTGGGCTTACTCTTGACAGAAATAAATCACTCTTCTCTCAAAAAACTATTAAATTTCTTGGCCATGAATTGTCTGCCAAAGGAATTCAACCAGACATGGATAAGGTACTTGCCATAAGAAACATGGAGCCTCCAAAAGACATCAAGGGAATACAAAGATTTATTGGAATGGTAAATTTTGTAGGAAAATATATTCCTAACAGAAGTGCCATTCTGAAACCAATAACAGAACTGCTCAGTAGCAAAAACGAGTTTGTGTGGGGCCATTCTCAAGAATCAGCGTTCAACCAGATTAAGGAACTACTGTCAACCGCACCCAATCTTGAACTGTACAATGTCGCCGTTCCTACGAGGATATCATCAGACGCGTCAATGTTCGGACTCGGGGGCGTCCTTCTCCAGCAACAAACCTACCCTCGATGGCTACCCGTGGCTTATATTTCACGTACCTTAAACGATGCGGAACAGAACTATTCCAACATTGAACAAGAAGCGTTGGCTGTGACATGGTGCTGCGATAAATTCAAGGAATTTATTTTGGGAAAAACGATAAATATTGTAACAGATCACAAGCCATTGCTGAAGATTTTCACAAATAAAAACCTGGATGATCTCACTCCAAGGCTCCAGCGATTGAGATTAAGGATGATGAGACATTCTTACACCGTGACATATACACCAGGGAAACATATGGCACCAGCTGACTGTCTCTCCCGCAGCCCATTACTCAGCACTGAGTCGTACGATTAGCTCCATCGAGACAACAGATAAGAACATCAGAAAAATCAAGTTGGGCCAAAGTACAGACGCATTGCTCACTAAAGTTCGCCAGTATGTTCAATCAGGATGGCCAGAAAAACACCACATCTCAGCAACCATGAAACCCTTTTTTGCTGTTCAAGAGGAAATCACCATCTCAGACGACATACTGATGAAGGGAGCAAGACTCATCATTCCAGAGCAACTGAGAAGTGAGATGCTTCACCGTATCCACATTGGTCACCTAGGAGTCACAAAATGCCGCCTCAGGGCTCAACAGAGTTTGTGGTGGCCTGGGATCTCGGCAGACATAGCAGACATGGTGGCAAGATGCCCCGTCTGCATCCAACATCGCTCGAATCCCCAAGAGCCTCTCATGCCAGGAAGCTTTCCAACTCGAGCATGGGAAAAGGCCGCCATGGATCTATTCAACCTTGAGGGCCAGTGGTATCTTGTTGTCACCAATCAATTCTCAAGATTTTTCGAAATCGAGAAGCTGAAGCATCTGACAGCAAAAGAAGTCATTTTGAAGTGCAAGGAGATCTTTAGCCGATACGGCATCCCAGAGATTCTCTATTCTGACAGCGGCAAACAATTTGGGATTTCAATCAAGTCTGAATTCAGCCAGTTTGCCCGCGAATACAACTTCATCTGCTTCCATCTCTTCATGGCATTTGCCTTATACGACCAACCCTCAAGAAGTCCAACGAAAAAGAACAATGTAAAAACTTTTTCTTACATTACATTAACCTTTTCTTTTAAAAAGAAAAATATAATATATTTTTCTTCTTACTGCACTAGACAATTGACGACCCCCCTCAGGGTGATACTTGTAAGAAAAGGTGCCCCCTGTGTGGGAATACCCTTATATTAAAAAAATATGTTGCTCCCCGAAGAGGCCCAGTGGGGCGAAAGCGCTCGGGGAATAAATGATTATGAGAGTACGATGGGCTACCACTCTCTCCCTCACCTCAACAATGAATTTTTTTGTTAATTTTCTCACCGAAAACCTCCTCAAGCACCTTTCCATTCAGGGTGCTGTCGGGGGGTTCGATTCATCAGAAAGGCAACACATCGCACCGCCTCCGACCATAAATGGTGAGGTAAATTCGTCTCTGCCAGCATGGTTTGTACTTATCCATTAGTTGTGGATGGATGATCGACCCTTGAATGAATACTGTTGTCAGCAGATCAGGGGTAGGGTCTACGATAACCAGTGGAGCGTAGATAACACACAATACTTCCATATTATGAAACGTACATATTTGAAGAAATTTGATCATATTTTGACTGTTTTCATGGGTGCTTAGGTCAAAAATATCAAAAAACTCACTATGAAAATTTTAAAATTCGCCCAAAATGGAAAAACGCCACATTTTCGGAATGTAAAAAATATCCACATATTCTGCAAGGTAAAACGAAGATTTTGAGACCAAGAACGCTCAAATCGGTTCATTTTTGCGGCCGGAAAAAAATAAAATAGAAAACACTAAAAATGCAAATATCTCGGAAGTACTGTGCGTTATCCGAATTCCGATTAAACAGGGTGTTAGGTCTTGCCGAGACAAACATTTCAGTTCAAGAAATTTGAAAAAAGGTTGAGAAATGAGGGAGTTATGGCCATTTTTGTAAATGACCACAGACGGACACACGGACACACAGACACTTGTTCAGGAAGTGATTCTGAGTAAATCTGTATAAGAAAAAGTTTTTTCTGAAGCTCCGTTCCGATTCTCGATTTTAGGACGATCACAATACTTCCATTTACTCTGTAAATATGGAAGTAAAAACTGCATCTTTCGCCGAGCTTTCGATGTGTTAAAATATCTTCATCAGGGCTTAGAGACGGTATTTATGTGGCCAGGCTCTGATGACCACCGACCTTTTTGTTGAAGTACTTCATTTTAAACCTAAAACTATTGCAGATGAAGAAAATTTACAGTCAAAACATCAATTTCCGGCTTTGTCGAATATTAATAAAGAACTAAATGAGTCAAAAACTAAAGCGTAAAAAATAATTTAAGAACAAACTGTACTTGTATGGGTCATTCTCACAGAAAAGGGCAGTTTCGGGTTGGAGTTTTCAAAATAATAATTTTCCTCCAATTCTGCGCAAAAAATTTGGAAACCCTCTCTTGAATGTTCTAAGTAAAATTCAAAAACTATCCAAACAGTGGCTGCCTTATTTAGGCCGGAAAAAAATAATTTAAAAAACCGCTCGACAGGGCCGTGACTCAAACGATCCTTTTCGCGAGAGTTGACGTTACACATCAGAGCTATTTTTGCTTCTGTCCTATCATTATGTTCCTGAAATTATTCGCTCATTTTGGAAGGTTTGGAATTTAAAAAAAAGCTGAAGTAATTTTCACAATAATTGTTATTAAATGTAAATAATAACTCAGTTTTACAGAAATATTATTGAACCAGTGGTGCGCAGATAACACACAATACTTCCATATTTTGAAACTACTAACTTGAATTTTGATTGTGACACAATTTGATCATATTTTGACTGCTTTTAAGAGTGTTTAGATCAAAAATCTCGAAAAATTCACTATCCAAATTTTAAAATTTGCCCAAAATAAAAGTACGCCACATTATCGGAATATAAAAAATATCCACATATTCTGGTAAGTAAAACAGAAATTTTAAGACCAAGAACGCTCAAATCGGTTCATTTTTGTGGCCGGAAATAAATAAAAATGAAAACACTAAAAATGCAAATATGTCGGAAGTACTGTGAGTTATTCAAATTCCGATTAAAAATGGCGAAATTCTAGCTAAAAGAGGGAAGAATGGAACTATTTTGTGCTGCAGAGTGCTGGAACTGTCACGGTCCTGTCCTCCTCATCCCAGCCCTGTCCTCGAATTTAGAGATGTGGACAGGGCCGTGACGGACAGGGCCGTGACAAAACATAGGTTTTTCGACGCTCCTGTCCACACAGTAATTTTTTTTCCAAAAATTATTATCGTAATCGAAACTGCTCCACGCTGCGTACGAGGTACTGAGAAGTAAAAAAATTAAGTTTGAATACCTACTTTGAGAAACAGGACAGGGCCGTGACAGGTTGTGTCCGACCAACAAGGTTCCGGCCGACGTTTTATCTCGTCACTGGGTTACATCTCGACAAAAATCCAAAGCTAGCCGGTGTTCTGGACCGTTGAGACTCGTGCCAAAATGATGGAGGGAAGAAAATCCGGAGAAAACCCTGAGAGGACCGCGAAAATTCGAATTCTTTGACAGGACAGGGCCATGACTGCAAACCTCTGGACACCCCTATTTTCATCTCAGTACCGTAATCTTTCTGTTCTAAAATTATAAAAACTGTCATTTAGGTATCTTGAGACCAATTTTGACCTATTCTAGAAGCACCGGGTATTTGGTAGCATCGGAAAGACATAGGAAATAAGCTTGAAGTTGGGAACCTCGTGCCTGGACAGGACAGGGCCGTGACAAATCGACGCATTTAATTTTTTTTCTTAGTGAAAGACTTAATTGATCGTAACAAAAAAAAAGGCATTTTGCGAAAAGTGAAATAGTACAATTTAAAATTATGCCCAACTTCAAATTCATAAGAGGGCCCTCACAAACCTTCTGGACATCACTTCTGCCCTTTCTGTGGGAATGACCCGTATACGGGTCACTATACATACAAGTTAAGTTCGGATGAACGGAAATTTCGTTTTTAAAAAACGTTGTTTATTAATTCCAGAAAAATTCACAAAGAATTATTACGTACGAAAGCTAGACCGACTCTGATGAGCTCTACGAGAGAAAGACTGCTGCTCGCAGGCAGCGGATCGCTAATATAGACTTTCTTAGCCTACTCAGCAGAAATGGCTCAAGGCCTCTAAATAAACAGATATAGTTCACATAACTCGTCCCCCCTGAGATTAAAATTATGGCTGACAAATTTTGTAAATGAAAATGTAACAACACTAATAATGATGACATTACAATATGATGTTACACTATGACAAAAATAGTAATGACAAAACAAAGGTTCAAGACTAATTTACAATGTTAAGGGAGACGTAAAGTATTACATAAAATCATAAGTTTGTGAGTATTTAAACAAATACTTCACTTAGCTCCTGGCAGGAGGATTGACCAAAAGAGTTGCCCTATATTTCCTATAATGGAAGATTATGTAGACAATAGTGGATATTAACAATAGGTATAATACAATCGTCCAAACACTAGGTGTGATAATTCGAACTATACGTTAGTGGAAGGTGAAGTTGTATAGGCGGGTACCGACAGTTAGTTAATCGATTTTAGTTTTATTGAAGTCGATGGTTTTTGGTTGAAATTTAATTGTTTGTTAGTTTGATAAGTCACAACAGGGCTGGATTCGCATTCGCTATTAAGGAAAGTAATGTCGTTAGTTGCAAGAGATCTGAGGGCATAGTGTACAGTCGGTAGAACAGTCGTGTAAGAATTTGATTCAGTAATTCGTCTGTCTGGTAATAGTGGGTAATTATGTGGTAGAAGTCCGTTTTCTTAGCTGGTCCTAGTTTGATAGGTATCAGCCCTAGGTTCGTAGTTACGTTTACTATTTTCAGTCCGTAAGTCCATTGTAGTAAAGTGTCGAGGATGGCGAAAATAACCTTGGAACAGATGGGGGTTGAATTTATAGTAATTCGTTCGCGAGTACTTCTTCACACATTAATTTTCTAACCTCGGGAATTTGAGAATGTTTGATTTGTATTTCTTCTGAGGAACCTAGTGATTTCGCGTATTGGCATACGAATACTCCACAGTCGTCGTTGTTTTGTTGAAGTGGTATGTCAGTGCGTTGTGTGAATTTCCAGTTAGTAGTGTCTAGTGGTGTACCTTTTTTGTGATTATGTTCTTCTGTCAAATAGTTTTTGATGTCTTCAAGTATGTCAGTACCGTCTTTTCCTAATGAGTCTAAGTACTCGATCTTTTGCAGTTTGATATAGATCGTTATTAGTCTCCAATGGGCGGCTTTGAAGATTGGGATGAAAATTATGTCCTTTTCGAAGAGGTCAGTTTTCCTAGTGTAGTTTTTGACTCTTGTATATCCTCCAGCTTTTAGGGAAACGTACAAGAAGGTGTTGAAGGAAAAGGTGGTCGGAAGTTTGTGGTTTTGCCTGCTTCTTTGGTCTATAAGTTCCATGTAGAAATTAATGATTTTATCGTTTAGCCAATTGGATTCTCTGAGGGTAAGAAGGTCTTCTCTAGTGATGTTAAGGCCGAATTTTTTTGTAAGTATTTCGGAACGATCCAAAGTATCGTCCCAGGCGTTGATTACTGATTCCGAGAATTTTTTGGGTCGACGAATATTTGACAAATGAATCTTTTCTTTGGTGTTATGATGTCGAGGTATTATCTGAGCGGTTTTCAATTCGTGATCAATGGTTTTTATAATTTCTTTATTATACTTGGGTTTAGTTTTGGACTGTTTCTGGACTGTTTTTACGTAAACTTCCGGCGGTATTGCAGGCAGGTCTTCGCGGTCTTTATTCTTTTCTTCTATGACTTTTTCCTTTGCAACGTGAAGTTTTTCTTTAATTTGGGAGTAAAGAATTTTCATTTTTTCTTTGTGGAGAGCTAAATAATTGTTTGCAAGTATTGTGTCGACGTCTAAATCAAGAAGTGTGTCGTCGTTGATGTGTCCGTAAAGAAGTTCAAATGGAGTTAATTTGGAAGCGGTGTGAATTGAGTTATTATAGGCCAAAATTGCGTGAGATATTTTCTTTTTGATGCTATCCTTTTTGAATTCTTCTCTCTCTTTCAGTACTCTAATGTGTTCGATCAATGTGGAGTGAAATCTTTCGATCAAACCTTGTGAATCGGGGTGTTGTGAGGAGGTGTAGTGAATGTTGATTTTGTGGAGGGCTGCAAATTCTCTCAATAAGGAATTTTGAAATTCTGGGCCATTATCTGCTACTAAATTTTTCGGGATGCCATGATGATTAAAGAAATTCATAAGGGCTTCCACTATTTCTATTGCGTTGGCCGATTTTACTGGATAGGCTTGGGCATATCGGGAAAATGAGTCAATAATTGTTAAAACTTTGGATCCGTCAAGGGTGATAGTGTCGATGTGGATAGTTTCGAGAGGGCGTGACGCTGTAGGTGTCACATTATACTTGACTTTGAATGGTTTTCGATCGTATTTGCATTTGAGGCAAATTTCACAATTATTGATGCAACGTTGGATTGTTTCTTTCATGTTTGGCCAGTAGTGAGTTCGCCTAACATGTTCAAAGGTTTCCGCGATGCCTCTGTGGTTGGTGGTTCCTTCGTGATATTTTTTAATTAGGTTTTTTCTCTCGGTTGTATCAAATACCTCTTCTAGTTTTTTCGTATATTTAGTCATTGAGATTTCCGAAAAAGCGAAATGTTGGGTCATTGTTTTGGTGAATTCTTCGTAAATGTCGGTAGTGAAAAATAATCCGTATTTAATTTTTGGTACGATGAATTCCTTGACAAATTTTACTACTTCTTGCTCTAATTTCGAGGCACAAAATTGGACGGTGATCCTGGTTTTATTGCCAAATATTTTTTCGATTTTTACAGGTTTTTCGGCAGGCATTTTGACGGTTTCAATAATAATTTGGTTGTTGCAATTGTTAATTGGTTCGTCTCGAATTGGAATGGCTACTATGGCATGACCTATTACATTCGAATGGACAGTACCCTCTACAGTGGACATTTTTTCATTTGAATCTAGTTCTTCGTCGGGATCGAGGTTGACAATTACAGAGCTATTTTCGTCTGACTCTAATTGATCGGTAATTTTTTCAAGGGTGTTGGGAGTGCAAGTGGCAAAGAAATCGTCTAGGGCATCGTCTAATTCCTTTTCGAGGGGATCATGAACGTCGTCTTTGTTATTTAGTAGTTCGATTCTAGACAATGCGTCGGCGTTGGAATTTAATGAACCTTTTTTATATTCAATGTCGAAATCGTAGGCTGAAAGTTTGGTACGCCATTTGAAAAGCTTTGAACCGGGTTCCTTGATAGAAAATAACCATTGGAGGGGTCTATGATCTGAGAAAATTTTGAATTTTCTTCCGAACAGGTAGGGTCTGAAATGCTCAACTCCGTAAACGACGGCTAGTAATTCCCGCTCAATTGTGGAAAGGCGTCGTTCACTGTCACAAAGTGTCCTTGACGCAAATGCGACCGGAAGGTCAGCTCCGTTGGTAATTTGACTTAAAACACATCCGATCGCGACGTTGCTAGCGTCTGTTGTTAAGTGAAATTGTTTCGAGAAATCGGGATATTGGAGGATCGGGTCGTTTGTGAGGAGGTTTTTGCATGTTTCGAAACATTCGGCATATTCCGGGTCGGAAATGTTAATTTTGCTACCTTTTTTCAAACACCTAGTCAAGGGCTTAGTTACTTTGGCGAAATCTTTTATAAATTTGCGGTAGTATCCCAGAAGTCCTAAGAAAGATTTTATTTCTTTAGTTGTTCTGGGAATGGGGTATTTTGTGATCGCCAGGATTTTTTCGGGGTTTGGTCGAACTCCATTTGGGGTAATTATGTGGCCAAGGTAACCTATTTCTCTCCGGAGAAATTCTGTTTTGTCTAGTTGAATTTTGAGATTGGCTTTACGTAATCGTCTGAACACCTCCTCTAGTCGGATAATGTGTTCGGCTAGAGAAGTCGAATAAACGATCACATCGTCCAAATAGACGCATGCAAATTCATTCGAAATTCCTCGCATGATGTTGTCCATCATTCGTTGGAATGTCGAGGGGGAATTTTTCAATCCGAAAGGCATCCGAGTGAACTCAAGGTGATAATTTGGGGTGCTGAAGGCGGTTTTACTAATGCTATCGGGGTGCATTTCGATTTGATGGAACCCCGATTTCAAATCGATAATACTGAAATATTGGCAACGACCTAATTTGTCTAATAGTTCCGAAATTTGAGGGAGAGGGTATTTGTCCTGAATGGTTTTTTCGTTCAATTTCCTATAGTCAATCACGATCCGAAATTTGGGTTTTCCACTAGCGTCAGCTTTTTTGGGCACGATCCAAATTGGAGCGTTCCAAGGGCTTTCACTGTGTCTAACAATTCCGTGGTCAAGCATTTCTTCGATTTGGCGATCGACTTCTTTTCGATAAATTTCGGGAAAGCGGTAATTTCGAGTGAAAATTGGGATTTCATCGGTTGTTCTGATTTGATGCTTTACGTTATTGGTGAAAGAGAGAGGTTCGTTTTCCATGTGGAATACATCGGGGTATTTAGAAATTAGATCCAGGATTGCGGATTTCTCTTCCTCATTCATGTGATCTAATCTCAATTTTGATGGGTCAAATTTAAAATCAAAGTTATCGGAGCAGTAGTTATTTAAAGATTCGAAATTCTCTGCGTCAGTTAGGTCTAACGTTTCGGCAGTGACTGGTTGAATTTGAGCAAATTTTCCGACAGTATTGGCTGGGTTTAGAATTCTGACAAATGTTTCGTGGTCTTTAACTTGGATTAAGCATTCTGGAATTTCGAGTTTACCGATTCTGGTGTACGGCAAAATTGCGTTACCGTTTTCGATATTTTTAACCCTAATTTTTATTTGTTGAATGCAACGAGCATCGATCAGGTTCACATCGGCGAATTGAGAGCTCAGGTAATGGAGAGGGATGTCTACTCTTGGGGTTCTGAGAAGGTGGTTATCGAGGTCGATTGATGCTTTTAAGATTTTCAAATTGTCTAATCCGAGTAGCAGGTCAAATTTATTGTGAAATTCGAAGATATTAAATTTTAAGTTCAAGGATCTCGCTTTGAAAACTTCACCGCAGGGTACAAGAGTGGTAAAATTTCCTCTGGATGATCCATGAGCAGTTTTGACAATAAAAGGTTCTTTACGAATTTTGTTTTGGAAGAAATTTTCGGCTATGGTTGGATTACAGTAACTTTTGGTGCTACCTGTGTCAATAAGAATTTTGAGGTTGGATTTTGGAATTAGGACGTAAGGTAACTCGCTGATGGTTCTTTTTTCAAGATTCATCAGTTCGAATCTGGGAATTCTTGGGGAAGGCCGGTATCGCCTAAAAAATGCTCCTGATCGGGTGCATAATTTTGGTCGTATTCGATTTGGTCTTCCGTTTCGTTGTCCATGGGATTTTCTAATTCGTTTCCGGTTTCCTGTCCGGCTTCCATATTATGGAAATTCGGATTCGAGGTACGCCATGACATAGGAACTGCCTGTGTACTAGCAGGCCTAGGCGGTTGAATGGGCTTTTGGACCGAGAAGGAAGGTTTCGGATGATTTTGGAAAGAAGACGGTCCCTGGTTTTGAGGTTGTCTCGAAAATTGGTTTGTCTGATTCTTTTGCGGGTTCGGGGTCGGATTCGGTTTCCAATTGGGGTTTGGCCTAAAGTTATTATTTGGTTTAAAGTTGGAATACTGTGGGTTTTTGAAATTTTGGAGTTGAAATGGAGGTTTTTTGAGAGGCTGTGGAGCCGTTCTAGGGTTGCTCTGGAGTTGAAATTCGTTCGTTAAAATTGACAAGGCGACACCCAAGTTAGGGGGATCCCTTGTTCTTATTGAGTTGCCCATAGGCTCTCTTAGACCTAATAGAAAGATCCTCAATCCTACTTTCTGGTATTCTGTTATTAGTATCTCCGCTTTCTCTCTGTTGTGATTTTTGAGATAGGCCGACAATGTATTGAGAATTTTAACTACCCTAGTATGGAATGTGAATGGCGATTCCGATTCTAATTGCCTTTGTTTGGTTAGTTCAATCAGTAAAGTGACGTCGTCACGTCGGTCTGTATAAGTTTCTAGTAGGGCGTCCCTAATTTGTTCATAAGTGGTTAGATTTTGAGAAGAGATGTCGTATCTAGCCGGTGGGAGGATTTTTGATTTAATGCCCGAGATTAGTTTGAAATTTTGATAATTTTCCGGATCGTCAGGGATGAAGAAAATTTGGTATAGTTTCTGAGTAATTTCTAGGAATTCGTGAAGGGCTTCGGGGGTGCCGTCAAATTGGGGAATAGAATCCAAATCCCCGCGCGTTAGCGTTGGTCTTTGGTTTCCAATTGGTCCTTCCTGATGGTGGACTACTTCTCTTACAAGCAAATCCCTAACCATTGCATGGAGTTGTTGAATTTGGTTTTGTTGGCTTTCGATTATCTCCCTATTGGACATGTCTTGGGCTTGTACGTTAGCATTGGCCATCTCTAGAGAGGGGTGGTTTTCAAGTTCAGAATGAAGATTTTCTGGAATGGATTCTAAATTCGTAAACCTCCCTAGGTGGGTGTGAACGTACTTTTTCAAAGATTTGGGAATTTTGAAGCCTTTAAATTTATCGGGTACCTAGTGAATTCAAAATTTGTTAGTCAGAATTTTATACAAAAAAATGCAAGATTTAAGAGATAAAATTGCTGAAAACAAAAATGTTAATCAAATTAATCGGATAAGAAATATAATATCAATAAGCTGAAAGGGAAAAGTTGAAGCTGAAATGAGTCGGTCTTAAGACTACGGTTTTACAAGAGTAAATTAGAAGATAAGGGAAGTATCGAACGACGGTCTCGACGTTCTCTGCTGAGGTCCGGTCGGACGGTGAAGGAGATAAGAAGATTCCGCTGTGTTAAGCAAAGAAAGCTCGGCTGCGAATGCGGATGGAGCGACAGAGAAGGTGATATGCTCTCACGGTGTTCTCTGGTCGACTCGAAAATAATAATTATTCTCGATTGAGAAAATAAAATGTTGGTTTCTCAGGGAACAGGTGGTCCTTCTGAGACTCGAGGAACTTCGGGTTGTTCTCTCCGAGGAAGATCGTCAAATTTGCCACGGGTTGGGCCAAATTTGAATTGCGAAATTGAAGAATTTCGAAGAAGAAAAATTGTTCGTACTCACAGGGGGTAATTCATTACCGCGGTACTGTGAGGAGTCTCCGGTCAGCTTCTTGAAGTCGTACGGTCTGGGAGTAGGTTTACACGATACCGATCGCGAATGGTCGATTACTTTCTATATTCGCGGTACGTGCTCACGGGACTGCGCCAGTTAAGTTCGGATGAACGGAAATTTCGTTTTTAAAAAACGTTGTTTATTAATTCCAGAAAAATTCACAAAGAATTATTACGTACGAAAGCTAGACCGACTCTGATGAGCTCTACGAGAGAAAGACTGCTGCTCGCAGGCAGCGGATCGCTAATATAGACTTTCTTAGCCTACTCAGCAGAAATGGCTCAAGGCCTCTAAATAAACAGATATAGTTCACATAACTTACATAGTAGTGTGGTTTCCACGACAATACCCTTCTGTTTACAGACAATTATGAAATTGTGAGGGGAACATTCTTTTCCTCCATCGACTCGTACGCAGGACACTCGATGGCCCATCGCTTCCATTTGACAAATTCTGTTCATAAGATTGCCTTCAGCCTCACTTTTCGATTTTAAAACGTAGTCGACTAAGAAAATTTTCGCATTCAATGCAAGATGCCCTCCAGAACGACTTGAAAGTAACGTTCGTCATTAATCAAAGAAGTTCTTATTGGACCACACAAATCCGACCACAGCAAGGAGCCTATTTTCGACATGCGAGGCATTGTTTTGGTTGCGAAGGTCAGTCGAGTTGCTTTCCCAATACGACCAAAACTACATGTATTTTTTGGTACAGGCAAACTCAGCATACGCAATGCTTCATGTGATGTATGACGCATACGCTGATGCCAAAGAGTACCCGACTCAACCAAGCTGCATTCTATTTTGGGCCCAAGATGAACGACGTATAATCCACGACTGTTAACAGAAGTCTAAAACTCGGGACACTATTGTTTTCGAACGACACGAGCGCACGATTGTTTCCGAACACGACTTGACCGTTATTCTAAACGATTTCTATAACAGACAGCAAACTGCGTGTGAGGCTAGCCACGATCAGGGCAACATCTTGTGAGAATAGGTTCAACCTCCCACTCTGCCTAGTGCTTATGACTTCCCGCTGGCGACTCGTATCCCCACCTCTCGCTTCAGACTCTCCACCCCCTCTATGAAGGGAAGTAGAGTCTCTTGAGGACGAAAATTCCTGCCCAATTTCGCACAATTTGACCAAAGGTGACTAGGATCACCGCGTCTGTAACAAGACCTCCGATGAGAGTTTGGGCAGAAAATGCAGAATCGCGACAGTGTGAAAATCACTTTCCTTGAACTTGATTTCAGCGTCTAGGAGACGTCCTTTGACGAATTTGAGGGTTATATAGTTTCAATTGCGGTAATTACTATGTCGTATTTATCAGGCATAGACAACAACAAATAGCACGCCTTGTCAGAATCTCCCAAATTCGATCCTCCAACCGCCTCAAGCTCATTCAACAGGCTGTCCATTTTGTTGAAATGGTCTTGAAGTTCAGACGACGGTTTACATTTTGTCTTGAGAAGCTTTCTCATCACATGGAGATTCGAAAATGAGCTTTTTCTCTCAAACACTTTCTACAGAGCCATAATCATTTCCCTCGCCGTTATCCAAACCTTTCAGATACTCCACATGCCGGTCGGATACGCAGGAGATGATGATAGTATCATATCCTATCCAATAATATTGTATTCTATCCAAGAAACATATTATGTTTCTTCCTTTCTATCACGCGAAGCACACTGCTGTTTTTCATCGGCTGTAATTTCCCTGGATCCCAGCGAGAAATCCACCGTGCCAAGTACATCCTCCTTATCGAGAAGTGGCCCCCGAGATGCCGCCCCCGCCAAAAGCAAAATAGAGGAGAAGAGCCAACCTCACCCGAGTAAAACACGAGTGGTCAAATATAACGGCCGAAAGACTGATCAAATTCTGCAAACGCAACTTCGCCATATACCTACGGAATTCAAAAGGTGCTCGTTTCTGACAACGCTCCACAATTTGTCGGATCGGAGTATTGCCGATTTGCACGAGAGTGGGAATGAGGAACATGCATGAAAAAAGAAATCAATTTTTTCCGCCAGAATGATGCGGTTTAGGATGCGAAAATGATGTAGTGATGGTCTACAACGAAAAAACAACATTTTTCCGGGTGAAAAACGCTAATGAAAAGTGCCCTTTTGAATGTGGCGGTTAACCGTATGACGTCACTGTGCGGACGCGACTGCACGTAGTTTCTTAACGTAACGGCAAAAAATCCGTTATCTCCGTCCTATCACAGCATACACACATGAACTCGGATGAGGTTGCTACCACTAGAGTGGAGGAACGTGCCTACCAGCGCCATCGATGCAAGTCTAGCACAAAGGCTTATGTCCAGGAGGACTCGAACAACTCTGCCCATCGCAAAGAAGCTACTGGTGCCTCGGACTATTCAAGGAGTACGCGACGCCATCGAATTGAAACGGAGGAAAACGAAGCTCCATCACGATTGAAAAGCCAAAGGACCGGAACTCGAAATCGGGGACGAAGTTCTGGTGAAACCGCTGCAAGGAAAGGGGAAATGGGAACTCGGCGACATCACAGGAAAGCACAACTCCTCGTCGTTCGAGGTGACGATCGACGGCAAGGCATTCCGCAGAAATAGGACATGGATCCGTCCATTCCGTCGTCCAGTGGTGGAAGCGCCAAGAGGATGGACGCGTTTCAATCCGTCCATCAGGCGAGTCGTCTCTGGCTCCAACGACAACGACACAAAAGCGAGGTGGAGAACAAACAGAGGCCGCGAAAACAAAAACTTCGCCAGCGCTCAACCAGCTGGCACAACCACAACCTCAGCGGGAAGGAGCCCAAACCAGGTCCGGGCGCGAAGTGAAGAAGCCTAAACGGTTCACATTAAGTGAGGAACAAAAAGAACGCTTACTCATGTACATAGCAAACTGATTGTGTAAACTAACAAAATTGTCTAAAACCAGTGGTGCGTAGATAACACACAATACTTCCATATTTTGGAACGTAAAATTGCGACACAATTTGATCATATTTTGACTGCTTTTGAGGGTGTTTAGGTCAAAAATATCAAAAAATTCACTATTCAAATTTCAAAATTCGCCCAAAATAAAAAACCGCCAGTTTTTCGGAACATAAAAAATATCCACATATTCTGCAAGGTAAAAGAAAGATTTTAAGACCAAAACCTAATATTGTTTAAAATAAATACTTTTTATTATTTATTTAAATAAATATTAATTAATACTTTTTAAAAAACCAGTGGTGCGTAGATAACACACAATACTTCCATATTTTGAAACGTAAAATTGTGACACAATTTGATCATATTTTGACTGCTTTTAAGGGTGTTTAGGCCAAAAATATCGAAAAATTCACTACCTATTAAAATTTTAAAATTCGCCCAAAATGAAAAAATGCCACATTTTCGGAATGTAAAAAATATCCACATATTCTGCAAGGTAAAACAAAGATTTTAAGACCAAGAACGCTCAAATCGGTTCATTTTTGTGGCCGGAAAAAAATAAAATAGAAAACACTAAAAATGCAAATATATCGGAAGTACTGTGCGTTATCCAAGTTCCGATTAAACAGGGTGGGTGTTAGGTCTTGCCGAGACAAACATTTCAGCTCAAGAAATTTGAAAAAAGGTTGAGAAATGAGGGAGTTATGGCCATTTTTGTAAAAGACCACAGACGGACAGACAGACACTTGTTCAGGAAGTGATTCTGAGTAAATGTGTATAAGAAAAAGTTTTTTCTGAAGCTCCGTTCCGATTCTCGATTTTAGGACGATTACAATACTTCCATTTACTCTGTAAATATGGAAGTAAAATAAGTAGATCAGTGGCATGTGCAGATTAGTTTTTGCTATGTCCGAAGAACTCTGCAAATTTTGCACTGGGGTTCATTTTTCGATTGCAAAGACAAACCTTACGATATATCGGTACTCCTTAAACACAGAATTTAGCTGTTATTATTCTATAATTTCAGTATCAATTTGTATTTTAGATGGGTTATTTAGAAAAACGTTTTTTCAATCAGGCAAAAAATAATCATCCTCTTCGCTTGATAAATACTTACCTATCCATTTTTTCAACGCAGCTGATCGTTCAATTCCGTTAAATTCACCATTTAATCTATTCTTAATCACCTTCATAATTAACTGAATAATAATAATTATTAAATTCTCTGAATAATGAAATTAAAAATGCCTCATGCCTCAGAACCGTTGTTAAAGCCTGACTCGCTCTCATGTTGCCAAGCGCTACTGGTCGAAGTGTGAGTGCGTCACCTTGTTGGTGTAATAGGCTAGTAGTCGTAAGTAGATCAATCAACCGTATCTAAGAGCCGAGGCCAAATTCTCAAGTTTTTCCAATTTTTGTTTTGCTGATTTGTGTAATGCGACCAAATTCTTTGAATTGAAGATATCGGGAGGACAGAAGTTTTTGTGGGGATTCCAACGAGTGGAAAACGATTTTTGTGGCTCTAGTCGTTTTTGAGTTATTCAGAATTGTAGAAATTTTAAAAAACTCAAAAATGTCTCACTAAAACTGCAATAACTCCTAAACGGTTAAAGCTACCGGTGTGGCGATGGTCTCATTCGATTCAGCATAGAAAAATCTATAGAAAATGATGCCTCACATGCCTATGTTGCTTTTTTCCTGAAAAGCACGAATTTTCTCTCACTTCAACAGCTGTTTTACTGGCCTTAAAATTAAGGTAGGGTTCTGCCGAGACGTTAGGACCAACTAGATACGGAACTTGATTTTTGGTAAAAATTTCAAAATTTTTCGATAACTCCTTCCCCCTTAAAAACCCCGGACGGCGGACGGCGTACGGCGGACGGACAAAAAATTTTTATTGCAGATTCGGATTCTACACCCCTTGAAACGTAAACCAACAAATTTTCAGGGGGTGTTAAAAATTTTTTTTCCTGACCGATTACAAAGGTTCATTTCTTTAGAAAAATGAACCAAAAAAGAAAGGAATGAAAGTATTAACTTTAGGGTAGAATGGATAGAATAACAAAAAAACCATAGGAATATAATTGTGTGTATCGCAGCATGGTACAGTGGCACTAACCAGGAAATTAACTGATTTTAACAATAGCTTAGTAATGTTGAAATTTTGATTTATACCAACTAACTTATTGAAGAAAAGGGGATGTTCGATATATCGATATCGAATACGAATCGGTCGTTATCATGATAAGAATAAAGCCTCATTCTAGAGCTGGGAAAAACGGTGATTTCCCAATCACCTGTTACCAAGTTCCTGTTACTCACCAGTAACAGGGTGAAATCACCGGTGACAATAATCACTGTCAGGGCGGCTCAACGATTTTTAACGAACTTTGGACCTACCTCATTCTTACGTTAGTTTCACGGGGTAACCAGTGGTGCATAGGTAACACACAATACTTCCATATTTTAATACGCAAATTTTAGACACACCTTTACTGAATTTTGGCCTACTTTGGAGGCTGTTTGGATCGATAATGTCAAGAAACTCACTAACCAAACTCGCCTAAAATCAAAACACGTCAAGTTATCAGAATATAAAAAATTCCCACACATAAAGGACACCCACGTGTCTAGGATAAAACAAAGATTTTAAGACCAAGAACGCACAAATCGCTTTACTTTCTGGCAAAAAAAGCCTTAACACTAAGGTCATGTTACAGTTTCAAAAAACTAATTTCATAAATATTTTAACGTTAGCAAAATCATCAGATTCAACTAACAACTACGCTGCAAAAAATAGATTTCAACACAAACTACGTCCTTAGGGGTAAATGCCAACAAGGAGATGAGCAACAACAACAACCTGCCTAAAATCAGAGCGGATCCACCTCCCTGGATCACTCTCTCGATCACCTATGGGCTGCAGAGAATGAAAATCACTGGGGGTGATTGAGTAATACCCCGTTACTCAATCACCCCCAGTGATTTTCACAGGGGTGTTACTCTGCAGTGATCGGTGATTGGCTCACCTAGTTGGCAGATGCCGTGATTCGTCATGTGCCCTGTTATCGGTAGCAGCCATGTTACTGACGTGATCCAGTCACCCCCGTGATCCAGTCACCCCCGTGATCCAGTCACCTCCTTGTTGTTGTGCTCACCTAGTTGCCTGTCGTTATCGGCTGTTATTCGTGATCTGGCGCGTTTGTAAGTCGCCTGTGATTCGTATTATTTTTAACTCCCTCCTCGTCTCGTTTTTGGATAAATTGATTCCTTTTGCTTGAACAATTTTCAAACTCATCTAATCTCAAGTTGGGTATCCTTTTTTCACCTAGTTTCTAGTGAAATTGAATTAGGTATTTATAAATTAACTCCACTATTGTTTTCTTCTCAAAACTTGTAATGAGCTTTTTAATGCTTGCGTTCAAGTCTCTTGTGGTGCGTTCATCAGTGATATATATAGCTGTTTTTCAATTTTTACTTCCATATTTACAGAGTAAATGGAAGTATTGTGATCGTCCTAAAATCGAGAATCGGAACGGAGCTTCAGAAAAAACTTATTCTTATACACATTTACTCAGAATCACTTCCTGAACAAGTGTCTGTGTGTCCGTTACGTCCGTCTGTCTGTCTGTCCGTCTGTGGTCATTTACAAAAATGACCATAACTCCCTCAATTCTCAACGTTTTTTCAAATTTCTTGAACTGAAATGTTTGGCTCGCCAAGACCTAACACCCTGTTTAATCGAAATTTGGATAACGCACAGTACTTCCGATATAATTGAGTTTTTAGTGTTTTCTATTTTATTTTTTTCCGGCTACAAAAATTGACCGATTTGAGCTTTCTTGGTCTTAAAATCTTTGTTTTACCTTGCACGATATGTGGATTTTTTTTTTATTTTCCAATAATGTGGCGTATTTTCATTTTTGGTGAATTTAAAAATTTGAATAGTGAATTTTTTGATATTTTTGACCTGAAAACCCTTAAAAGCAGTCAAAATATGATCAAATTGTGTCTCAATTTTACGTTTCAAAATATGGAAGTATTGTGTGTTATGTACCTACGCACCACTGGTTTCTATTTCTCCTGAAAAAAATCTCCCACGGGCAAATTCCTTCTTTATTTTTTTGCAGTGAAATTAGTAACGGGGTTTTTTCAGTAACAGGTGATTGGGGTAGCAGTGAAATGTCGGTAATAGGTGATTTTCACCGGTGAAGTGAAATCACTCCCAGCCCTACCTCATTCTGATATTCGCACACGACTTGCGTATAATACGCAATTATACGCCTATAATACGGTCTATAATAATTATAGACCGTAGAAGTCGTGACGTCACGCGTCAGGTTATCTTGCTCCTTCGGACAAAACAAACGCCAGCACACCTTTATTTCAAGTTCAATCGCCCGATGTAATCGTCTCATCGTTCAAATTTCTCTCTTCTTTTGTTTGTCGATCGAAAAACTCCAATTATGTCGTCTATCGTAACTCTCTCGTCGATATTGGGGTGATTTTCGTCGAAGAGGAAAATAGTTATTCCTCCGGGAAAGTGGCTAAAGTGGTCTACGACGGGAGTGCCGGTTTCGCGAGAGGCATTGTCAACGCGTCGATGAAAAATCAACAATACTCCGTTGAAGTAAGCCAGAAACGTTATAGTTTGCTCGTCACTAATTTCAAATTGAAATTTCATTACCATCCTATGCTTAATCAATACGTGTTATCTGAAACCACAGGTCTTCCTCAACAAAGATCGCGTGTCGTCGTGGTTCTGCACCTGCCCAAGGGGGAATTTTACTGTTGCTGCTCTCCTCATCCATTTGCACAAAAATGTGAGCGCAACAGACTCGCTGTGCTCCTGGAAGGCTCCTAAGTCGGCAGGAGAATCCTCAATATCTGTCAACGAGCTCTACCCGTTCAAGAAGTTTAACCTCGATCGTGGTGTCCCTTTTTTTTTTTTTTTTTTATTAATGTAAACTTACAGTACAACTAAGTAGGTACTTTGAGTTAGGAACATTATAAATATGGCTATCTTCCTCTCAAGAGGCGTGGCACATGTACTAAGGTAACCATCCATTGATGGTCCTTAAATATTAGATAAGTAAGCGTTCAACAGTAATATTAACAACATAAATATACGGAGCAATAACTTAACAGAGTAATGGTTACAGCAGGTCCACCGGTCGTTTTTTCTTGAGACGGCGGTCGCCCCGAGAGCTTTCCAGGAGGTCCTCATAGTCGACGAATACGGGGTTGGGATGGTTGGTCATCGTCTGGTGGGTACGGGTCGACGTCGATTGGATCACTTCTTGAACCATTTGTATGTCCAGGTCTCGGTGTAGTATGGAGCTGCGGACGAACCATGGGGCATCGGTGATCAGCCGTAAGACCCGGTTTTGCTGGGCCTGGATGCGTCTTATTTGCGTTGCACAGGAAGCTCCCCAGATCGAGCAGCCGTATTGCCAGATTGGGCGTATGAGCATCAAGTAGAGGAGCCTCTTCATTGGCATCCCCAGGGTCGACCGTCGTCCCAGTAATGGGAGGAGCATTCGAGTGCGCTGCCGAATTCTTTTTACCAGGTCAGTGATGTGGGAACGGAAGGTCAGTCGTCGGTCGAGAGTGATGCCCAGGTATCTCACGGCGTCCATGGTTGGGATGATGGCACCATCCAAGGAAAGAGGGCTGACGACGTGGTTGCGTCGATACGTGAATATGACGTTGAAGGATTTCGACGAGTTCATGACCAGCCTCCACTTCTTTGACCATAGGGCGATTTCGTCAAGGTGCTTCTGCAGTCCGGTGGTTGCCACCAAGCCGTCCCTATCTCGCGATAGTATGGCCTCATCGTCGGCGAACATGGCCGAAACCGTGGTTGGACTGGTGGGCACATCGCTGACGCTGGTGTCCCTGAAGACGATAAGCAGGCGCATCTAGATGTGCAGAAACCTTTGAATCGGTACGTTAACCATGAGCATAGTTCACCTTAAGTAAGGCTTAAGGGTTTGGCGCAAGGCTGATTTGACCTGATGGGCTCAAGGTGCTCATCGTTGCTCGGTGATCGAAGCAAAAATACTATTATTTTTTGTCACTTGTTTTGACTTGAACAATTCTATTTTGCTTAAGCACACTAATCTTAACACACCTTGTCTCTTGCACAGGTTTACTGGATTTTATTGGCTGCTCCAGCCAGAGCCAGCCATCAAGGAACCTCAATGGTCTTTCTTTCAAGAAATTCTCTCAACTAACCCAGGGGACTCACCAACAGGGAAAAGTGCGATCTGATCATATACACCCCAAATGAACAGTTCACGACAACCATATTCAGAGACCCATCTTGGGCTGAGAATATTCCTGTTTTAATTGATTTCCACTCCGGATTCCTTATGAAAAAGCTCATGGAATAAACCTTTTAATATCTGCTGTTTTAATGCATTGTCCATCTCAAAGTTTCCCCAAGCAATAAGTTCTTAAAATTTACGGATTGGCGTATTTAATGTCAAAAATGATGAAAATCTCGTACTCAAAACTCATCAATCTGTTCTTCAAGTGACTGATTAGGGACAGAAAAAGATGATGATGAGGTAATGCACTCAACAAAAGAATTTCTGAAAAAGTAATTCTTTAATTAGTCGTGAAATTAAATTTATTAACATTGCAGATGACTCGTCTGTCAATGATAAATATATTGAGATCATAATAAACTAACATAAACCAGTGGTGCGTAGATAACACACAATACTTCCATATTTTGAAACGTAAAATTGTGACACAATTTGATCATATTTTGACTGCTTTTAAGGGTGTTTAGGTCAAAAATATCAAAAATCTCACTATGCAAATTTTAAAATTCGCCCAAAATGAAAAAAACGCCACATTTTCGGAATATAAAAAATATCCACGTATTCTGCAAGGTAAAAAAAAGATTTTGAGACCAAGAACGCTCAAATCGGTCCATTTTTGTGGCCGGGAAAAAATAAAATAGCAAACACTAAAAATGCAAATATATCGGAAGTACTGTGCGTTATCCAAATTTCGATTAAACAGGGTGTTAGGTCTTGCGAGACGATTATTTCAGTTCAAGAAATTTGAAAAAAGGTTGAGAATCGAGGGAGTTATGGTCATTTTTGTGAATGACCACAGACGGACTAACGGACTAACGGACACACGGACACACAGACACTTGTTCAGGAAGTGATTCTGAGTAAATGTGTATAAGAAAAAGTTTTTTCTGAAGCTCCGTTCCGATTCTTGATTTCAGGACGATCACAATACTTCCATTTACTCTGTAAATATGGAAGTAAAAATCAATTCAACGAACCAAGCCAGGCATATGCAACAAAATTCATAAACGTACATAGGAAATTCATTTCTGAACGTAGGACACAACTAGCTTCAACCCCATTAGCAGGTCTTATCTCCTGCTGAGAGATTGGAGCGTTGTTCATTTTACTTCAGTAGAGTGTAGGTACTGAAAATTCACGAGAACTGCGCACACTTGGACGATACAGAAGCATGTTCCCTCAAATGAGGGGCGACGAAATCTAAAATCCTGAACAGTGAAATTCCAAAGAAAGTTGCTAGAAGTATTGAGTGTATCAATATAAGAGATACGGGCACTCAGCTTAACATGACCCACATAATATAGCATTGTTCATACAATATTACAATATATTATTCTTATCCATCATTATACTTGTATTATTTATTTCGAGGGTGAAGTGGCAACATGAACCAACTCAATTTTTGGCCACATTGAGTTAAGATTGATGCATGGTTCTAATTTTCGCGCTGAATCGATTGGTGACCTCAGGTTGGACGAAGTAACGCAGGTTAGTGTGGAAAATCGGGTCATAAAAAGTCCTCCTCATCATATTTAACACCGTCAGAAAACGTTTTTGTCTCCTGGGGTTCGGCGAGCGTAATATCTTCCGACTTCTGGAAAAGTGATGATCAGTAATGAAATATGCATCCAAAAACTATGCCCCATTTTTTTAACGTAATTGCCGTTTTTCTATGACGACAATAATGAGATATATACCTAGTCCAAATGTTTCATGTTTCTATCAAACACACTGCATAGTATAAACTCACTTCTTTTCATGTGACGCAAAATCAAATCTCCAGCGTTCGTTGGGTTTGAAAATAGGGGGTCCATTTTCTTTCTTGCCATCGGCGAAGTGGCAGGCACAACCGGTCGGATCGCGATCGGCTCGACTAAAAACGTGAACATGTTGTTACCAATTAGGTAGCGGTGTTCAAAATAATCATAAGAGACTTAAAACCGTTTCTTTGTACCTACTGGTTAAAGATATTAGTGAGACACTATTCCAAGAAATAGACCTAGAAGATGTAAGATACCCGAAACCTAATCAAGTCAACCACCTACTAATACCTACCCTACATGACTGAAACTCGGGGAAAATTTATATTGGTGAATACCTACAGCATGTAGGTACCTAAGTAGTAGCAAGTAAAAACATGCGGTACATTTTTTTTCACAATAAACTGCAATTAGAAAGTAGAAAATGAAGAATCAACAATAACACTTACCGGGTGTTTCTTTTCCACCAGGCGAAGGTTTTCGCGCACGAGGGAAAGCTGAAGAATCTACATAATTCTCTTAGAGAATTATGGTTTCACCCTGGCGCAAAGCAGTGCGGATTTATATGAATTGAAAGCGAATAAATTGTAAGTGCGGCGAGCAAATGAAAAGACGAACGGAACTGTGAAGATAGGGAGCTTAGGAAGCTTCGGTTTGTGTTGTCCGATGCTACCTTCTCATGGTTATCATGACGTCACACTTCTGCGGTCTATTGTTCCCTCAGTTTCCCAAGGAAATAAACGTTTTAACACATTAATATGAGCATTGGACATTCCGCTTAAAACTAGGTAGTTACCTCGCAGTTGCGAAATAGTTCTGTGATTGTTCTTGGTACGATCACCAGTTCTCGAACGTTAATGTCGAGTGAGTTGACTGATGGATTGTTCATGCCTACTTGAAACAACTCCTTTAGGGTGAATTCATCTATTCGTAAATTTTGCATGCCCGTCCCTTTGGCCCAATCGAAGAAGTGATTGGCTATCTGAAACGAGCCAACATTGCTTGGATAGGGATGCAGAAAGTTATAAGGTAGCGCTCCCCGTGGTCAAGCGCGCAAGTGATCGGTATAAAACCAGTGGTGCGTAGATAACACACAATACTTCCATATTTTGAAACGTAAAATTGTGACACGATTTGATCATATTTTGACTGCTTTTAAGGGTATTTAGGCCAAAAATATCGAAAAATTCACTATTAAAATTTTAAAATTCGCCCAAAATGAAAAAACGCCACATTTTCGGAGTGTAAAAAATATCCACATATTCTGCAAGGTAAAACAAAGATTTTAAGACCAAGAACGCTCAAATCGGTTCATTTTTGTGGCCGGAAAAAAATAAAATAGAAAACACTTAAAACGCAAATATATCGGAAGTACTGTGCGTTATCCAAATTCCGATTAAACAGGGTGTTAGGTCTTGCCGAGACAAACATTTCAGTTCAAGAAATTTGAAAAAAGGTTGAGAAATGAGGGAGTTATGGCCATTTTTGTAAATGACCACAGACGGACAGACGGACAGACAGACAGACGGACAGACGGACGTAACGGACACACAGACACTTGTTCAGGAAGTGATTCTGAGTAAATGTGTATAAGAAAAAGTTTTTTCTGAAGCTCCGTTCCGATTCTCGATTTTAGGACGATCACAATACTTCCATTTACTCTGTAAATATGGAAGTAAAAACGTCAGCTGAGCTTCCTGTTATTTTCTACTAGCTGTACCCGCCCGGCGTTGCCCGTGTCAAACTAGTGGTGCGTAGATAACACACAATACTTCCATATTTTGAAACGTACATATTTGAAAAAATTTGATCATATTTTGACTGTTTTTAAGGGTGTTTAGGTCAAAAATGTCAAAAAATCCACTATAAAAATTCGCCAAAAAACAAATTCAATACATTTTTGGAATATAAAAAATTTCCACATATTCTGCAAGGTAAAACGAAGATTTTGAGACCAAGAACGCTCAAATCGGTCCATTTTTGTGGCCGGAAAAAAATAAAATAGAAAACACTAAAAATGCAAATATATCGGAAGTACTCTGCGTTATCCAAATTCCGATTAAACAGGGTGTTAGGGCTTGCTGAGACAAACATTTCAGTTCAAGAAATTTGAAAAAAGGTTGAGAAATGAGGGAGTTATGGCCATTTTTGTAAATGACCACAGACGGACAGACGGACACACGGACACACAGACACTTGTTCGGGAAGTGATTCTGAGTAAATGTGTATAGGAAAAAGTTTTTTCTGAAGCTCCGTTCCGATTCTCGATTTTAGGACGATCACAATACTTCCATTTACTCTGTAAATATGGAAGTAAAAACCGTGATTAATTAGGTAGACTGTCTCTCTCTCTCTCTCCCTCTTCCCCCCCCCACACAACATTCCCCGTCGATAAGAAGAAACAATCTGTTAAAAAATTAGTTAAAATGAAAACAGGTCATTTTTTTGAAATTTGAAAAAAAATTCAAAAATTTTTCTAATTCAAAAATCGAAAATCGGGCTTCGAGGTCTGGTGGCCAGCCCTTTTGGGCTTCCATGTAAAAAATCCCAGGTCCCTGCGTGCAATAGATTTGGCTGGAGAGCTCGGTCAGACAGACACATTACACTTGCTTAAAAGCAATAAAATTATTATTACAGATGCCCACAGATCGCATTCTCACGGTTAAACTTATATTTTTTGTTGCTTTTCTAGCGTTGTTATTCTCTCAAAAACAGAGTTAGCAGTTGATTATTGATGCAAGAGAGTTGTCAGGTAGGTGATCATGTCATTAAAATAGTCAAGCTTGCGGGCCATATTCGCATTCAGCTGCTCGAACCTTACGGCTGCTCCCGTCCGCAATTATCTTGACAAGAGCAATCAATAATATTGATAATAATCAATAATATTATTATGAATAAGTAGCTGCCTAAAAGTAATTCACTCGAGATTTAGCTACCTACTTTTCCTTCTTTCAGAACACTCAAGATAGTAAAAGGAACTATTCTGCGTTGGGGGCTGCATGCGCCCCGAGTGCTTTACAGAATTTTACGCTTTACGAAGTCGAATGCATATTCGTCGTTCAATTCATGATTTCATAAATAAAAAAATTTTTCCTGCTTCACATCAATCTTCCACCCTAATCACCATTCACAATATAGGTACATCAGTTACATAGGTAGGTAAAAACTTTAAATGAGAAAAAATTTGACAAGTCAAAAACTTCTTTTTTGTGGCTTTTGTATTCAGGGACTGTCCAGATAAAACAGAACCATTAATTCGATTAAAGCCGGGTTTACATAGTACAGAAAACTAGGGCCAATTTCACCAACGATTTTTTCGGCCTAATATAATAAGTTTTGACGCCATGTTGTAACTTTTCTGTCAAGATACGATTTCACCATAAATATCATGGGTTAACTTGGATTTTAGTGTTGGTGAAATTGGCCCTGGCCCTTTCCCCTAAGCAAGGTCTTTCGAAAATAATAAACTAAGTATTACTACACTACGTATTGTACTAAGTACAATACTTCCACATTTTGAGACGTAAAATTGGGACACGATTTGATCATAATTTAACTGCTTTTTGCGGCCGGAAAAAAATAAAATAGAAAACACTAAAAATGCAAATATATCGGAAGTACTGTGCGTTATCCAAATTCTGATTGAACAGGGTGTTAGGTCTTGCCGAGACAAACGTTTCAGTTCAAGAAATTTGAAAAAAGGTTGAGAAATGAGGGAGTTATGGCCATTTTTGTAAATGACCACAGACAGACAGACGGACACACAGACACTTGTTCGGGAAGTGATTCTGAGTAAATGTGTATAAGAAAAAGTTTTTTCTGAAGCTCCGTTCCGATTCTCGATTTTAGGACGATCACAATACTTCCATTTACTCTGTAAATATGGAAGTAAAAAGCACAAAAATGCAAATATATCGGAAGTACTGTGAGTTATTCAAATTCCGATTAAACAGGGTGTTAGGTCTTGCCGAGACAAACATTTCAGTTCAAGAAATTTGAAAAAAGGTTGAGAAATGAGGGAGTTATGGCCATTTTTGTAAATGACCACAGACGGACACACGGACAGACGGACACACAGACACTTGTTCGGGAAATGATTCTGAGTAAATGTGTATAAGAAAAAGTTTTTTCTGAAGCTCCGTTCCGATTCTCGATTTTAGGACGATCACAATACTTCCATTTACTCTGTAAATATGGAAGTAAAAACGCTACATTTTCGGAATGTAAAAAATATCAACATATTCTGCAAGGTAAAACAAAGATTTTAAGACCAAGAACGCTCAAATCGGTTCATTTTTGCGGCCGGAAAAAAATAAAATAGAAAACACTAAAAATGCAAATATATCGGAAGTACTGTGTGTTATCCGAATTCCGATTAAACAGGGTGTTAGGTCTTGCCGAGACAAACATTTCAGTTCAAGAAATTTGAAAAAAGGTTGAGAAATGAGGGAGTTATGGCCATTTTTGTAAATGACCACAGACGGACACACGGACACACAGACACTTGTTCTGGAAGTGATTCTGAGTAAATGTGTATAAGAAAAAGTTTTTTCTGAAGCTCCGTTCCGATTCTCGATTTTAGGACGATCACAATACTTCCATTTACTCTGTAGATACGGAAGTAAAAACCAATGGTGCGTAGATAACACACAAAGCTTCCATATGTTGAAACGTAAAATAGTGACACAATTTGATTATATTTTGACTGCTTTTGAAAGTGTTTAGGTCGAAAATAAAAAACCAGTGGTGCGTAGATAACACACAATACGTCCATATTTTGAAACGTGAAATTGAGACACAATTTGATCATTTTTTGACTGCTTTTAAGGGTGTTTAGGCCAAAAATATCGAAAAATTCACTATTAAAATTTTAAAATTCGACCTAAATGAAAAAACGCCACATTTTCGGAATGTAAAAAATATCCACATATTCTGCAAGGTGAAACAAAGATTTTAAGACCAAGAACGCTCAAATCGGTTCATTTTTGCGGCCGGCAAAAACAGGGTGTTAGGTCTTGGCGAGACAAACATTTCAGTTCCACAAATTTGAAAAAAGGTTGAGAAATGAGGGAGTTATGGCCATTTTTACTTCCATATTTACAGAGTAAATGGAAGTATTGTGATCGTCCTAAAATCGAGAATCGGAACGGAGCTTCAGAAAAAACTTTTTCTTATACAAATTTACTCAGAATCACTTCCTGAACAAGTGTCTGTGTGTCCGTTACGTCCGTCTGTCCGTCTGTGGTCATTTACAAAAAAGGCCATAACTCCCTAATTTCTCAACCTTTTTTCAAATTTCATGAACTGAAATGTTTGTCTCGGCAAGACCTAACACCCTGTTTAATCGGAATTCGGATAACGTACTTCCAATATATTTGCATTTTTAGTGTTTTCTATTTTATTTTTTTCCGGCCACAAAAATGAACCGATTTGAGCGTTCTTGGTCTTAAAATCTTTGTTTTACCTTGCAGAATATGTGGATATTTTTTACATTCCGAAAATGTGGCGTTTTTTCATTTTGGGCGAATTTTAAAATTTTAATAGTGAATTTTTCGGTATTTTTGGCCTAAACACCCTTAAAAGCAGTCAAAATATGATCAAATTGTGTCACAATTTTACGTTTCAAAATATGGAAGTATTGTGTGTCATCTACGCACCACTGGTTGTAAATGACCTCAGACGAACAGACAGACAGACGGACACACGGAAACACAGACTTTCGGGAAGTGATTCTGAGTAAATGTGTACAAGAAAAAGTTTTTTCTGAAGCTTCGTTCCGATTCTCGATTTTAGGACGATCACAATACTTCCATTGACTCTGTAAATATGGAAGTAAAAACGCCACATTTTCGGAATGTAAAAAATATCCACATATTCTGCAAGGTAAAACGAAGATTTTGAGACCAAGAACGCTCAAATCGGTCCATTTTTGCGGCCGGAAAAAAATGAAATAGAAAACACTAAAAATGCAAATATCTCGGAAGTACTGTGCGTTATCCAAATTCCGATTAAACAGGGTGTTAGGTCTTGCCGAGACAAACATTTCAATTCAAGAAATTTGAAAAAAGGTTGAGAAATGGGGGAGTTATGCCCATTTTTGCAAATGACCACAGACGGATACACGGACAGACGGACACACAGACGCTTGTTCAGGAAGTGATTTTCAGGAAGTGAAAAAACGCCACATTTTCGGAATGTAAAAAATATCCACATATTCTGCAAGGTGAAACAAAGATTTTAAGACCAAGAACGCTCAAATCGGTTCATTTTTGCGGCCGGCAAAAACAGGGTGTTAGGTCTTGGCGAGACAAACATTTCAGTTCAAGAAATTTGAAAAAAGGTTGAGAAATGAGGGAGTTATGGCCATTTTTACTTCCATATTTACAGAGTAAATGGAAGTATTGTGATCGTCCTAAAATCGAGAATCGGAACGGAGCTTCAGAAAAAACTTTTTCTTATACAAATTTACTCAGAATCACTTCCTGAACAAGTGTCTGTGTGTCCGTTACGTCCGTCTGTCCGTCTGTGGTCATTTACAAAAAAGGCCATAACTCCCTAATTTCTCAACCTTTTTTCAAATTTCATGAACTGAAATGTTTGTCTCGGCAAGACCTAACACCCTGTTTAATCGGAATTCGGATAACGTACTTCCAATATATTTGCATTTTTAGTGTTTTCTATTTTATTTTTTTCCGGCCACAAAAATGAACCGATTTGAGCGTTCTTGGTCTTAAAATCTTTGTTTTACCTTGCAGAATATGTGGATATTTTTTACATTCCGAAAATGTGGCGTTTTTTCATTTTGGGCGAATTTTAAAATTTTAATAGTGAATTTTTCGGTATTTTTGGCCTAAACACCCTTAAAAGCAGTCAAAATATGATCAAATTGTGTCACAATTTTACGTTTCAAAATATGGAAGTATTGTGTGTCATCTACGCACCACTGGTTGTAAATGACCTCAGACGAACAGACAGACAGACGGACACACGGAAACACAGACTTTCGGGAAGTGATTCTGAGTAAATGTGTACAAGAAAAAGTTTTTTCTGAAGCTTCGTTCCGATTCTCGATTTTAGGACGATCACAATACTTCCATTGACTCTGTAAATATGGAAGTAAAAACGCCACATTTTCGGAATGTAAAAAATATCCACATATTCTGCAAGGTAAAACGAAGATTTTGAGACCAAGAACGCTCAAATCGGTCCATTTTTGCGGCCGGAAAAAAATGAAATAGAAAACACTAAAAATGCAAATATCTCGGAAGTACTGTGCGTTATCCAAATTCCGATTAAACAGGGTGTTAGGTCTTGCCGAGACAAACATTTCAATTCAAGAAATTTGAAAAAAGGTTGAGAAATGGGGGAGTTATGCCCATTTTTGTAAATGACCACAGACGGATACACGGACAGACGGACACACAGACGCTTGTTCAGGAAGTGATTCTTAGTAAATGATTATAAGAAAAAGTTTTTTCTGAAGCTCCGTTCCGATTCTCGATTTTAGGACGATCACAATACTTCCATTTACTCTGTAAATATGGAAGTAATGAACTGTTATTACTTCCATATTTACAGAGTAAATGGAAGTATTGTGATCGTCCCAAAAATTGAGAATCGGAACGGAGCTTCAGAAAAAACTTTTTCTCATACACATTTACTCAGAATCACTTCCTGAACAAGTGTCTGAGTGTCCGTCTGTCCGTCTGTCTGTCTGTCCGTCTGTGGCCATTTACAAAAATGGCCATAACTCCCACATTTCTGAACCTTTTTTCAAATTTCTTGAACTGAAATGTTTGTCTCGCCAAGACCTAACACCCTGTTTAATCGAAATTTGGATAACGCACAGTACTTCTGATATATTTGCATTTTTAGTGTTTTCTATTTTATTTTTTTCCGCCCACAAAACTGAACCGATTTGAGCGATCTTGTTCTTAAAATCTTCGTTTTACCTTGCAGAATATGTGGATATTTTTCATATTCCAATAATGTACTGTATTTTTATTTTGGGAGAATTTTAAAATTTTAATAGTGAATTTTTTGATTTTTTTGGCCTAAACACCCTTAAAAGCAGTCAAAATATGAACAAATTGTGTCTCAATTTTGCGTTTCAAAATATGGAAGTATTGTGTGTTATCTACGCACCACTGGTTTGGTCATAATATTCCGTGTTAGGCTTCGAAAATGGTGCTATGGTGGATGACGGTTCGGAAAAGAGGTATTCAAAAGAGGAGGGAGGCTTAGGAAAATGGCCAGCCGCAAGGTTACACATCTTCCCGTGAACACCAGTGCAACCTCATCCGAGTTCATGTGTGTTGTGATAGTGATAGGACGGCGATAACAGATTTTTTGCCGTTACGTTAAGAAACTAATGCAGTCACGTCCGCGCAGTGACGTCATACGGCTCACCCGCCACATTCAAAAGGGCCCTTTTCATCAGCGTTTTTCACCAGGAAAAATGTTGTTTTTTCGTTGTAGACCATCACTACATCATTTTTGCATCCTAAACAGCACCATTCTGGCGGAAAAAATGGATTTCGTTCATCATGCATGTTCCTCATTCTCAACCTTGTTATGATTCAATACAAAATTGGAACGAAAATTGAAATGTATATTCAAAATTATCGAATGAATGATTCTGGATCCCAAGACGGGTTTCGTAACGACGGTGGGCCGTCATGGAGCTCGCTTATGTTTGAGGCATATGACCGAACTGAAGGTTGTAGCATCAGGAAACATGCTACACATGGATTTTGTTCTTCATGCATGTTCCTCATTGAGAGAGCTATGGTCACTTTTGTAAAATTTACAATGGAAGTATTGGAATCGTGCTAAAATCGAAAATCGGAACGGAGCTTCAGACAAAACGTTTTCTTATACACATTTACTCAGAATCACTTCCTGAACAAGTGCCCGTGTGTCCGTCTGTGGTCACTAAATGACTTGAGATTTCTTACCGTTATTTCTCCTTTTTCGCGTTTTTGGCAAATTGAGGGAGTTCTACTGAACCGATTATGATTTTTTTGGGCTTGTTTGATTCCTTGAAGGTTTTTACGCATTTTTCACTATCTATAAGTCAAAATTAGTTGGGTTTTGGTGATCTTAAACTGGTTTGACACTAATTTTTGACCTAAAAAAAAATATTTTTTTGACCTTTTAAAAATTTCTTTACTTCCATATTTACAGAGTTAATGGAAGTATTAGAATCGTCCTAAAATCGGCGTTTTTCCATTTTGGGCGAATTTTAGAATTTGCATTGTGAGTTTTTGATATTTTTGACCTAAACACCCTCAAAAGCCGTCAAAATATGATCAAATCGTGTCACACTTTTACGTTTCAAAACATGGAAGTATTATGTGTTATCTACTCACCACTCGTTTTAATTCCAAAATAATATTTTTGAGCAGGTTTTGGGTAGTTACATGACACAAAAAATTTGAAATTTTCTACAACTTTCCCGGTCTGAGGAAAACGCAAAAAACCGATTTCTCATGGAAAATCCAAGGTCTTTAGGCCCTGACCGGAAATTCCATATTCCCGGCAACTGCGATTCGGTTCTTAGAAAGAGAACGTTTCATCTAGCCGCCAACTTAATCGGGTAGACAGAAGTTAAGATGGGGGCGTGAGGTAGGTGAGGTGCAGGTATGGGAGGGACGGATGTTGTAAGGAGTGGTATGGGTGCCGGGCGCTGGTGAGGCTTGAATCCCGAGAGGGGTTGGGGCACGCGTATTTTCTTTTCATACCTATTTATTCATCATTGTGAGCTCACCATGGACCATTACTCCACAAATGATATGATGATAAACCAGCTATTTGAACTTTATTTTCTGAGATACCCAGACAAATAATGAACCCATGTCACTAATCTACCTAGCAGCGTTTTTTCTTTCACGTTTCAGAGGTTCTAGAACACAAATCTACAATAAAAACGCTGCTAAGTAGATTAGTGACATGGGTACATTATTGGTTTGGGTATCTCAGAAAGTTCAAATAGTTGGAGGTCGGTTTATCGGTTTATTATAATATAATAGTATATTATACTAAGTAAGTACTAATTAAGTATATTATACTACTGGAACTTTATTTTCTGTGATACCCAGACAAATAATGTACCCATGTCACTAATCTACTTAGCAGCGTTTTTGACATTTGAACGTTTTTGAGTACTCTAGAGTTGATTCAGAGGATTCCCTTATGGGAGTTAAATTAAGCTTAGGTGGTACGTTTGCACAATGATGGATACATAGGTATAAAACGAAAGAAAAACACTGAACGATTAAACAAGGCAGTGATACCCGTTGGCGAGGTCTCCTAGGGACAATGCCTTATACCTGAGACCTTCTAGGAAAGCTGCGTCTGGCCCTAATCCACTTCGCACCACTTTTCACCCTCGTAATTAAACTGTCCACCCTCTCGTATCAATACTCGTACATGCTAGGAGAGCCTAAAAACTGTTTTGCGAGTAAGGTGAAGATGGTTTCTTCATTTTCTGTTGTCAAACTAGCTCAATTGGGAACGCTGGGCACGATTCCACGGTGAATTTGGTTGCCATTTAAATACTTTCAAAAGTAAGGTAGATGTGTTGTGCTGGTGAGATTTTGTCTCTCAGATAAGCTAAGCTGTTAATTCCTTCTAACATTAAATGTTAGCACAAATTTTGTGCTATGCTGATAGGGGGCGAATTGTAGTTGTGCTATGCTGCTACAATAAAATTAGGTTCTTAAATGAATTACATTATTCTTTGAATAAATCTACTGCTGTGTCCTAAATGATGAAACTTGCGTGTAGCGTTTGTTAAAACATTTCTTACCACCTTATTTTGTTCAAATGACTTGCTGTTCCCGTACTTTCAACAGCCTAACAAGTACAAACAGGACTACAGACTAGATTATGAGCTTGAATTTATGTTCGAGTTTGAATTTAATTTCAAGTTTGATTATGAGTTTGAGTTTAAGTTCGAGTTTGGATTTCAGTTCAAGTTTGATTATGATTTCGAGTTAAAGTTTCGAGTTTGAATTTCAGTTCAAGTTAGATTGGGAGTATGAGCTCAAGTTCAAGTTTAATTTCAGTCCAAGTTTGATCATGAGTTTAGTTTAAGTTCAAGTTTGAATTCCAGTTCATGTTTGATAATGAGTTTGAGTTTAAGTTCGACTTTGAATTTCAGTTCAAGTTTGAAAATGAGTTTGAGATTAAGTTCGTGTTTGAATTTCAGTTCAAGTTTGATTATGAGTTTGAATTTCAGTTCAAGTTTGATTATGAGTTTGAATTTCAGTTCAAGTTTGATTATGAGTTTAAGTTCAAGTTCAAGTTTGAATTTCATTTCAAGTTTGAAAATGAGTTTAAGTTCGTGTTTGAATTTCAGTTCAAGTTTGATTAATCAACTCATAATTATGAGTTCGAGTTAAAGTTCGAGTTTGAATTTCAGTGCAAGTTTGATTATGAGTTTGAGTTTAAGTGTATGAGATTTTCGATTTCAGGATGATTCCAATACTCCCATTTACTCTGTAAATATGGAAGTAAAAATTCATCGGAATATTGTAAATTAAATTTTCACCAATTTGATCAATAAAGAGATAGATATTGGCCGATACAAAATCATTTGTAGAGTAATGGTCGGTGTTGAATGGTACGTTTTCACAATTATGAATAAATATGTCTATAATAATAAAAGCAAGTGTTTGTTTGTTTGTTTGACCGAGCTCTCCAGCCAAATCTATCGCACGCAGGGACCTGGAATTTTTTACACGGAAGCACAAAGGGGCTGGCAACAAGACCTCAAAGTCCAATTTTCGATTTTTGAAAAAAAAATTTTTTTTTAATTTTAAAAAAGTGAAAAAAGTGAATTTTAAAAAAGTGAAAAAGTGAGTTTTAAACGTGAAAAAAGTGAATTAAGTGAAAAAAGTGACAACACGGGCACACGGGGACACGGGCAGGAAGAGAGAGAGATTCCTGCGCTATTCACTTATCTGCATTTTCTAATTTTTTTGCACGGGCAACGCCGGGCGGGTACAGCTAGCATTTTATAAAAAGAAAAACGCTGCTAAGTAGATTAGTGGCATGGGTACATAATTTGTCTGGGTATCGCAGAAAATAAAGTTCAAATAGTTGGAGTAGGTAGGTTCATCATCATATTGTAGGAGTCTAAACCTGTAGGTACACAAATATGAAAACACAGACCGATTAAACAAGTTATCCCGTTGGCGAGGACGCATAGAGATATACCTGGGAGCTTATAAGCCTTCTCAGAAGGCCTGACGCGTGACGGAAACCCCCCTCCGCCCCGCACCTTTTAACATTCCCTTAATTAATCTGCCCACCCTATTAATATGAGCTGGCTGATTGGAAAAACGTTCACTTTCTAAGAACCGAATCGCAGTTTCCGGATATTGGAATTCATAGGTAACAGTGCTGACTGTACCATTGCACATGCAAGAGGAGCATGCCGCCATGTTACCTAATCCAATGAAGACGTGCTAATAACCCGTGAGCAGTGTTTCCACACGACCGCAACCTATTTCCCTCAAGTTCGAGCAAAATTCCCTTTTTTTCCCTCCAAACTTTTATCGTTTCCCACAACGATTTCCCTCGAGAAACGGATTTTTTCCTGCTCGTTCACTGAGGCATCAGCAATTTTTTCTAGCGTTTTAGCGAATTTTCAAAGGAATTCGGGTCTTCACGAAATTCCGACGTGCGGCAAAATCGACCGGGAACCAACTCAAAATCCGTTTCATGCATCAAGGATCAAAATCTGAAATTTTAGTTTTGGTGTTTTATTTTTTTATATCCATATGTATTATATATGTGTCATTCACCACGATAACTTGAGTAAATAGAGAGATAAAAATTTCGTTCTGGTCTCAAAAATTCGTTAATCAGCCCGATCCGACTGTTCCAATTGTGCCAAAAATTGAACAGAAGTGGGCATGTGGGGGGTCGTGGACCACGTTTTGTGGGGTGCTAAATCGATTGGAAAAGGATCCAAGTCAATTTTTTGATCCCCTGCGTTCCAAATATGAAATTCAGTGTACCGAAATTGAATTTTATGGATTCAGGAACCCAAAACAGTCATTTATTGATCTCAAAGGGCGATATGCGGCCTATCAGGCCGCAATGAGCGGCCACAGCCGCCAGAAAGTTGATACAGTGGTTGTCATTCTGCTCACCTATCCTCATATTGATTACCATAATGACTTCTTTCACTTTTTCAATTACTTTTCTGAGAAAATTCGCTCCTTAAGTAATGCCGCATGACTGTTTTACATAAAAAGAAGCTCACATAGGACTCGCTTCGCCATGCAATTTATGGACGCGTGATTTGCCAAGTTGCCACCAATCCAAGTTTTGAGAAGTAGGCAACCCAGACGCCCCCAAAAGACACGATGCTTTGAATTGGACAGTATTGCAGTTTCATCGTCGAAGTAGTAATATAGTATAGTAGTAGTAGGTAGTATAGTAGGTATATTATACCTACTGCCTGAAAATCACACCGGGGAGTATCTCTATCAATCAAGCAACGAGTTGATATACCTACAACCCACCTAGGTCTTCACAATGAAAAGTCCTCTTGGTCAACTCACCTGGATATGTGACGGAGAGGGACGTCAAGGGGACTCGAAACGCACGGGAAACGGAGGTCAACAAAAAAAAGCAAGAATGGAGGGAAACATCAACATGTACATCTTCTTCTTCTTCAGCTTCTCAGATGGTTTATCCTTGTTCTCGGTGTCCTACAGTCTGTAGTAGCTGGGTAGGTAGCAAAAAAGCCTGGGTAATATAGTAATAGGGGAATATAGTGATAGCTGGGTAGATAAGAAACGGCTGAACACTGGCTTGATTCATCCAGAAATGAAATTACGCATTTCTGTGGAAAAAAAGCCATTTTCCCTCGTTTTTTCCCTCAAAATTATTTTTCCCATTTTTTTCCCTCAGAAAGGCTGTTTTCCCTCGAAAAGGGAAATTTCCCTCGATGTGGAAACGCTGCCCGTGAGTGTCAGTTCCCCAGTATCCCGCAATATATCGTACTCTTATACCGGAATCCCTGTTCGGGGCCCAAAGGCCTTAGATTTTCCATGTGAAATCGGTTTTTTGCGTTTTTTTTCAGTCCGCGAAAGTCGTAGAAAATTGCGTATTTTTTGTGTCATGAACCTACCCGAAACCCACTCAAAAATATTTTTTTCGGAATTGTAAAATTTTTTTGGAGGGTAAAAAAATATTTTTTTTAGGTCAAAAATTAGTCTTTAAACCAGTTTTTGATCACTAAAACCCAACTAATTTTGGCTTGAAGGGAGTGAAAAAGGTGTGAAAACCTTCAAGGAATCCAATAAGCTCAAAAAAATCATAATCGGTTCAGTAGAACTCCCACCAATTGGCAAACACGTCAATAAAGGAGAAATCGCGTCTTGGAATTCGAGCCAAACCGATTAAACCAGTGGTGCGTAGATAACACACAATACTTCCATATTTTGGAACGTAAAATTGTGACACAATTTGATCATATTTTGACTTGTTTTAAGGGTGTATAGGTCAAAAATATCAAAAAATTCACTATTCAAATTTCAAAATTCGCCCAAAATAAAAAAACGCCAGTTTTTCGGTACATAAAAAATATCCACATATTCTGCAAGGTAAAAGAAAGATTTTAAGACCAAGAACGCTCAAATCGGTTCATTTTTGCGGCCGGAAAAAAATAAAATAGAAAACACTAAAAATGCAAATATCTTGGAAGTACTGTGCGTTATCCAAATTCCGATTAAACAGGGTGTTAGGTATTGCCGAGACAAACATTTCAGTTCAAGAAATTTGAAAAAAGGTTAAGAAATGAGGGAGTTATGGCCATTTTTGTAAATGACCACAGACGGACAGACGGACTAACGGACTAACGGACTAACGGACTAACGGACACACGGACACACGGACACACAGACACTTGTTCAGGAAGTGATTCTGAGTAAATGTGTATAAGAAAAAGTTTTTTCTGAAGCTCCGTTCCGATTCTCGATTTTAGGACGATCACAATACTTCCATTTACTCTGTAAATATGGAAGTAAAAACAAAATTTTCAAAATTTCTCGGGAAAACCCCTATCTTATGGTAAATCAAGCAGCAAAGCCGGGAAAAATACTCAAAAAATTCTAAACCCACGGCATCACCTTCAAATTTGAGTTTTTGCGTTTTTCAAAAATATACCCTAATTATGTCAAATTGGACCCCTTAACCTTTTCCGCCAAGAATTTATGGCAGTATGCATCGTACATTAAGTCCGAGGATAACGTTGGAGCAGATGAAGCGTCCAGAATTTCGCCCACTGATACTGAATGTGAGATATCGACCCGTAGTTGATACTGATGTCAGTTGATCGGGAGTAGGGTCAACCAGAAAACAGACGCCTCTTCCTCCGAGCTTTCGATTAATTTATAATCTTAATCAGCTGGGTATGTACCTACGATGATAATGAAACAGATTAAGAAAGAAGAAAATTAATCAGATCAAGGGCGTTGTTAAATGTTACTAATTATTTGTTCCTAGTTTTACTGGCTCCCTGAATGACTCCTGACGGTGTTGTTCTCACCACCTAACGGTCTCCTAGGTTGTTAGTCATTTATTAAATAAATAAAACAACAATAGTGCGCTCAACAGACCAGCAACAAGCTATAAACATTTTAACAATAAATAAATTTTATTTATTGTTAAAATGTTTATAGCTTGTTGCTGGTCTGTTGAGCGCACTATTGTTGTTTTTGGCCATGATGAAGATTTTAAATTAATCGAAAGCTCGGCGAAAGAGGCGTCTGTTTTCTGGTTGACCCTACTCCCGATCAACTGACATCACTGACACTGAATGGTCATTATCGCAAAAAGTTTTATTGGTACACTATTTCCAATAATGTACCTATGTAATCGGTCGAGCAGAATTTTTACAACACTCAGTGAAAATTTTTTCTTTCACGTTTCAGAGGTTCTGGAACACGAATATACAATAAAAATTTTTTGTCCGCCCATTTTGGCCAAACAATTTCGTCCGTCCACTTCGTATTGAACCGCTGAACCGATTTTGGCTTGGTTTGGTTGGTCCTAAAAGTTGTGGTTTGCTCTAACTTGAGGCATATTGTCTGGGCAATCCGATCAGAAAAAGTGAAGGGGTCCAATTTGGCATAAGTAGGGTATAATATATAAAGGGTATATTATACCTAAGGTAACCAGACGTCCCGCTTTGGGCGGGACAGTCCTGCTTTGAAGGGTTGTGTCCCGGTGTCCCCACGATCTCGTAGGGGACGGCCAAATGTCCCGCTTCGAGGGAAAAGCCCCGCTTTGGGAAGGCATCCTCTAAAAAATTAGGTGCCTACCTACCTGTGTAAGTAGGTACCTACCTACTCGATGACCGCTAGATCAGTCTCGCGGCAGTTCTTGGCGTCACAAAAACGAATGAATGGCGAAGAGGAAGACGAATCCCTATCTTCAATCCCTTATCATATCGACTGTGAAGGTGCAACACTGCCCAAGTCAAAGCATCGTGTCTTTTGGGGGCGTCTGGGTTGCCTCTTTCTCAAAATTTGAATTGGTGGCAACTTGGCATATCACGCGTCCATAGATCGCATGGCAAACGGATTGGGCAGTGTTGCACCTTCAAAGTCGATATCTTATCAGTCTCATCAATCTCATACCAGATATTCATTCTTATACCAACTCTGATATATACCTATTATACATACAAATATATACTTATACCTATTGTTCATTTCATAGCGTCCCGCTTTTGAATTTTTGATATCTGGTCACCTTAATTACACCCTACTTATGCCAAATTGGACCCCTTCACCTTCAAAAATATTATTTTTGAATAACCACAAAACCTCAATTTTGAATGATTACATGTAATGTGATTAATTACATGTACACCTATGTATAGGTACATTATTTCTGGAGATAATGTACCAAAATAGGGAAACATACTTTTGAGACGCCCTCCGTAGTAACACGTAGGTCATGAGAAGAGAGAAGGAGACGCAAATGTGTCCTTTATTGAATGTGCTGCCGTGTGATTTTCATGTTATTATACAGAGTCTAGCTCTTTAAATACCTGCGTCGAAAGATATTCGCTTAATTTGTCTAGCGGTATTTCTGCAAAAGTTTTATTAGTTATGTCCTCCTCTTCGGATTTCTGCGACGGCCTTGCATAATCTTTTTGATTTTTTGATGCCCTGCAAAATAAGTTTGGATAGGTATTAGACATACGATAGGTACTATAGAAAAATTATGCTAGGGAGTTTTCGCTATCTATCTATCTCGACTAATCACATAGGCAAGTACATTAACTTCCTGATTAGGTAAGTAAGTCGGCATGCTAGCAGCAGAAATTTGAGACCAGTGACTCTTAAAGGATGAATTCTCAAGGCACTTAAAGGATTGTGACTCGCGTTTCGGCGTGTCCTTGCCGCAGTCGCAGGTTCAGGTTTTGGCAATGCAATCCAATTGGAGAGGAAACAAATGATTTATCTATCAACCTTTAGACAACACAAAAACCTAACCTGACGACTTTTGATTTTAGGGAGATTTGAAATTTGCACGGGGATGGAGGAAGTTGTACGGTAGCGCTCCCCATTACCAAGTGATCGGTATAAACAAACGTCAGCTGAGCTTCCTGTTATTTTCTATGCCCACAGATCGCATTCTCACGATTAAACTTATATTTTTACTTCCATATTTACTGAGTAAATGGAAGTATTGGAATCGTCCTAAAATCGAGAATCGGACCACTCTTTTTATGCGTATTGCTTCTGACGGCGTACGGCGGACGGACAAAAAAATTTTTATGCATTATAACTATCAGCATTTTATTGAATATTCAGAGGTTCCATAACACAATTTATGTGTTCTACAACTTGGAAACGGGAAAGAAACCAGTGGTGCGTAGATAACACACAATACTTCCATACTTGGAAACGTAAAATTGTGACACAATTTGATCATATTTTGACAGCTTTAAAGGTTGTTTAGGTCAAAAATATCAAAAAATTCAAAATATAAATTTTAAAATTCGCCCAAAATAAAAGTACGCCACATTATCGGAATATAAAAAATATCCACATAGGTATTCTGCAAGGTAAATCAAAGATTTTTAGACCAAGAACGCTCAAATCGGTTCATTTTTGTGGTCGGGAAAAAATAAAAATAGAAAACACTAAAAATGCAAATATATTGGAAGTACTGTGCGTTATCCAAATTCCGATCAAACACTAAAAATGCAAATATATTGGAAGTACTGTGCGTTATCCAAATTCCGATCAAACATGGTCTTGCCGAGACAAACATTTGAGTTCAAGAAATTTGGAAAAAGGTTGAGAAATGAGGGAGTTATTGCCTTTTTTGTAAATGACCACAGACGGACACACGGTCTGAGTAAATGTGTAAGGTAAAACAAAGATTTTAAGACCAAGAACGCTCAAATTGGTTCATTTTTGTGGCCGGAAAAAAATAAAATAGAAAACACTCAGAATGCAAACATATCGGAAGTACTGTGCGTTATCCAAATTCCGATTAAACAGGGTGTTAGGTCTTGCCGAGACAAACATTTCAGTTCAAGAAATTTGAAAAAAGGTTGAGAAATGAGGGAGTTATGGCCATTTTTACTTCCATATTTACAGAGTAAATGGAAGTATTGTGATCGTCCTAAAATCGAGAATCGGAACGGAGCCTCAGAAAAAACTTTTTCTTATACACATTTACTCAGAATCACTTCCTGAACAAGTGTCTGTGTGTCCGTGTGTCCGTCTGTCCGTGTGTCCGTCTGTCCGTGTGTCCGTCTGTCCGTCTGTGGTCATTTACAAAAATGGCCATAACTCCCTCATTTCTCAACCTTTTTTCAAATTTCTTGAACTGAAATGTTTGTCTCGGCAAGACCTAACACCCTGTTTAATCGGAATTCGGATAACGCACAGTACTTCCGAGATATTTGCATTTTTAGTGTTTTCTATTTTATTTTTTTCCGGCCGCAAAAATGAACCGATTTGAGCGTTCTTGGTCTCAAAATCTTCGTTTTACCTTGCAGAATATGTGGATATTTTTTACATTCCGAAAATGTGGCGTTTTTTCATTTTGGGCGAATTTTAAAATTTTAATACTGAATTTTTTGATATTTTTGACCTAAACACTTTCAAAAGCAGTCAAAATATGATCAAATTGTGTCACAATTTTACGTTTCAAAATATGGAAGTATTGTGTGTTATCTACGCACCACTGGTTGTAAATGACCACAGACGGACAGACGGACACACAGACACTTGCTCAGGAAGTGATTCTGAGTAAATGTGTATAAGAAAAAGTTTTTTCTGAAGCTCCGTTCTGATGCTCGATTAAAGGACGATTCAAATACTTCCATTTACTCTGTAAATATGGAAGTAAAAATATCCACATATTGTACAAGGTAAAACAAAGATTTTAAGACCAAGAACGCTCAAATCGGTTCATTTTTGTGGCCGGAAAAAAATAAAATAGAAAATACTAAAAATGTAAATATATCGAAGAACTGTGCGTTATCCAAATTCCGATCAAACATTGTCTTGCCGAGACAAACATTTGAGTTCAAGAAATTTGGAAAAAGGTTGAGAAATGAGGGAGTTATTGCCATTTTTGTAAATGACCACAGACGGACACACGGTCTGAGTAAATGTGTATAAGAAAAAGTTTTTCCTGAAGCTCCGTTCTGATTCTCGATTTTAGGACGATTCCAATACTTCCATTTACTTTGTAAATATGGAAGCAAAAAAGTTTTTCCTGAAGCTCCGTTGAAATTCTTGATTTTAGGATGATTCCAATACTTCCATTTACTCTGTAAATATGGAAGTAAAAATGTTCAGGGGGTGTTGTAAAACAATTTTGATTGACCGATTACATAGGTAGATTATTTTTGGAAATAATGTACCAATATTATAAATGATCATTATGATCATAGACTACTCACGTCAAGTTCATCTTCACGATGTCCGTATACTGAAAATAGTCCACCTCGAACACTTGGGATGAATCGCTTTTGATGGCCCAGCACAACTTTTGCAACGAGCCAGGTGCCCACGGTAATGATTTTTCGGTACCGGGGTGCCCAACGTAAGTTTCCTTTTGATGGTAGCTTTTTGAGATTCTACGCTCTCACGTTCGCTTGTTCTCCTTGACGATTATTTGAGTGATTATTTTGTGAAAAATTAGGATCTCAACTAAAGCTGAGCTAGAAAGGTTGGGAAGTAAGGCTAGTAGCATATATGTACACATATATGGAATACCAAATAGGTATTAGAAAAACAAAAAATAAATATCAATACAGGACGATTGAGCTATTCTGGTCTGTAGACCCAATAGTCTATCCTACACGAACGACATTTTTTTTACTCTTGAGGAGCGAGGCTGACATCACTCCAGAGCTGCACAGGAAGCCCATGTAACCGAACCTGATTCGGGAGAAACACCGCAAATTTGAGGTTAAGTCAATATCGCTTACTATTACTACAGGAAAATATCAATGCTCAGCATAATGTGGATTACATAGGGACCCACCTACGTTCTTATTGGGAGAACTAGGAATGCTTGTTTAGCTGCTGCCTTGACAACTCGATATCAGGGCTAATCGAGCGTTTGGTTTTTGGAATCATACATGAATGAAAACATTAACTCGAGTTAGGGTACCTACCCTATAAAGTCGTGGGTTGATTTTTATTACTCAAGACGTGAAAATATCAATGCATCTTCAAACCAGTGGTGCGTTGATAACACACAATACTTCCATATTTTGAAACGAAAAATTGTGACACAATTTGATCATATTTTGACTGCTTTAAAAAAAAATCACTATTCAAATTTTAAAATTCGCCCAAAATAAAAATACGCCACATTATCGGAAAATAAAAAATATACACATATTCTGCAAGGTGAAACAACGATTTTAAGACCAAGAACGCTCAAATCGGTTCATTTTTCTGGCCGGAAGAAAATAAAATAGAAAACGCTAAAAAGTTAGGTCTTGCCGAGACAAACATTTCAGTTCAAGAAATTTGAAAAAAGGTTGGGAATTCAGGGAGTTATGGTCATTTTTGAAAATGACCACAGACCGACACACAGACACTTGTTCAGGAAGTGATTCTGAGTAAATGTGTATAAGAAAAAGTTTTTTCTGAAGCTCCGTTCCGATTCTCGATTTTAGGACGATCCCAATACTTCCATTTACCTACTCAGTAAATATGGAAGTAAAAAACACAATTTTCAAAACTTTCCGGAAAAAACCTCCTATCTTATGGTAAATTAAGTGAGAAATCCGAGAAAAATACTAAAAATATTCTAAACCCACGGCATCACCTTCAAAATTGAGTTTTTGTGTTTTTGAAAATGGACCCTAAATACTAATGCTGATTCAGGGGGGGCTGAAGAGGGCGCAATGGATTTAAAGGACCCTTTTGGCCCTAGACTCTTGAGTCTTCACACCACTTGCGTCTCAACTCCATTCCACAGGTTTCTCGCACCGCCTCCTGTTAACAACAGATGTGGATGGGGCTCTGCCATTGGGTGACCTTTAGATCCGCTTATAGAGAACTTAGAACCGCTTATATGAGTACTCCAAATAAAGAAAAATTCAACCTAAAACAAAACCCTTCTTCGGAAGAGGCCTGCGGCCTGACCAGTGAGATCGACCTATTGAAGGTCGGGGACAGTGCATCTGATGCCGGACATGAGACCTCGGAGTCTCTGGTCGGGCGAAGGATGAGTTTTGAAGGCGCTCTAGCGCAATCGAGGCAGCTGGGTGTCATTGCCCCTGGCGAGGGAAGCTCTTGTGCTTCCGGAGCTGGGGTTACTGACGTCCATGCTTCCGTCGCAGCAGCCGGGGGTCTGGGCGGTCCGTCGGGGACTCATGGGTCATGGGTGAGGCTGGTGCCACTGGCACCGGAGCTTTACAGAGAGCTGGAGAAATGCTGGTGGACGACAGCGCGACCCCCTGTCGGCATGAGGCACCTGTGCCTCAGGCCGAGAGGAGGACAAGCTTTGAAGGCATCCTAGCCGGGGCCGCTGGTGTAGGAGATCTTGGGGCCTCCAAAGCCGGTCCCCCTGGTCCGATGGCGGTGCATGGCGCGAATGAGGCCGGCACCTCAGGTGATGGGGCCTCGGACACCAAAGACGTGAAGAAGTGGGTCAGGTTCACAACCGCTGAACGGAACAGGTTCAAGCGGCTTTGCAAGAATGGCATGGAGGTTAGCAAAGCCCGCAAAGAAGTCATGTTGGCTTCTTCTAACAAAAGGGTCCACTCTTCAAACGAGTCGACTCCGGAGCTTCGCCAAACCAAGAGGGTCTGGTGCTCTGAGATCAGCCCTGGGGCTGAGGGAGGGCCCAGTCAGGGCCCCAAACCCTACTCAGAAGCAGCAAGGGGAGTGCGCATAGGGGTTGGAAGTGCAGGCTTCCCAAATGTTCTGCTCGACATCTCACAGCTGGATGCCGTCCAAGGGGCCATCCTCAAGGCTGTATCAATGATCCCCAAGAAGACTGCTGAGCCAAAGTTCAGCAGCCTTCTGTACAGGGGGAGGCTGGCTCCTCATTCACTGTGAGGACAGTGAGACTGCAGGGTGGCTGAGGAAAGTGATTCCCAGCCTGTCCCCCTGGGAAAACGCCCGTCTAAGGGTGCTAGAGGAGGAGGAATTTTCGCGGCCTAGGTATGCGGTAGGTTTCTTCCCCAACAGCTCGAACGACGCAACAGGCTTCATCATGGACCTTGCTGACCAACCAGAACCACAGTCTCAATGTAGAGTGATGGAGGGTGACCTCGCGGACGAACAATGGCACTTGTGCAGTCATCTCGTTCGCCCTCAACAACAGCGAAGCTGAGGCCCTGGAGGAGAGAGGAGGCCAGGTGCACTTCAGATTCGGCAAGGAGACCATCAGGGTGAAGAAGGCCTCAGGGGTTGGGGGCTCCAGTGGTTGCGGCAGCGATGGGGAGGCCAAGGAGATCAAGCCTAAGGTGGATGAGGAGCCTATGGGCTCCTCCCCCCTCCGGTGGCGGGCCCCTCGTCGGCGTCGCGGCCTGTGTGCGTTCCGGCGGGTGCGAGGGTGGTGGCGGCGGCGCTTGTGTCGTCCGCGCCATCGCCGCTCGAGTCGGGCGCTGAGCCCCGGGCCGTGGCACAGACAGCGTTGGGGCGTGTGGTTTCAGGAGCTCGGCGGGTCGGTCTGGTGGCCATTGGAGGGCTGCGGGGACCGGTAAATCCTGTTGCCTCCGCCTTGGGCGGCTGGGAGGAGCAAGCGCGGACGCGGTGCTCCTTCCGGAAACGGGCGTCAAGAGCCAAGGAGAAAGGGGGGTAAGAGGGGTCAATGGTGACCCCTCCCCCCTCACTGCACTTCCTCCAGCTGAATCTCCACACCGCTAAGGCGGCGTCGGCGATTCTGACCCAGACCTTCCAACGGAGGAGGTGTGACATCGCCCTGGTACAGGAGCCATGGGCGGGAAGGAGGCAGATTTGGGGCCTCTCAACCAAGTACGGTAAGTTGGTACACTGTAGGAAGGTAGAACGTTGTCGTGCGGCCATACTCATCAGCAACAGGGTATCATTTGTAATTCTTACCGACTTTGTCTCCATGGACTTAGCCGCAGTACTTATTGAAGAGCGCTCTTCACAGGGAGCGCTGCGGATGGTAGTGGCATCCGCCTACTTTCAGGGGACGAGGCGACGAATCCTCCGGAAGACATCAAAAGACTGGTAAGTTTTTGTGAAAACAATAATTTGCAGATTCTAATTGGATGTGACTCGAACGCTCATCATGTGGTGTGGGGTAGTTCGGATAATAACGACAGAGGGGATAAACTTCTCAATTTTCTCTATGGTAATAGGCTATTGGTCTTGAATAGGGGAAATGCACCCACTTTTGGGACTGGGACGCGCCACGAAGTTCTAGATATTGGTATTGCTAGTCGGGTAATCGCCAGTAGGGTTAGTGATTGGCATGTCTCCGACGAGACAACCTCATCAGATCATAGGCTAATATCATTTAGACTTAGGTTTGGTATGAGGTGCGAGGAGACCTATCGGATTCCCAAGAATACGGATTGGGGTCTCTATCGTGAGGGTCTCAGGGTCTCTTGGTAGGGACATCAGCACTGCTGGGCAGCTAGATGCAGTGGCTGAGCACATCAACAGCACTATCATTCGGTCCTACGAAGCTGCTTGTCCCTTGGTCACCAGGATGAGCGGTGGGAGTGCACCCTGGTGGAATGGGGAGCTGGATAAGCTAAGGACCAAGACCAGGAGGCTGTTCAACAGGGCCAAGCGTGGCAATGGATGGGACAAATATAGGGAGTCCCTCACTGCCTACAACCGGGCTTGTAAAAAAAAAAGAAAAGAAAATTCAAAACTTTATGCGGCGAGATGTATGTTGTATATTAAGGATCATGTCTTAGGTGAGATTCACATGTCATAGAAAGATGAAGAAGACACCGGGATTATTCTAATCAATCAGGTTGATAAACTGTTAACAAATTAATTATCGTCCTGATTAAAACGCTTACGGAACACGTTTTTCTCGAGAACATTTTATATTTAATTCCCACGCTCCAACATTCTGGACACCTTGAAAAGTTTGTACAATCGATTCATCAATAGCATCCAATACAAGGTAAGCTACTCTCTTTTCTGTTCGCTGAGACCATACCAGAGTGAAGTTAGCAACGGTTCAGCAACGGTCAACCGCGTGTTTCTTTTCTAAATTTTCGGACTCTAGGGACGTCTAGGAACACATTTATGGCAATTTTAAAATTGTGCCACCAGTCATACAGTCCGTACAGCTCGTTGCTAACTGATCCTTCACACATTCTTTATACAGATCAGGTGACCTGGATGCTCGCTGCGCTCGCATCTCCAAGACAGGAAAACATCCCTCATCAGTCCAAATCGACATACTCATCAGTCAAACGCTAATCAAGCAAGATATTTTATAAGATACCTACTTATCCGAGCAGGTGTTGGATACACGAAGGTGTTTAATCCTAAGGCGTACAATGTGACTGGTGGCACAATTCTTGTACAGCCAGAAATGTGTTCCAAGACGTCCCTAGAGACCAATTAGTTAGAAAAGAAACACACAGTTGACCGTTGCTGAACCGTTGCTAACTTCACTAAGCTTGAGACCATTCTGGGTCAAAATTCCAACTGTCAAAGATAGAGAAACTTGCGCTTGCAACACCAGGCAAACATCCTTTCGGGAAAGACCCTAAGTGATGTGCTCACAACGACCTGCTGTGATTCATGGAATGTCATATGTTTGCACAATAACTGTCTCATCTCATAACTCTATCAAGCAAAAATTCTTGACCACTGTGCCAACAGTTTGATGCAGGTCAAAAGATATCAAATGAGCAGTGGATCACACAGCTGACCACACATACCTTGACAGAAACAAAACATATCAAACATTACAGAAAATACCAAAGGTACGACGTGAGACCTCTGCACTTGAGTTGGTGCAGAAATTTGAAAAATACATTGTTGATTAAACAATCAAACGAACTTACCTGGTGGAATTCGATTGTAATTATACGAGACGCCCTATCTGAAAACGTGATTAAATTAGGACAACTTGTAGTTTGTGCCAAATCTACAATTTCGTGCAATGCGTTTAAATAAAATACCACAAATAAAAAAAAAACCAAAAGTGAGGGAAACTTCCGCCTTCTGGTAGGCGACACTGCTTTGCTGGTTGGCCCTAAGTACGTCCAATTATGTTGGGAGACCAGAAATTTGGTCTGACATCCCAATGTCCCTCCCAAGGGCTACAATATATTGGGAGGAAGATCACGTTTTCAGATAGGGCTTCTCGTATAATTACAATCAAACTTCACAAGGTAAGTTCGTTTGATTGTTTAATTATACTTCGACACCCTATCTGAAAACGTGATTAAATAAAGACAACTAGTAGTTCTTCGCAGATTGCGTCAACTCAGCGGATAAACTTCATAGTTGTACCATGAACGTCATGCATAAGAGTCATAAGTAAAAGCCCCTGAAAGGGACCCCATACTAATATAATTCTAATTAGCAAAATTAACAACATTTAACGAATAACCAAACTAACGAATTCTGATTAAACAGGGTGTCTTGTCAGGACAAACATTTTAACAGTTTCAGGGCCTCAAGACCTTGGATTTTCCAAGTGAATTCGGTTTTTTTGCGTTTTTCTCAGTCCGGAAAGTCGTCGAAATTTGAAAATTTTTTGTGTCATGTTCCTTCCCAAAACATAATCAAAAATTTTTTTTTGAATTGTAAGACTTTTACTTCCATATTTACAGAGTAAATGGAAGTATTGTGATCGCCCTAAAATCGAGAATCGGAACGGAGCTTCAGAAAAAACTTTTTCTTATACGCATTTACTCAGAATCACTTCCTGAACAAGTGTCTGTGTGTCCGTGTGTCCGTCTGTCCGTCTGTGGTCATTTACAAAAATGGCCATAACTCCCTCATTTTTCAACCTTTTTTCAAATTTCTTGAACTGAAATGTTTGTCTCGGCAAGACCTAACACCCTGTTTAATCGGAATTTGGATAGCGCACAGTACTTCCGATATGTTTGCATTTTTAGTGTTTTCTATTTTATTTTTATCCGGCCGCAAAAATGAACCGATTTGAGCGTTCTTGGTCTCAAAATCTTCGTTTTACCTTGCAGAATATGTGGATATTTTTTACATTCCGAAAATGTAACGTTATTTCATTTTGGGCAAATTTTAAAATTTTAATACTGAATTTTTTGATATTTTTGACCTAAACACTTTCAAAAGCAGTCAAAATATGATCAGATTGTGTCACAATTTTACGTTTCAAAATATGGAAGTATTGTGTGTTATCTACGCACCACTGTTTTTAAAGGGTCAAACAATATTTTTACTTCCATATTTACGGAGTAAATGGAAGTATTGTGATCGTCCTAAAATGGAGAATCGGAACGGAACTTCAGAAAAAACTTGTTATTATACACATTTACTCAGAATCACTTCCCGAACAAGTGTCTGTGTGTCCGTGTGTCCGTCTGTCCGTCTGTGGTCATTTACAAAAATGGCCATAACTCCCTCATTTCTCAACCTTTTTTCAAATTTCTTGAACTGAAATGTTTGTCTCGGCAAGACCTAACACCCTGTTTAATCGGAATTTGGATAGCGCACAGTACTTCCGATATGTTTGCATTTTTAGTGTTTTCTATTTTATTTTTTCCGGCCACAAAAATGAACCGATTTGAGCGTTCTTGGTCTCAAAATCTTCGTTTTACCTTGCAAAATATGTGGATATTTTTTACATTCCGAAAATGTAGCGTTTTTTCATTTTGGGCGAATTTTAAAATTTTAATAGTGAATTTTTCGATATTTTCGGCCTAAACACCCTTAAAAGCAGTAAAAATATGATCAAATTGTGTCACAATTTTACGTTTCAAAATATGGAAGTATTGTGTGTTATCTACGCACCACTGGTTTTAAGTCAAAAATTAGTCGTCAAACCCGTTTTTTACCACTGAAATCTAACCAATTTTGACTTACAGGGAGTGAAAACAGTGTAGAAACCTTCAAGAAATCCAACCAGCTCCACAAATTCAAAATCGGTTCAGTAGAACTCCCTCAAATTGTCAAAAACGCAAAAAAGGAAAAATCTTCAAAAACAAAATTTTTCAAATGTTTCGGAAAAAACCTCCCATCCTATGGTAAGTCAAGCGAGAAATCCGGGAAAATACTCAAAAAATTTTAAACCCACGGCATCACCTGCGAAATTGAGTTTTTGTATTTTTTCGAAAATGGACCCCATACTAATGCCGATTTGGACCCCTTAACTTTTTCCGATCGGATTGCCCGAACAATATGCACCAAGTTGGAGCAAACCACAACTTTTTTTTAGGACTAGTTTAATCAAAATCGGATCAGTGGTTCGATACGATGGGGTGGCCACAAACTTATGACCAAATTTTGTGGCCACATCATTGTATCGAACCGCTGATTCGATTTTGGCGCGGTTGGTCCTAAAATTTGTGGTTCGCTATAACTTGGTGCATATTGTCTGGGGAATCCGATCATAAAATGTTAAGTGGTCCAAAACCCAAAAAAACTGTTTTTGAATAGATACTAAATCACTCGCGGAGAAATTGTGGAATCCCATAATTTGAATAAAAACTCAAAAAATGAGGGAAGAGAAATAGTCTATTCCACTTATTAATAAGTGGAATAGACTATTTCTCTTCCCTCATTTTTTGAGTTTTTATTCTGTTTTTGAAATTATGACTTTTTTGACATTTGAGCGTTTTTGAGTACTTTATTCTCTTACCCGAGGTGCACATCAAGGATAAATTTGCAAAACGCCCTTTTTTTTTTAATCGGACCACTCCTTCTATGCGTTTTGCGCCTGACGGTGTACGGTGGATAAAAAAATGTTATTGCATATTCGTGTTCCAGAACCTCTGAAACGTGAAAGAAAAAACTTTCAGGGGGTGTTGTAAACAAATTCTGCTCGACCGATTACATAGGTACATTATTGAAAATAATGTACCAAAAAAAAATTTGCGATAACGACCATTCAGTGTCAGTGGGCAAAATTCTGGACGCTTCATCTGCTTCAACGTTGTCCTCAGACCCTATGTATGATGCATACAGCCACAAACACATCTCAAATACATCTCTCAAGCGAGCAGATTTAGGTTAGGGTACTGGAAAAAAAAACTAAGAACTCGTAGGTATGCTTGAAACGAGTTGAGACAGAACCAGTGGTGCGTAGATAACACACAATACTTCCATATTTTGAAACGTAAGATTGTGACACAATTTGATCATATTTTGACTGCTTTTGAAAGTGTTTAGGTCCAAAATATCAAAAAATTCAGTATTAAAATTTTAAAATTCGCCCAAAATGAAAAAACGCCACATTTTCGGAATGTAAAAAATATCCACATATTCTGCAAGGTAAAACAAAGATTTTAAGACCAAGAACGCTCAAATCGGTTCATTTTTGCGGCCGGAAAAAAATAAAATAGAAAACACTAAAAATGCAAATATCTCGGAAGTACTGTGCGTTATCCAAATTCCGATTAAACAGGGTGTTAGGTCTTGCCGAGACAAACATTTCAGTTCAAGAAATTGGAAAAAAGGTTGAGAATTGAGGAAGTTATGGCCATTTTTGTAAATGACCACAGACGGACAGACGGACAGACGGACAGACGGACACACGGACAGACGGACACACGGACACACAGACACTTGTTCAGGAAGTGATTCTGAGTAAATGTGTATAAGAAAAAGTTTTTTCTGAAGCTCCGTTCCGATTCTCGATTTTAGGACGATCACAATACTTCCATTTACTCTGTAAATATGGAAGTAAAAATGTGTTTGGTGGCGTTTTTGTAAATTTTTGGTCTAGTTTCACCCAATTTCTTTTACACCAAGTTCGGGACACCCTGTGTTTCAGATTGGACCAGATTGTAATGCAACGTGCAAATCGGCTGGAATAATTGCGCATCACAAATGGAACAAGCTTAAGATAGGAGATACTACATCACTCGCGGAAAAATTGTAGAATCCCAGAATTCGAATAAAAACTCAAAAATGAGAGAAGAGAAATCGTCTATTCTACTATTAAGGTACAATTGTAGATCGGTGTAACAACAACGTTGTTACAACAGTCGTTGTTAAGTACTGATGATGGTTTAATAACCAAAACTGGTCTACAATTTTACCTTAAAAGTGGAATAGACTATTTCTCTTCTCTCATTTTTACTTCCATATTTACAGAGTAAATGGAAGTATTGTGATCGTCCTAAAATCGAGAATCGGAACGGAGCTTCAGAAAAAACTTTTTCTTATACACATTTACTCAGAATCACTTCCTGAACAAGTGTCTGTGTGTCCGTCTGTGGTCATTTACAACCAGTGGTGCGTAGATAACACACAATACTTCCATATTTTGAAACGTAAAATTGTGACATAATTTGATCATATTTTGACTGCTTTTAAGGGTAATCAAGCCAAAAATATCAAAAAATTCACTATTAAAATTTTAAAATTCGCCCAAAATAAAAAACCGCCACATTTTCGGCATTTAAAAAATATCCACATATTCTGCAAGGTAAAACGAAGATTTGAAGACCAAGAACGCTCAAATCGGTTCATTTTTGTGGCCGGAAAAAAATAAAATAGAAAACACTAAAAATGCAAATATATCGGAAGTACTGTGCGTTATCCAAATTTTGATTAAACAGGGTGTTAGGTCTTGCCGAGACAAACATTTCAGTTCAAGAAATTTGAAAAAAGGTTGAGAATTGAGGGAGCTACGGTCATTTTTGTAAATGACCACAGACGGACAGACAGACAGACGGACAGACGGACGTAACGGACACACAGACACTTGTTCAGGAAGTGATTCTGAGTAAATGTGTATAAGAAAAAGTTTTTTCTGAAGCTCCGTTCCGATTCTCGATTTTAGGACGATCACAATACTTCCATTTACTCTGTAAATATGGAAGTAAAAATGGCCATAACTCCCTCATTTCTCAACCTTTTTTCGAATTTCTTGAACTGAAATGTTTGTCTCGGCAAGACCTAACACCGTTTAATCGGAATTTGGATAACGCACAGTACTTCCAATATACCTATTTGCATTTTTAGTGTTTTCTATTTTATTTTTTCCCGGCCACAAAAATGAACCGATTTGAGCGTTCTTGGTCTTAAAATCTTCGTTTTACCTTGCAGAATATGTGGATATTTTTTATATCCCAATAATGTATTGTATTTTTTAAAATTTTAATAGTGAATTTCTTGATACTTTTGACCTAAACACCCTTAAAAGCAGTCAAAATATGATCAAATTGTGTCTCAATTTTACGTTTCAAAATATGGAAGTATTGTGTGTTATCTACGCACCACTGGTTGAGTTTTTATTCGACTTGGGAGGTATTCGAGATGGGAGGTAGAGCATTTCTGACAGAGATCTTCGTACCTGAATTCGATATCACTTTAATTCGGGCCTTCGGCTCTGACAAGGTGAAACATACACTTATTATGGTATGCTATAACCAAATCTTTACTCCATGTTATTAGATTGTATCAGAACTAGGCTGTTTTACATAAAATATACATATAGTTAAACCAAGAAGCTCTATATATCTTACAAAGGTAATGTAATAACTGCATATATATTTCAAACAAAATAATATAGCTTCAGAAACTAATAACTGGAAAGTACACAAAAGAGCGATCAACATCAAAACTAACCAAAATGGTGCAACATGCTCTCCAATATTATGTACACTCTACGAACAGCAGAAACCTGTAGAAATCAATTAAACAATAATGGACAAGTTCACGAATTTCCTAGGATATTTTTGTTTCTATGCGGCCTTCAAAACATGTTTATGGGATTTGTTACCAGACTTCGTTGAGCCTTACAATTAGACAAGTATTTAATTTCTTGAACGCGATTTCCACGTGAATGTCTCTTAGGTAGGTAATGGTTCATTTTCATTAAAAACTTCATCTACCTGCGAAATCGGTAGAAGAAAGTTTTTCAACACCCCCTGAAAATTTTTTGGCTTACGTTTCAAGAGGTGTCGATTCTGAATCTTAAATAAATTTTTTCCCATCCTCTGTCCTGGGGTTTTTGTCAAAATTTATGTTTTGTATCAAATTGGTCATCACGTCTCGAAAGATCTCTAACTTGAGTTTAAGGTCTGTAAAACACGGGTTAAAGTCGGGGCTCACTGGTTGGTCTAGTGGCTAGCGCGTCTACCTAGCTGCAGGCTCTACCGAGGAGTTATTGGTTCGAATCCCATAGGTGGCATGAAAAATTTGGCCCATAGCCTTATGATTCATGTCGTCCCTGGCATTCGGGGTTTTCTGTAATAAATGAGATTGGAGAACTAAACCCACTCCTTGTGATGCCCTATGGGCTAACACAATTAAACCATCATTTACTTTTTTTTACAGGTTAAAGTCAGATAAAATTGTGTAATCATTAGAACTTGAAAAAAAAAATGAAATCTTGGAGGCTCAAAGGGAACGTTTCCGATGCCTACACATTATTCACTCCTAATTGCATTCTGATCCACATATACACACACGTCACATTCTATGTATAGACGTATACGTTGACGCTTTGGTTCGTCTTTTTGTCCACATTTCTGTGAGTGGTTGATAGCCATTAAACCCGACAACTTTCTATCATAGTTCGCATTTATGTCAGTAAATTGATCAGCTAAGAGAGGCTTATTTAATTCCATCCAACACAAATACTACTGTACTACGGTACTGATACTGGGTTCAATTCCCAGCCAGAATGGAATTGCCTTGGCCGTTTTCCCAACTTAATTTTTGTCTCATTTCACTCGTCTTACTATTTTGAAGGGGCTTGATTTATTCCAGATCTGTCCTGCGCGTCATTAAGCATAGCGAGTCACAAAATCAGCCTAAATATCGTGGGTTTGGTCCAAAATTTTACAAACTAAAGAATGGAATTACAGTGAGCACAACTGGCTACGAACTTTTACATTGCAAATTTTGTTAACACTCATGCAACCCAAGCTTGCACCCAACCAGAAATCTTCCAGAGTAGGTAACCTATGACCTGCATTACCTTTGACCGGACAACAAGCTCAGACTAATTCTGAGGTAAGCCACAAGGGGCGAAAGAGCTTCGAATTAATTTCCGCAGCCCTGAAACTCCCAACCCCAACCTAACAGGACAAATCATAGTATGAGAAGATAATTATCTAAAATTGCAAGGAACTATCCCAACTCACTAAAAAAAAGTCTATTCAGACACAAGTTCAACACACTCGTTCATCGGAATGTCGTTAGTCAAAGAATTACAGATCCAATCAAATCAGGAATAAGCATTTAAACATAATTGGGGATAGGTACAGTTCGTTTGGTGATCCAAGAAAATAGACCAAATGGTCTATTTTTATTGAATCCGTGCTGGAGAGAGCTTTCCAACCATATGCATAACTCATTTTTGGCAAAAATGACGATACGGGGTGTTGCTGTGGGACCGTCGATTTTTAGTTAAAAAATCCAAGACGTTGAGCCATACAATAGGGGAAGAAAATATCTAGTGACGTCACTCGACAAAGCAACTGCACACAGATATTATTTCCGCGCATAGGAACGAGGGAGCACAAATTTTCCCAACAAAAACATCGTACATTCGTATCCAACCTTCAAGCATTCAAGAATGCGATCTCTGTGGAGCGACAACATGATGTAAACTATGGGTCAGAATCAACAGCGCAATACGCAGGCATTTCAAACTTTCCTTCACTCTTCACCAAAACGATTGATTTTATACGAAACCAGCATCGTGGTCAACTCCAAACTAAATAATTATACTTGCACCATGAAATTTTCTTGTATCATTTCATCATTAAATAATAAACTATCGTAATTCAGAGTGTTTTCCCTAAAGTAGGAGTTAAGTATGTTGTTCAAATTGACGCCATTTTTATGCTAGCAGTCTGGATTCGATGGCGTTGAATAACGGGTCTTGGAATCTGAGTGTCGCCCGTCGCTAACATATTTTCCTGGAATAGATAAAATTAATACTGCACTGAACGCATGGCCAGGAGAAAACATTGAAACGTCGTGAGGCGAATGTTACAGTAAACAAACTTGTGATTCAAAATGACAATCAGAGCTCCTGCGAAATTGACACGAATTCTGTGTTCACTCGTTGATCAAAACACATTGGTGTAAAGTATCAACATGTAAAAAACCTTATTATTAGATGGCCATACACGAGCGAGTGAGTTTTACTACAGGGTTTTCAAGACACTGGCGGTTTGGATTGTGCATAAGTTAAGGAGAAAACTTCAAGTCCAGAACTGTCAGTTCGAGTTCATTGGTCTTCTGAAAAAAGCCAGCCTGGCCTGTGGGCTGTTAAACACGCTGGACTCTCTAAAACCAACACTTTGGAACCAAATGAAAATTGCGGATTCACCACGAAATATTGGTTTTGTTCGCACAGACCAGTTCCCCAAATATGAACTCTCTGAGTATGTGGTGCATGACAGTTCAAACCCGACATATTGGAATGTAAAAAAGTTTTCGAGCAGTAGATCAAAATTGCCGTCCTCCATTATTCAACGTCGTCAACTCTGTTGCCTGACTGTTCAAAAACCAATGATTTTGGAAGAAATTCCAGAACTGCCAGATTGGAACGTTTGTGTATGTATGGCCCACCTAATAAGAGGCAACTTGGTCTGCCTATGTCAGAAACGTGTGCTGATTTTCGCAAAAGCCTTTGCCGGGAGCAAAGTACACCAATTGTTGGAATGGCCTTGAATTAAAATAATCTCTACCGTGAAATATGTGACTAAAATGTTTTGTTTTCAAACTACGTTGAAGTCAATTTGTTAAATTATTAGAGCCCCAAAATGTAACGGCGCAGAAAAAAAAAACTTTTTCTTTTTGGAAAATTTAATTAAGACCAGGATGTTCTTCCAAAACGAAGGTTTCCTTCATTCAAGCTGCTTGATAAAAAGCCAATGATAGAAGTAATGAAACGATTTTCATATCAATCTTCAAAGCCACCTTTGTAATACCAAACGGCAGAACGGAAACCCTTTCATTCAGTTTCATTCATTCAGAGTCCTGATCAAAAATCAATATTATTGTGGACTGAATTATAAACCGAATCTACACAGTTTTCAAACCAGAAACCGGTTCTAGTTGTTAGTCCATTTTCAGAATAAACTAGAATAACTAGTTTGCCACTGATGATCACCGAGCCGCTGAAAGTGATAGGAAGCGTAATAGACTAATTCCGTTCTCTCAATTGTATTCCTATTCGAAGTAGTTGAACAAACAAACCATACAATACACCACAAATAGCTTACCAGACACGAATCGCCTCTTCACAAGGGAAACTCGGTAACCACTGCCAACGAGGACAAATCCAATGCCGGACAAAGTAGTCCCTTCGCAATTGAATTGCGCAGCTATTCTTGTTTGGTCGGCAGGTCCATCAGAAAGTTCAAATCTGGCCCTCAATGAGCCAACGCCATGTTTCTCTGAATGGTGGGATAGTTCTGTGAATTTCCAAACTGCTCGTTGAGATTCTTGTATCCTGAGGAGGAAAACCAGTGGTGCGTAGATAACACACAATACTTCATATTTTGAAACGTAAAAGTGTGACACGATTTGATCATATTTTGACTGGTTCTAAGGGTGTTTAGGTCAAAAATATCAAAAAACTCCATATGAGAATTTTAAAATTCGCCCAAAATGGAAAAAACGTCACATTTTCGGAATATAAAGAATATCCACATATTCTGCACGGTAAAACAAAGATTTTAAGACCAAGAACGCTCAAATCGATTCATTTTTGTGGTCGAAAAAAAAAACAATAAAAATGCAAATATATCGGAAGTACTGAGCGTTATCCAAATTTCGATTAAACAGGGTGTAAGGTCTTCCCGAGACAAACATTTCAGTTCAAGAAATTTGAAAAAAGGTTGAGAATTGAGGGAGTTATGGTCATTTTTGTAAATGACCACAGACGGACACACCCACACTTGTTCAGGAAGTGATTCTGAGTAAATGTGTATAAGAAAAAGTTTTTTCTGAAGCCCAATACTTCCATTTACTCCGTAAATATGGAAGTAAAAATGTGTTTCAATTTTCAGCCGACTTGAAAAAACGAAGGTTACTCAAGTTGAATTTTTGTAGGGATTTTTTTGGTCACTTTTTCGGTACATATTTGCTCTCACTTTGATCCGATTTCAATAATTCTTTCCCTGGGATGTTGAGGAAGCCTGCCATTTGGTACCACTACGTTTTCCATTTTTACTTCCACATTTACTCTGTAAATGGAACTTCCATATATACAGAGTAAATGGAAGTATTGTAATCGTCCTAAAATCGTAAATCGGATTGGAGCTTCGGAAAAAACTTTTACTTATAGGTACACTTTGTTGCTCAGAATCACATCCTGAACAAGTGTCTGTGTAAATTACAAAAATGGCCATAGCTCCCTTAATTTTCAACCTTTTTTCAAATACCTTGAACTGAAATGTTTGTCTCAACAAGACCTAACACCCTGTTTAATCCGACTTTGGATAACTTACAGTACTTCCAATATATTTGCATCCTTAGTGTTTTATCTTTCATTTTTTCCGGCCACAAAAATGAACCGATTTGAGCGTTCATGGTCTTGAAATCTTTGTTTTACCTTGCAGAATATGTGGAATAACTTGGCGTATTTTTATTTTAGGCGAGTGTTACTATTTGCATAGTGAGTGCTTCAATATTTTTGACCCAAATACCCTTAAACCCTTGATCTTGTCAAAATGTAATCGAATAGTACCATAAGTTATGTACGATTTTAATGGATGAGCGTTATATTAAGGGCCGGTTTATCGAATCTCTTGCTGAATCTCCGTGTAGGGATCTCGATTTACGATTATATGCCTTCATCAATCACTCAACAAACTACCAATAGCTAATGCTCGATTCAGAGAGGGAATAACCAATGTACCGCTACAACTATCGAAATTCCCTCTATTGTTGCTAGGCATTGGGGCAGGATGGGGCGACAAAAACAACAATAAACGCAAATTTGTCAATTGATTGCTTCGGCCTCTGTTGACGTTATTCTCCTTTCGTCTCAAAATCACTGTTTCCGCAAACAGTTTCCTTTCGTCTACCGAAACGAAATTCGTGCTTTCGTTAGGTACCTCAAAATTTCGTCTCCTTCCATTAAATAATAAATTACGTTCGCGTTGCCAATTTACGTATCTCACATTTTACTGGCGCTGAACTCTTCTCGGCTGTGTAGGTGTGTAATTGCGATTGTGTCGTGCACACAAGTTTTCCAACAAAATGGAATCGCGGTGGCCCATGATTGCACTGGCCGAATAGCTTGAGGAAGACAGCATGGATGAGGAGATGGCCGGATTCGCCGATTTCGAAAGAGTACATGGTTGAGCCCGGCCGGAGTATTTGAACAAGCTCGGTGCCCCTGACTTCCTCCAATCCTTCTTGGCGTAAATGAAAACTTGATACCGATGTGAGTGATATTTATTTCAAATGTGAACTGAGTAAGTACAAATAAATTTTTTTATTTTGACTTCCTTTCTTTTTTTTCTCCGTTTTACCCTCAGAAAATCTGGCTTTTCAACAAAAATGTCGCCAGTGTACTCAGTTCTAATCGTTATTTCCAATTTAAATTTGCCAATTTGTATTTGCCGAAAATTGGTCATTTGTTATGGGTACCTAAAATCCATAATGGCGGATGACCAAATACGACTGCGAGGACAGTAACGACTGACAAGGACGGTTTGATTGGCCGGCAAACTAACCAATAAATAGCTAATTTTTTGCCAATCGGCCATTAGCGCTAAATCTAGCTTGATTCTAGCTCCTAATGCCCAAATGCTCCAAATAAACCCGCCCAAAGTGTCCCCACTTCAGGGATAATGTGTACATTCCACTACGACTGATTTACCTAACTAATGTGCCTTACCTACCACGGAAAACTCCTTACTTAAACTCCAACTTTGAAGTCTTGCCTTCATTAATTTTAGTGTACTTGTGCGAGCGTCATACGTAGGACATAAGGGAAAATACTGACTTTGATCTTGAAATCCACCAAATCAGTCTAAACTACCCGGATTCGGTCTCAAATTTCCTGCTTCAATCATGGAATAGGAAAGTGAAGAACTGGTGCAATTTACTGTAATCTGTGTGGAATATATCGACAGTGAACCTGCAAAACCTCGTATGCCCAAAAACCAAAATTTTACAAGAAATGAAAAAAAAACTTCTGATTGCTAGCTGCGCAAATCCCCATTAACCATGGGGAATTGGCTTAGAAACGCCAATGAAATTTGATGGTTTCAACTTGGAAGGTACCTCAACCAATTGAACTCATGGATTTTCACGACCCACGACCAGCTTTTGGATAGTGAATGATCGCTTAAAAAATAGCTTAAGTGCATTTTCTTGACTCGAGAAGATGTGCAAGAAGCTGTTTTACCAGTAGAGCTCAAAACATCATTTCCCCAAAAAACTAGACTTACGAGGTTTTGCAGGTTCACTGTCGATATGCTGTTTCCAACACGAAATATCCTATCCTCAACAATCAACATGCACCTACAAAAAATTTTTTTTTTCATTTTGGTACATTATTTCCAGAAATAATGTACCTATGTAATTGATCAAGAAAAATTTTTTACAACACCCCCTGAAAATTTTTTCTTTCACGTTTCAGAGGTTCTAGAACACGAATCTGCAATAAAAATTTTTTGTCCGTCCGCCGTACGCCGTACGCCGTACGCCGTCAGCAGCAAAACGCATAGAAGGAGTGGTCCGATTTCAAAAAAAAAAAAAAACGAGCGTTTAGCAAATTTTCCTGTGACGTGCACCTCCTATAAGGGAATCCTCTGAATCAACTCTAGACTACTCAAAAACGATCAAATGTAAAAAGTCATGATCTCAAAAACAGTTTTTTTGGGTTTTCGACCCCTTAAAATTTTTTGATCGGATTCCCCTGACAATATGACACTTGAGGCATATTGTCCGGGCAATCCGATCGGAGAAGGTTAACGGGTCCGATTCGGCATAATTAGGGTATATTTTTGAAAAAACACAAAATCTCAATTTTGAAGGTGATGCCGTGGGTTTAGAATTTTTTGAGTATTTTTCCCGTGTTTCTCGCTTGATTTACCATAAGATAGGGTGGTTTTTCCGAAAAAATGCGAAAATTTTGTTTTTGAATCGGTTTGGCTTGAATTTCTTAATGCGATTTCTGCGTTTTCGCGTTTTTGGCAATTTGAGGGAGTCCTACTGAACCGATTTTGAATTTTTTGAGCTCGTTGGATTCCTTGAAGGTTTTTACACATTTTTCACTCCCTATAAGTCAAAATCGATTGGGGTTTAGTAATCAAAAACTGGTTTAAAGACTAATTTTTGACCTAAACAAAAAATATTTTTTTGACCCTTTAAAAAAAATGTTAAAATTCCAAAAAACATATTTTTGAGTAGGTTTTGGGCAGGTACATGACACAAAAAATTTGCAATTTTCTACAACTCTCCAGGACTAAGAAAAATGAAAAAAACCGATTTCAGCTGGAAAATCCAAGGTGACTTCGGGGTTTTTTGGCGGGAATCTTTAGATATTGACTATGAAACATGAAATTTGGCATTTTTTCGAGATTTTGGTCAACAGGGTCAATTTTGGGGGCAGTGACACTGCTGAAATTGCGGTTTTGCAGTTTTCTTGGGTTCACGGCCCATGTTCCAATCGGTTCAAGGCGTGAGGAATACGAAATGGCGGCTGTAACATTCCCACCCTTGATCTTGGTAGGGTGGGGAAGTAGGGGACTTCCCCTACCCCTACCGGCTCTTTCGTCGTTTATTGGCTCAGAACTGCAAAAATGCGATTCGGCTATTAGAAACTGAAAGTGTGAAGCTGGGATTGGACAACTTATGTTAATGGGGCGGATCTTGATAACAGTTGTCACCTGTTAACGCGGTTAACAAAATGGCTGCCTTCTTGCCGCCAGGCCTCAGGAAATATTTCTTTGAAAGCAGCCGCCAGGTATTTTCTTTTTATACCTTTTTATACTTTATATAATCATTGTGAAAACGTACCTTTTCGGCATAATTGAATTCACGATTGACCATTACTCCACAAATGATATGATGATAAACCGACCTACTCCAACTATTTGAACTTTATTTTCTGAGATACCCAGACAAATAATGTACCCATGTCACTAATCTACTCAGCTGCGTTTTTTAATTTCTTTTTTAATTTAATTTTTTTTTTCATTTTTTAATTTCATTTTAGTTTTTCTGAATCTATAATAATAAAAGCAAGTGTTTGTTTGATTGTTTGACCGAGCTCTCCAGCCAAATCTATCGCACGCGCAGGGACCTGGAATTTTTTTCACGGAAGCACAAAGGAACTGGCAACAAGACCTCAATGCACAATTTTCGATTTTTGAAAAAAAAATTTTCTTTTTTAAATTTCAAAAAAGTGAAAAAAGTGAATTTTGAAAAAGTGAGTATTCAAGTTTTAAAAAAGTGAAAAAAGTGAGTTTTTAACGTGAAAAAAGTGAATTGAGTGAAAAAAGTGACAACACGGGCACACGGGGACACGGGCGGGAAGAGAGAGAGATTCCTGCGCTATACACTTATCTGCATTTTCTAATCTTTTTGCACGGGCAACGCCGGGCGGGTACAGCTAGTATTTTTATAAAAATGAAGAGATGATTTATCCCCCCCCCCCTAGTATTTACTGCAAATTTTGAAACGCAACAATGACGTATCAGGCAATATTACTGTATAATGAGGAACATGCATGAAAAACGAAATCCATTTTTTCCGCCAGAATGATGCTGTTTAGGATGCGAAAATGATGTAGTGATGGTCTACAACGAAAAAACAACATTTTTCTGGGTGAAAAACGCTAATGAAAAGTGCCCTTTTGAATGTGGCGGTTAACCGTATGACGTCACTGTGCGGACGCGAGTGCACGTAGTTTCTTAACGTAACGGCAAAAAATCCGTTATCGCCGTCTTATCACAGCATACACACATGAACTCGGATGAGGTTGCACTGGTTCACGCCGTGAACTTCACGGGAAGATGACATCACACTGTGTAACCTTGCGGCTGGCCATTTTCCCGCTCGACTTCAAATCTGCGATTTTCACTAAGCCTCCCTCCTCTTTTAATTACCTCTTTTCCGAACCGTCATCCACCATAACACCATTTTCGAAGCCTAACAAGGAATATTATGGCGAAAAAGCAGTTTATTTTTTTTCATGCATGTTCCTCATTACATGGGCATGTCTAGTTACAAGTGTCAAAATAGTTCCAGCATTCCCCAATCAAAATAGGCCTTCAACAAAATCAGCTGATACATCCACCAATCAACGCCAGCCACATCACCACCAATCTGTAAGCCTTAACTCTCCACCTCAAGCCCCAGCCTCCAAGTCGTCTTGGTGGTCTTGCTGGTCCTCTATTGCAGCCTTTTTATACAGCAATCTCGATTACTTTAGGACTTAGAGCAGTGCATCTGCAGAATCTCCAGCCTACGGACCCGAAGTCCGATCCACCGCAGTCCACGGCATCATCAAATTCAATAAATTAGCAAAGCATAATAATTATAATTATTATAATCAGTAAGACGAGCCAGTATACCATGTTGCAGTTGGCCGAGTGTGTGTGTTGATGACGTTACCCTCAACCGGGACGACGACAGTCAAGTTGAGCAATGGCGATGGAAAGTGCATAGCGTGAGAGTTGTACTTGTAATCGACTCTCAAATCCGTGTGGGTTTTTTCGCATTTCCAGTAACTAACAAGCTGGAGAGGACACGATTCTGCTCCGGTTTTGGGCTTTATCTGAAAACAGAAACTATGATTGCTGCTTTTTGCAAACGCAACATATCATGACGTGTAAGGAACTGAGGCATGTTTATTTTGAGTTAGGTAAATAACATGTGTGCAAATCTGCACAACTCCACGGCATACCTACTATAATAATCGGGCACTACGTGCCAACAACAGCATGATCCCATATAGTACCTATCTGGGATTTTTCTGACCTGGAGTACAACCTACCTAGAAGAAGAACAAGGTGATTTTGTAAAGTGGTCCAATAAAAAGTTCAACGGCCTAACCAGTGGATTTAGTATTAATATTCATCATACTGAACATGGTGTCAGAAGTTCAGTAAGTTAAGGCAGATTCACAAATGCGCGTCTTCATGCGTTGCAGAAAGAAATACCATTTGAACACCATTTTTACCATGATTATGATTGAATATTAGCAACCGTCTCCCCCACACACAAAATCATAATATGATTATTATATGAAGGCATATAATTCCTTCTCACAGACACATAAGTACAAAAATAGTTGAATATCTTCCAATCTTCTAGAGTGGTATACTGATCTCTATGGAAAGAGTAGCATTGCTCCACTTCCGGATCCGGAAATATTTATTCGATATGCTGTTTCCCGCCATTCCGGATCCGGAAGTGCTTCAGCAACGACGACATTCTTTCCATAGAGAGGTCAGTACAACAATATAGAAAAATTGAGAATACAGAACTCCATTCCAAGGCAGATAATTGTGTGTTTGGGGGCGATGGTTGCTAGTATTCAATTGCAACATCATTGTAAAACCAGTGGTGTAGGTAGCACACAATACTTTCCATATTTAGAAACGTACATTTTTGACAAAATTTGATCATGTTTTGACTGGAATTAAGGGTGGTTAGGTCAAAAATATCAAAAAATTCGCACAAAAAAATAGCCACATTTTAGGAATATAAAAAAAAAACGCTGCTAAGTAGATTAGAGACATGGGTACATTATTTGTCAGGGTATCTCAGAAAAGAAAGTTCAAATAGTTGGAGTAGGTGGGTTTATCATCATATCATTTGTGGAGTAAGGTCCATGGCGAGCTCAATGGTGCTCAAATGGTACGTTTTCACAATGATGAATAAATAGGCACAAAAAGTAAATATGCGTGCCCCAACCCTTCCCGGGTGTCCGAACTAAGCTTCAAGAAGGGAAAATTTATTTTTACTTCCATATTTACAGAGTAAATGGAAGTAATGGAATCGTCCTAAAATCGAAAATCGGAACGGAGCTTCAGAAAAAACTTTTACGTATACACATATTATATGTGTATAGTTTTATAGTTTTTATTATTTTTTTATTATAGTTTTTATTTTATTTATTTTAATAATTTAAATTTAATTAATTAATTAATTTAATTAATTAATTTAATTAATTAATTTAAATTTATTTATTTTTATTATTATAGTTTTTATTATTTTTTATTATTTTTTTATAGTTTTATTTTTTATTATATTATTTTTATAGTTATAGTTTTTAGTGACCTATAATAGGTCTCTGGCCTATAATTAGATCTTCAATTTGATCTCAAATGCACTGAATCAAAAGACTTCCAATTAACCTTTTTAATGACCAGTTGAAATTTTTAATTTTCAATCGAAGAAGACTCTCGACAAGAACATCTGCATGTAGGGACGTTCCAATACTACCGATATGGGTAGGTATCGATACTTTTGTTTCGATACTACTGGTATCGTATTGATATTGAATCATCCGATATTATACTAGCATCGAAAGAAAATCTGCAGTATCGATATCGAACCAGTCAGGTCGAAGAAGACACTGACGAGTAGAACATTGAAGCTTTTAAAAAATTGAAATTAGTAAGAGGGAGAAAGAAGTGGGACAGGAGGATCCGGTGTTGTGTTTATGCAAGAGCCGATAAGAAATATAATGAAAAACTATCTTGTATTTTATGTTCCCATTTTATGTTATTACTTATTACCATTTTATTGAATGTGGAAGTATCGACCCGCAACTTGATGTTAATGTCAGCTGATCGGGAATGGGGTCAAACCAGAAACAGACGCCTCTTTTGCCAACTTTTGGCAAAAGAGGCGTCTGTTTCTGGTTTGACCCCATTCCCGATCAGCTGACATTAATATTACCATTTCAAGTTTTACTTATTTCTTATATTAGTTATTAATTAATTTTAATATTAGTTATTAGTTGTTTTTTTCATTTAATGAATTTGTAATAAACCTTTTGCATGATTACAAACGTCTGATTTTGCCTGGAATTTTTTGCTTCCGAATCCACCACGGTGTATACTCAATAGGTACTGTATACAATACAATGTGGGTACTCATTCGATACTACCCATATCGATACTTTTCTTTCGATACTGTATCGAAATCAATACCGTTGTTTCGATACTGATTCGATACCAAATATCGTATCGATAGCGGTATCGGAACGTCCCTATCTGCATGTTTTCAAACTGAATGTTTTTGTTGTTGTTGTTGTTCGCAACGCTTGAGCACGGGAGGGGCTCTCCTACATCACTCCCCCCTCAGTGACAAAGTCGCGGTAAATTGAGAAAAAACAAAAATGGATTTTTTTTAACAACATGAACTGAGAAATTAGAATGTTTTGATGTGGGCAACAAATCGCGAAGGAAACTTGACTACGCGGCCACTACTCGTCTGTCTCTTGGTCGGCAGAGTCAGGGGTTGCTGGAGCACGAACTTCCGGGCCTTCAGACAGCGTTAGCAAGAACGCTGGCATGAGACGATCCAAGGAGACATTCACTTCTCTTTGTCTGATGAGAAGCGTGAAGAATTTTTCTTGGCGCGCCAGGGTCTTGAAGCGTCTGCTGTTAGCGTTGACGTTGCCAAATGCTTCGACTGCGTACCCCATAGGTTGCTCCTCAGTAAGGTGACAAAGTATAATTTCTCGGATGATGCAATCAGACTTCTGGGCTCGTTTCTTGCGGACAGATTTCAAGCAGTTCGACTAAATATTACGGTATCCGATGCATGTTCTCTTGGTGAGTTATCGGTGGTTCAAGGAAGTGTTTTAGGACCGACATTATTCTTGATATTTGTAAATGATCTGCCCCAACACACGTCAAATGTTAGCGTGCTCTTTGCGGATGACTCATCGGTTTTATGTGAGGACAATAACATCGAGTCTCTGGTGGCTTGTAGTGAGAAATCCGTCAATGAAATTACTTCCTGGTTTAACGCAAACCGTCTATCGGTAAATACTGATAAAACACAGACAATGTACTTCGGACTCAGAGATCTGTCATCTCTCGGCACCAACCCACGAGACTTGAAGAAAATGCTGGGGATTTGGGTCGATCCCAAACTGAACAGGAAAGCCCATTGTGAGCAGCTGTCGGCCTCGCTGAGCAGTGTGACCTTCTTGCTGCGACGACCACGTGACTGCTTATCAGGTGATGCAGTGCTGCGGGCCTATCACGCGGTGTTCCACAGCCGAATGTCTTATTGCCTGCTCTGCTGGGGTCACTCCCCGTCGGCAGCCTTGATCTTTGGATGCCAGCGTCGAGCAGTTCGGGCTGTTCTTCGTCGTGGCTACCGGTCTGACGTCAATGCAGATTTAGCCAAAATTGGGGTGCTGACTTTGCCGGGTCAGTATATCCTCGACTGTTTAGTCTATATTCACGCTAATCTCGACAGCTCGCCACAAGTTAGCCATGCATACTGCACAAGGAACGCAGTGAGCCTCGTTGTGCCAAACTGTCGGTTGAATGTAGCCTGAAACGCTCTAAACTGGTGGGCCCCCAAGTTTTTCAATGTTATCCCCCAAGAAATTCAGAGGAAAAGTAGGTTGTCCTTCAAAGTTGCATGCAAGTCATTTTTGCTTAAGCTGGCCCCCTACAATTTTGAGGAGTTCATAAGCGGTGCTCAATCCTGGCCAACCTAGATGGATATAGTATCCACTGTGTGCAGAGGAAAATTTATCAAAGTACTCTTGCCCGTGGACCATTTATTTATGTCTGTTTTGCTTTATTGTATGTGAATTGTGTGGCCACCAATATTTTTTCTTATTGTTTTAAGATGTTGACTATGTGTACAAATTAGTGTTTTATTTATGTATAGAATATTGGAGTGCCTGTAATTTATAGAATGAATGGGTGAGTGTGTGGATGTTCGTGTGCCCCGTGACTCGTGCCGCGCCCTTCGGTCTGCCCCGGGGGCGGTCATTGCACTTCTGTGAGCTCACATTTTTGTGAAATTCTGGCCGGTAGCAGTCGTGAGCGAAGTACACGTAGCCACGACTCCCGGCTCGGGGGCCGCCATCGGCGGGTCGGCCTGGGGCTGATGCGATTTGTGGTCAACAAGGACTGGCTTCAATTTGCGCATCGTTTCTTGAAGATTGGTGACAAAAGATTCGATGTCTCGGGATATCGGAGCAGGTTGGCCGAGAAATTCTCCTGGCAATTTGATGGTAGTCCCATATACCATTCCTGGCTTCCATCCAATTGGTGTACCTGTCGATCATCGATAGAAAGTATAGGTAACCATCCAAAGGAGGTAATGGACCGACCAAATCGATGTGCACAACAGAGAATCGTTCGTCAGGTTGGGGAAACTGCATGACTGGTGACAAGGTGTGTCGTCCAATTTTTGATTTTTGACAAGGCAAACAAGTTTTTTGCCCATTCACCAACGTCTTTCTTGATTTCTGGCCAGATAAAACGAGACGCCATTTGTTTGACTGATGATTTGACGCCAAGGTGAAGAAGGTTGTGAATCTGGTCGAAGAATATACAACGGAACGATTTTGGGATAAACGGGCGAATGGTGTTAGTCGATGTATCACACCACAATTCGCTTCCATTTGGGAGTTTGAAGGAATTGAATTGCAGCGAAGATTGACTGTTTCGCAGTTGAGGTAGTTCTGGGACCGACATTTGAGCTTCTGCGACTTTTTCCATGTCAATGATACTGACGCGTTCAATTCGTGAAAGTGTGTCAGTCACTATTGATTTTCCGCATATATGTCAGATATCCGTGGAAAATCCCAAAATATATTGAAGTCCACGAAGTTGGACTGGCGAAGCTTTCTCATTCTTCTGCTTGAAGGCAAAAAGTAGAGGTCGGTGGTCTGTGAAGATTGCGAATTCTCTACCTTCGAGTAGATACTTAAAATGTTTTATCGCTTTGTATATTCCGAACGATTCGCGATCGTAAGTACTATAGTTGACTTCAGCTGGCTTCAACTTTTTAGAGAAAAACGCTAGGGGTTTCCACTCGTTGTTTTCCAATAATTGGAACAATTATTGTTGAACGACGCCTCCAATGGCGAAATCGCTGGCATCAACGACGAGGGCCAAAGGAGCAATAGGGTTGGGATAGGTCAACATCGTGGCTTCTGCTAAACCTTTCTTGCACTTTTCAAATTGTTCAATCGATCCATGGTCGGGTATCTTTTTTTCGAGCGTCTTTGATGAACTCGTGTAACAGAGCTTGAGTTTTTGAGGCCTCAGGTATGTACTTACTATAAAAATTTAGCATACCGAGGAATCTTCGTAAACCAGCAATTGTCTCTGGTAATTTGTATTCCAGGATTGCTTGAACCTTGGCAGGTAGTGGTTTAGAACCATTACAAGTGAAAAGATATCCGAAAAATGGGATTTCTTCATGACCGAATTCCGATTTTCCAACATTGATTCGGAGTCCGTGCTTATCAAGACGATCGAAGACGCTTTTCAAATGTTTCAGGTGCTCTTCTTCAGACTCTGATAATACTATAATGTCATCCAGGTATGGGAGAACAAAATTCAAATCATTGAGGACCTCATTCATGAATCTTTGGAACGTGCTTGGGGCGTTTCGAAGCCCGAATGGCATAACATTAAATTCGTACATGCCAAATGGAGTCGTGATGGCAGTTTATTGCTTATCCTCTTCGGCGACGGGTATCTGGAAATAGGCCTTGAAGAGGTCAATTTTTGAAAAAAATCTTTTTTCCGTGTAGGATAATAAACATATTCTGCTGGAAATTTTCAATCCGAGGTATTGGATAGCGATCTGGAACGGTTTGGTCATTGAGGCGACAGAAGTCTCTCTAAAAATTAGTAGTCAAACCAGTTTTCGATCACCAAAACCCAACTAATTTTGACTTATAGGTAGTGGAAAATTTGTAAAAACCTTCAAGGAATCCAACAAGCTCAAAAAATTCAAATTCGGTTCAGTAGAACTCCTTTAAATTGCCAAAAACAGAAAAAGGAGAAATCGTGTCAAGAAATCTCGAGGCAAACCAATTAAACCAGTGGTGCGTAGATAACACACAATACTTCCATATTTTGAAACGTAAAATTGTGACACAATTTGATCATATTTTGACTGCTTTTAAGGGTGTTTAGGTCAAAAATAGCAAAAAATTCCCTCTTCAAATTTCAAAATTCGCCCAAAATAAAAATACGACACATTATCGGAAAATAAAAAATATCCACATATTCTGCAAGGTAAAACAAAGATTTTAAGACCAAGAACGCTCAAATCGGTTCATTTTTGTAGCCGGAAGAAAATAAAATAGAAAACACTGAAAATGCAAATATCTCGGAAGTACTGTGCGCTATCCAAATTTCGATTAAACAGGGGGTTAGGTCTTGCCGAGTCAAACATTTGAGTTCAAGAAATTTGAAAAAAGGTTGAGAATTGAGGGAGTTATGGTCATTTTTGTAAATGACCACAGACGGACAAACGGACACACAGACACTTGTTCAGGAAGTGATTCTGAGTAAATGTGTATAAGAAAAAGTTTTTTCTGAAGCCCCGTTCCGATTTTCGATTTTAGGACGATTCCAATACTTCCATTTACTCTGTAAATATGGAAGTAACAACATTTTCAAAATTTCTCGGGAAAAAACCCTATCCTATGGTAAATCAAGCGGGAAAGCCGGGGAAAATACTCATAAATTTCAAACCCGTGGCATCACCTTAAAAATTGAGTTTTTGCGTTTTTTCAGAAAATACCCTAATTTCGTGAAAGAAAAATTTTCATTTTCAGGAGGTGTTGTAAGAAAATGTTGCTTGACTGATTACAAGTCCACAAGGCCAGTTTTGTAAATGACCACAGACGTACACACGGACAGATGGACACACAGACACTTGTTCGGGAAGTGATTCTGAGTAATTGTGTATAAGTAAAAGTTTTTCCTGAAGCTCTGTACCGATTTTTGATTTTAGGACGATTTCAATACTTCCATTTACTCTGTAAATATAGAAGTAATAGTGTTGAAATAGTGTTTTCCGGAACTTTCCACAACGCATGAAGACGGGCAATCGTGATTCCAATATTTCCATTTACTCTGTAAATATGGAAGTAAAAAGCACTTGAACACCTGTGGTAACTGGTATAACAAGGATCTCCTAGCGCGCAAAAACGAAGTCGACTATCACGTTGAAGAATACCGCCAGGACCCAAACCCCTTAGATAGGGAAAGCCTCCAGTGCGTCAGGACCCTTTATCGGAGGGATATAAGGGAGGCTAAAGTCAGGGCGAATGACATCGTAGTAAAGAGCTCCTCGAATCCACAGCGTGCTCTTTGGGAAATAGTTAATGCAAATCGGAAAAATGCCCAACACAAAGCAGCTTCAATGGAGATAAGCGCGGATTCATCCAACAATTTCTTCGCTGAAATAGCTACAGACACGGTTAATGGGGTTCCCCCATCATCCCGTAACGCTCTCGATTTTGTCCCTCCGAATGCAACCGAGTTCTCGTTAAGCCCTGTCGGAGAACAGGAGGTGCTTAAGACTGTCATGGACCTAAAAAATGTCGGGGGCCTTGATTTCCACGGTTTAAACACGGCAATAATAAGAGCTGTGATTGTTTTGAGTTTTGTTGATTTCCCAATCACCTCTTACCAAGTTACTGTCACTCACCAGTAACAGGGTGAAATAACCGGTGACAATTGAGCCGCAGAGAGGAAAAGTGGTCTAACCGCATTTGAGGCTACTTTAGGGAAATTATGTTTTGCATTTGAGTGAAGAAAAAAATCATAGTAACCGGTTTTGGCTATGTTTGGGCTTCTTCTGAATCAGATGTTGTTTATGAATCATATTATAACCACTGTTCCTCTGAACAAAGAACGAACTCAGACACCCCAAGAATGGTCTAACTCAAAATCGGATCAAATTTCCGGGTTAGACCACTTTTCCTCTCAGCGGCTACAGTCAACAATTTTTAAAGAACTGTGGATCTACCTTGTTCTTTCATAACTTACATGGTGTAAATTCATAAAAGTAAACTTTATCTAGTTATAAATGAGTTTAATCAGTCCAAGGTGCCCACACACTATCCGATTGCTGATGGAGGGGGTAAGAAAATGCATTGCTATGATTCGTCAAGGTGGCGTCGGCGTTGAACCCTATCAATTTTATTGGCGTTTCCAAGCCACGTTCCCATGATCGTTGCCCCTCAAACGGCCAGCAATCGGATAGTGTGTGGCCGACTTTAAGGATGTAGGTGACAAGGTTCAAAATACCAAAAATAATTTGGTGTGTAATGCTGTTGTGTTTTGTGTAATGCTCGAGGGTGGTTTTGGGGTGTATTTTGTAACAAAATTTTTGTTGCATGTGCGCGTGCACGCGCGTGGGTGTGTGTGCGTGTAGTGTGCAGTGAAACAGTGTTATCTGTGTGTAAGTATATGGACATAATATGTCCATTATTAGCATGTTATGCTAATGTAGGTGTTGTACATACGTTTGTGTTTTGTTTTTACTTCCATATTTACAGAGTAAATGGAAGTATAATACTTCCATAAGATAAAACGTCCTAAGTCCATTCAAATCGCAGGTGACTCAGGACGTTTTATCTTAGGACGGCAGTATTGTGATCGTACTAAAATCGAGAATCGGAACGGAGCTTCAGAAAAAACTTTTTCTTATACACATTTACTCAGAATCACTTCCTGAACAAGTGACAATCTAGACGCGCGGACCAAGTGGTCGACGCACAGGACCCAACAGTTGTGCAACGGTTCCATTCTGGACTCACATATCGTCGCTTTAAAACTAACAGGTGCTACCGCAGTTTTCCCAACTTCTCAGGGGAGACAAACAACTGTGTACTTCCCAAAATTTCTAATCTTGGATTAATTGAACGTATTTATACAGTTAATTACCTCTCGGTCAATCACTTTTCGGTTGAAAAATATACCTATTAGATAGAAAAACTGGTGCGATAGCACCTATCAGCAACTGCATGGTAGCAGGATTTGTTCTGTGCCTTTCTAGTTATGATTTGGCATAGCAAACTTTTATTTTATTGGTGAAAATCATTTATTACTTCCATATTTACAGAGTAAATGGAAGTATTGTGATCGTCCTAAAATCGAGAATCGGAACGGAGCTTCAGAAAAAATTTTTTCTTATACACATTTACTCAGAATCACTTCCCGAACAAGTGTCTGTGTGTCCGTTAGTCCGTCCGTCCGTCCGTCCGTCTGTGGTCATTTACAGAAATGGCCATAACTCCCTTATTTCTCAACCTTTTTTCAAATTTCTTGAACTGAAATGTTTGTCTCGGCAAGACCTAACGCCCTGTTTAACCGGATTTTGGATAACCCACAGTACTTCCGAGATATTTGCATTTTTAGTGTTTTCTATTTTATTTTTTTCCGGCCGCAAAAATGAACCGATTTGAGCGTTCTTGGTCTTAAAATCTTTGTTTTACCTTGCAGAATATGTGGATATTTTTTACATTCCGAAAATGTGGCGTTTTTTCATTTTGGGCGAATTTTAAAATTTTAATACTGAATTTTTTGATATTTTTGACCTAAACACTTTCAAAAGCAGTCAAAATATGATCAAATTGTGCCACAATTTTACGTTCCAAAATATGGAAGTATTGTGTGTTATCTACGCACCACTGGTCCTAATTTTTAATAGAAGAGAAAGACTTCGATCTTGAAGTTGAGTTTGAACTCGAAGTTGACTTTGAACTCGAAAGTTGACTTTGATATCGAAGTTGAGTTTGATCTCGAAGTTGACTTTGAACTCGAATTTGAGTTTGATCTCAAAGTTGACTTTGATCTCGAAGTTGAGTTTGAACTCAAAGTTGACTTCGAACTCGAAGTTGACGACTTTGATCTCGAAGTTGACTTTGATCTTGAAGTTGAGTTTGAACTAGAAGTTGAATTTGAACTAGAAGTTGAGTTCGATCTCGAAATTGAGTTTGATCTCGAATTTGACTTTCATCTCGAAGTTGAGTTTGAACTCAAAGTTGAGTTTTAACTCGAAGTTGACTTTGAGCTCGAAGTCGACTTTGATTTCACAGTTGACTTCGATCTTGAAGTTGAGTTTGAACTTGAAGTTGACTTAAAACTCGAAGTTGACTTTGATCTCGGAGTTGAGTTTGATCTTGAAGTTGACTTTGAACTCGAATTTGAGTTTGATCTCGAAGTTGACTTTGATCTCGAAGTTGAGTTTGAACTCAAAGTTGACTTTGATCTCAAAGTTGACTTTGATCTCGAAGTTGAGTTTGATCTAAAAGTTGAGTTTGAACATGAAGTTGAGTTCGAACTCGAAGTAGACTTTAATCTCGAATTTTAGTTTGATCTCAAAGTTGACTTTGATCTCGAAGTTGAGTTTGAACTCAAAGTTGACTTTGATCTCGAAGTCGACTTTGATCTCGAAGTTGACTTTGATCTCGAAGTTAACTTCGATCTCGAAGTTGACTCTGATCTCGAAGTTGAGTATGAGCTCGATGTTGAGTTTAAACACAAAGTTGAGTTTGATCTCGAAAGTTGACTTCGATCTCGAAGTTGACATCTATCTTGAAGTTGACTTTGATCTGGAAGTTCAGTTTGAACTTGAAGTTGAGTTTGAACTCGAAGTTGACATTGATCTCGAAAGTTGACTTTGATCTCAAAGTTGAGTTTGATCTCCAAGTTGACTTTGATCTCGAAGTTGAGTTTGAACTTGAAGTTGAGTTTGAACTCGAAGTTGACTTTGATCTCAAAGTTGAGTTTGATCTCGAAGTTGACTTTGATCTTGAAGTTGAGTTTGATCTGGAAGTTGAGTTTGAACTTGAAGTTGACTTCGATCTCGAAGTTGACATTGAACTAGAAGTTGACTTTGATCTCGAAGTTGACTTCGATTTCGAAGTTGACTTTGATCATGAAGTTGAGTTTGAACTAGATGTCAAGTTTGAACTCGAAGTTGAGTTCGATCTCAAAATTGAGTTTGATCTCAAGTTTTACTTTAATCTCGAAGTTCAGTTTGAACTCGAAGTTGACTTCGATCTCGAAGTTGACTTTGAACTCGAATTGAGTTTGGTCTCGAAGTTGAGTTTGATCTCAAAGTTGAGTTTGAACTCAAAGTTGACTTTGATCTCGAAGTTGACTTTGAACTCGAATTTGAGTTTTATCGCAAAGTTGACTTTATGTCGAAGTTGAGTTATATCTCAAAGTTGACTTTATGTCGAAGTTGAGTGTGAACTCAAAGTTGACTTTGATCCCGAAGTTGACTTAGATCTCGAAGTTGACTTCGATTTCAAAGTTGACTTTGATTATGAAGTTGAGTTCGAACTAGATTTTAAGTTTGAACTCGAAGTTGAGTTCGATCTCAAAATTGAGTTTGATCACGAAATTTGACTTTGATCTCGAAGTTGACATCGATCTTGAAGTTGACTTTGATCTGGAAGTTGAGTTTGAACTTGAAGTTGAGTTTGAACTCGAAGTTGACTTTGAACTCGAATTGAGTTTGGTCTCGAAGTTGAGTTTGATCTCGAAGTCGACTTCGAACTCAAATTTGAGTTTGATCTCAAAGTTGACTTTGATCTCAAAGTTGAGTTTGAACTCAAAGTTGACTTTGATCTCGAAGTTGACTTTGGAATCGAAGTTGACTTTGAACTCGAATTTGAGTTTTATCTCAAAGTTGACTTTATGTCGAAGTTGTGTTATATCTCAAAGTTGACTTTATGTCGAAGTTGAGTGTGAACTCAAAGTTGACTTTGATCTCGAAGTTGACTTTGAACTCGAATTTGAGTTTGATCTCAAAGTTGACTTTGATCTCGAAGTTGAGTTTGAACTCAAAGTTGACTTCGAACTCGAAGTTGAGTTTGATCTCAAAGTTGAGTTCGAACACAAAGTTGAGTTTGAACTCGAAGTTGACGACTTTGATCTCGAAGTTGACTTTGATCTTGAAGTTGAGTTTGAACTAGAAGTTGAATTTGAACTAGAAGTTGAGTTTGAACTCGAAGTTGAGTTCGATCTCGAAATTGAGTTTGATCTCGAATTTGACTTTCATCTCGAAGTTGAGTTTGAACTCAAAGTTGAGTTTGAACTCGAAGTTGACTTTGAGCTCGAAGTCGACTTTGATTTCACAGTTGACTTCGATCTTGAAGTTGAGTTTGAACTTGAAGTTGACTTAAAACTCGAAGTTGACTTTGATCTCGGAGTTGAGTTTGATCTTGAAGTTGACTTTGAACTCGAATTTGAGTTTGATCTCGAAGTTGAGTTTGAACTCAAAGTTGACTTTGATCTCGAAGTTGAGTTTGATCTAAATGTGAGTTTGAACATGAAGTTGAGTTCGAACTCGAAGTTGACTTTAATCTCGAATTTTAGTTTGATCTCAAAGTTGACTTTGATCTCGAAGTTGAGTTTGAACTCAAAGTTGACTTTGATCTCGAAGTCGACTTTGATCTCGAAGTCGACTTTGATCTCGAAGTTGAGTTTGATCAAATTTGATCGATGTTTGCGGATAGGGTCACGGCACTGAACTGATTGCAATAGCAGGATGTTGCAGAAGGACTGCATTAGCAGCAATCACCTTCAATCGATTTTTAGGTACTATCGATTTTTTTAAAAAAATTATCGACCTCACCAATCGATTGGGTTTGAAAAGACGAATCCAACAGTATGAGAATCTCAATTTGGCCAAAAATTGCGTTAGTACCTGTTGCTTCTTAAGCGACGATATGTTGAGGGGGGTCTCCTCGAAACTACAAGTCCTTCTGGAGAAGGAGATACCAGCCATTAGAATAGCATTCAAATACGAAAATAAAGTCTCACGCCTTCACACCAGATTGAAAACTGCTGACCCCATTCAGCTACAGTCTGGAGTCGTATATAAGGTACCGTGCAAGGGTTGCTCAACCAATTATGTTGGGCATACCATCTCTTACCTCAGAGTCCGCATGGCCAGACATGGACGAGACTGCCGTGGTGGTCAGGAAGATGGAACTATGCTATCGCAGCATGCGATAGAGACTGGGCATGAATTTGATTTTGACAAAGTGACGATCGAGGACCGGGAAAGAAAAAGAGGAAGAAGAGAATTCAAAGAAAAATTGCATATAATTCTGGCAGAGAACTGCTGTAATAAGAGGACTGATGTTAATGGAATAAGCTCGTTATACGCAGGAATTCTGCCTGACGTGAAAGCAGCATGCTCCTAGTCGTTACACCAGTGCGGTACACACAAAAAAGAAAAAAAAACACAAACTTATGTACACCACCTACATTAGCATATGTCCATATACTTACACACAGATAACACTGTTTCACCACACACACGCACGCACGCACACACACACATGCACCAAAATACACCCCAAAACCACCCTCTAGCATTAGGGGGCGTTCAATAATTACGTAAGGACATTTTTCGGATTTTTTGACCCCTCCCCTTCCCCTTCCGCCCTAGTAAGGAGTTAGTAAGATTTTTCAAAGTTTGACTGCAAAGTTGAGTTCGTCTTCCTGTATGCTGACTACTGTTAATTTTAATGATTCAATCGTTTCAAGTTGTGTTTTTAAGCCCTTGATGTTTTAATTTTATAATTTTCCTTCAACCTGCAATAAAAATGGGTATGTGCTAATTATTTTCTTTGACTCATAAAATAGCATTTGTTGGTTAGAATTGTTTTGCCCTGGTTATGATTTTTATTTATTTGTTTAAGATATTATTGGTTTTTTCACAAGTCATGACGGCGTTATGCCCACGCCTTGAGTCTCCAAGTATGTTTTTACCACCTGCCAGCTGGTCTCAAAAAGTTTTTTAGGTTTAGTTTTTAGTAGTTAAGTTAAGCATGTTGCCAACCTGTACTGACGCATCATTGTTGTTTCTAGGCCCTGAGGAAGATAGAATATACTATCAAAAGCTCGGCAAAGGAGACGCCAATTGTGTTGTGACCCCTATCCTGATCACTGACTTCCATAAAGTTTGAGGGTCGATCTTCCATTCCAATACATAATAATATAACGTTTTTTGAAAATTATTGTCTGACAGCTGGAATGGCTAATTTTTAATGGATTGGAACAAGTTATAGTGGCTCGGCATTACATTTCCTCACCTGGTATTTGATAATATCAACATTGAAGTAAGAGGCACTTGGGTTTTCCTCTGATTGTCTTCTGAGTAGTTTGGTTAAGGCACTCATATCAAATTCGTATGTACTCTCTTCAAAAGATGAAGTGGATGACGGTTCACTGGAATAACCAATCAAAACAGTCAGTCTAAAAATCTATTTTATGTCAAATTGAGCAGACAGGAAACTTTTCCCGCTCTTTGTTTCTCAACCCCCATTCTTTATAGGAGGTACTATACTATAGGGAAAAATGTAGGCAACAACCAAAATTTCAATTCTGAAAAAGTGCTCTCCATGAGGAAAATCAAGCAAGTTTATTTTAGCCAATAAATTGTAGGCAGCTCCAATTATGTTCCATATTGGCAGCTTTCAATTCCTTGATAGCAGAATTGAACTTCAAGTGCTTGTGCCCGCTCCAATATTATTGTTTCTATGTAGGCATACTTGAGCCCAGATTAATTGAGGAGATGAACAGCCCCATGGGCATGGGCCATGGCTCCTCTGGATAGCTGGGGAAGAACTGACAACGAGCACTGACCCAGTGTACACACCTGATTGCATTAAGCAATTGTTTGTTTGGTAAAACGCATTCCAAATTGCTGGCGTTTTGAAGTTTGAATGACAGTTGCGCTGGATTGGGGTTGGTTGTCAAAATGTTAACAATCCCAGCAGGAAATGATATCATCATGTCACCACAAAGTTTCACTTGGCTCCTGTAAAACAGCAGTAGAGAAACCTGATACAATAATTGCATTATTATTTCAAAATTATTTTACCTAAAAGTCGATAACTATTAAATTTGTAGAATTATTGGCAATTTAGAACAGATTGAGATCGGGTTTATAGAATCTCCTAGTAGCTAAAATTAAAATACAAAGCACGTTGAGATCAATAGTGTGATAACTCAAAAAAGTGATTTCGAGTAAATCAAGTTCAAAGTTTTTCATTTTTGCTTGGCGGGGGAATTTACCCGGAGAACCCTTTTTCTCGTGGATGTTCACTTTTCAGGTAGTTAGAAGTATGTTCTAACACACTAGCATCTCTTTGGGAAAATTCTTGGAGAAAATGTCTCCTTATTTAATAAGGACTTTTATAAATAAATCTGAAAAACATTTTTTGAGTTGTCACATTATTGACTAACCAAACCACTCGGCTTTTCTGGGTCGATACGTCACGCCTATCATTATTTTTGAGTTGTCACGTTTTTGTCGAATTTGACAATTTTGAAAATTCACGTTGTTGATGTAGTAATCACACACATTATTAGTAGAAATCACTGGACATGGAATACTGAATCGATATCCGCTGTATTCTGGTTCATTTTTCTTAAGAAATGAACCTTTGTAATCGGTCAGGAAAAAATTTTTTTTGACACCCCCTGAAAATTTGTTGGTATACGTTTCAAAGGGTGTAGAATCCGAAGGTGCAATAAAAATTTTTGTCCGTCCGCCGTTTTTCAAGGGGAAGGAGTTATTGTAAATTTTTGAAATTTTCAACAAAAATCAGGCTTTGTATCTAGTTGGTCCTAACGTCTCGACACAACACTACCTTAATTTAAAGGCCAGTATAACAGCTGTTGAAGTGGGGGAAAATTCGTGCTTTTCAGGAAAAGTGCAACATAGGCATGTGCGGCATCATTATCTCTAGTTTTTACTTCCATATTTACAGAGTAAATGGAAGTATTGTGATCGTCCTAAAATTGAGAATCGGAACTGAGCTTCAGAAAAAACTTTTTCTTATACACATTTACTCAGAATCACTTCCTGAACAAGTGTCTGTGTGTCCGTGTGTCCGTTTGTCCGTCTGTGGTCATTTACAAAAATGACCATAACTCCCTCAATTTTCAACCTTTTTTCAAATTTCTTGAACTGAAATGTTCGTCTCGGCAAGACCAAACACCCTGTTTAATCGAAATTTGGATAACGCACAGTACTTCCGATATATTTGCATTTTTAGTGTTTTCTATTTTATTTTTTTCCGGCCACAAAAATGGACCGATTTGAGCGTTCTTGGTCTTAAAATCTTTGTTTTACCTTGCAGAATACGTGGATATTTTTTATATTCCGAAAATGAGGCGTTTTTTCATTTTGGGTAAATTTTAAAATTTGCATAGTGAGTTTTTTGATATTTTTGACCTAAACACCCTTAAAAGCAGTCAAAATATGATCAAATTGTGCCACAATTTTACGTGCCAAAATATGGAAGTATTGTGTGTTATCTACGCCACTGGTTTGGTACATTATTTCCAAATAATTTACCTATGTAATTGATCAAGAAAATTTTTTTTACAACTCCCCCTGAAAATTTTTTCTTTTGCGTTTCAAAGGTTCTAGAACACGAATCAGCAATAAAACTTTTTTGTCCGTCCGCCGCACTCCGTACGCCGTCAGCAGCAAAACGCATGTAAGGAATGGTCTGATTTCGAAAAAAAAAAAGTGGTGCGTAGATAACACACAATACTTCCATATTTTGAAACGTAAAATTGTGACACAATTTGATCATATTTTGACTGCTTTTAGGAGTGTATAGGTCAAAAATATCAAAAAATTCACTAGTAAAATTTTAAGATTCGCCCAAAATAAAAAACGCTGCTATGTAGATTAGTGACATGGGTACATTATTTGTCTGGGTATCTCAGAAAATAAAGTTCAAATAGTTGGAGTAGGTCGGTTTATCATCATATCATTTGTGGAGTAATGGTCAATCGTGAATTCAATTATGCCGAAAAGGTACGTTTTCACAATGATGAATAAATAGGTAGGTATAAAAAGAAAATACCTGGCGGCTGCTTTCAAAGAAATATTTCCTGAGGCCTGGCGGCTAGAAGGCAGCCATTTTGTTAACCGCGTTAACAGGTGACAACTGTTATCAAGATCCGCCCCATTAACATAAGCTGTCCAATCCCAGCTTCACACTTTCAGTTTCTAATAGCCGAATCGCATTTTTGCAGTTCTGAGCCAATAAACGACGAAAGAACCGGTAGGGGTAGGGGAAGTCCCCTACTTCCCCACCCTACCAAGATCAAGGGTTGGAATGTTACAGCCGCCATTTCGTATTCCTCACGCCTTGAACCGATTGGAACATGGGCCGTGAACCCAAGAAAACTGCAAAACCGCAATTTCAGCAGTGTCACTGCCCCAAAATTGACCCTGTTGACCAAAATCTCGAAAAAATGCCAAATTTCATGTTTCATAGTCAATATCTAAAGATTCCCGCCAAAAAACCCCGAAGTCAAATCAATCATTTTTTTGAAATTTTTCCTGGACATTGGATTTTCCAGCTGAAATCGGTTTTTTTCATTTTTCTTAGTCCTGGAGAGTTGTAGAAAATTGCAAATTTTTTGTGTCATGTACCTGCCCAAAACCTACTCAAAAATATTTTTTTTGGAATTTTAACATTTTTTTTAAAGGGTCAAAAAAATATTTTTTGTTTAGGTCAAAAATTAGTCTTTAAACCAGTTTTTGATTACTAAACCCCAATCGATTTTTACTTATAGGGAGTGAAAAATGTGTAAAAACCTTCAAGGAATCCAACGAGCTCAAAAAATTCAAAATCGGTTCAGTAGGACTCCCTCAAATTGCCAAAAACGCGAAAACGCAGAAATCGCATTAAGAAATTCAAGCCAAACCGATTCAAAAACAAAATTTTCGAATTTTTTCGGAAAAACCACCCTATCTTATGGTAAATCAAGCGAGAAACACGGGAAAAATACTCAAAAAATTCTAAACCCACGGCATCGCCTTCAAAATTGAGATTTTGTGTTTTTTCAAAAATATACCCTAATTATGCCGAATCGGACCCGTTAACCTTCTCCGATCGGATTGCCCGGACAATATGCCTCAAGTTGGAGCAAACCACAACTTTCAAGACTAATTTAGTCAAAATCGGATCAGTATTTCAATACGAAGTGGCTGGACGAAATTTTTGGCCAAAATTTCGTCCGTCCACTTCGTATCGAACCGCTGATCCGATTTTGGTGCGGTTGGTCCTAAAAGTTGTGTTTTGCTCCAACTTGAGGCATATTGTCAGGGGAATCCGATCAAAAAATTTTAAGGGGTCAAAAACCCAAAAAAACTGTTTTTGAGATCATGACTTTTTTTACATTTGATCGTTTTTGAGTAGTCTAGATTTGATTCAGAGGATTCCCTTATAGGAGGTGCACGTCACAGGAAAATTTGCTAAACGCTCGTTTTTTTTTTTTTTGAAATCGGACCACTCCTTCTATGCGTTTTGCTGCTGACGGCGTACGGCGTACGGCGTACGGCGGACGGACAAAAAATTTTTATCGCAGATTCTTGTTCTAGAACCTCTGAAACGTGAAAGAACAAATTTTCAGGGGGTGTTGTAAAAAAATTTTTCTTGATCAATTACATAGGTACATTATTTCTGGAAATAATGTACCAATACAATACCGTAAACCGGGTGACTATGTGACATGAGGGGTGACTATGGTTCATGGACGGTTTTCAACTTTGAACCTACCTAACGTACTCAAAAGTAGACGGATCGACTCGTTCCAATTTCAAACCCATGAACAGCCGCTAAAAGCCTCATTTTTCCATCATAGTTTTGAAATTCGAGCCGAAACCAGTGGTGCGTAGATAACACACAATACTTCTATATTTTGAAACGTAAAATTGTGACACAATGTGATAATATTTTGACTGCTTTTAAGGGTGTTTAGGCCAAAAATATCGAAAAATTCACTATTCAAATTTTAAAATTCGCCCAAAATAAAAAACCACCACATTTTTGGCACATGAAAAAAATCCACATATTCTGCAAGGTAAAACAAAGATTTTAAGACCAAGAACGCTCAAATTGGTTCATTTTTGTGGCTGGAGAAAAATAAAATAGAAAACACCAAAAATGCAAATATATCAGAAGTACTGTGCGTTATCCAAATTCCGATTAAACAGGGTGTTAGGTCTTCCCGAGACAAACATTTCAGTTCAAGAAATTTGGAAAAAGGTTGAGAATTGAGGGAGCTATGGCCATTTTTGTAAATGACCACAGACGGACGGACGGACTAACGGACACAGAGACACACAGACACTTGTTCGGGAAGTGATTCTGAGTAAATGTGTATAAGAAAAAGTTTTTTGAAGCTCCGTTCCGATTCTCGATTTTAGGACGATCACAATACTTCCATTTACTCTGTAAACATGGAAGTAAACCAGTGGTGCGTAGATAGCACACAATACTTCCATATTTTGAAATGTAAAATTGAGACACAATTTGATCATATTTTGACTGTTTTTAAGGGTGTTTAGGCCAAAAATGTCAAAAAATTCGCTATGCAAATTTTAAAATTCGCCAAAACAAAATTCGTTACTTTTTTGAAATATGAAAAAATATCCACATATTCTGCAAGGTAAAACGAAGATTTTGAGACCAAGAACACTCAAATCGGTCCATTTTTGTGGCCGGAAAAAAATAAAATAGAAAACACTAAAAACGCATAAAAACGCATACATCGGAAGTACTGTGCGTTATCCAAATTCCGATTAAACAGAGTGTTAGGGCTTCCCGAGACAAACATTTCAGTTCAAGAAATTTGAAAAAAGGTTGAGAAATGAGGGAGTTATGGCCATTTTTGTAAATGACCACAGACGGACAGACGGACACAGTTCGGGAAGTGATTCTGAGTAAATGTGTATAAGAAAAAGTTTTTTCTGAAGCTCCGTTCCGATTCTCGATTTTAGGACGATCACAATACTTCCATTTACTCTGTAAATGAAGGGTAAGGGGAAAGAACAGGAAATGTCCATTTTTCCCAAAAACAAGCTTAATAGCGCATTTTGTAGGAATTCAAAGGTACTAACCGTATAGTGAAACTCCAAGGGGAAAAAAGTATAAATGTCGCCCTGAGAAGCAACGAAAGATTCGGTGTAAGAGGAAAAAACATAGAATTTAAAATACAAAACCTGCTTTTTCTCTAAAAGTACTTTTTGTGACATTCCTCGTTCCTTCCCCTTACCCTTCAAATATGGGAGTAAAAATTATGGATTTTTCTTTGGGGTTTTTTGGCGCGAATCATCAGATTTTGACTAAGAAACAAGAAATTTGGCGATTTTTCAAGATTTTGGTCAAAAGAGCCAATTTTGAGGAGTGATAAGGCCAAAATGGCATTTTTTTGCAGTTTTCTTGGTTTTACGGCCTAAGTACTAATACAGTCTTTAAGGCAAAACCGTAATGCAGAAGAAAATATCGGGTGGTAAATTCCCTATCATATGCATTCCCACCCTTGATACCGACTTTTTATACGAGGGCGTCCGTATATAGGCTGGGAACTGCAAAAAATTCGATTCGGCTATTAGAAAGTGAATGTTGTTCGATTAGCCAGCATAAGCTAATATAAATTAATACGGATGGCAGTTTAATTAACGGATAGGTCTGTTCCCTTCTGAAAAAGCGGGTCCTGCTTCTCGGAAATCTCAGGTAGAGACCTATTGTCCCTATGAGACCTCACTGTCTGTGGGTTAGTGGGTATCACTCACTGTCTTGATTACCTAATCGTTTAGTGTTTTTTTTTCTTTTTATACCTCTTTAATCATCATTGTGAAAACGTACCATTTAAGCATCATTGAATTCAACATCGACCATTACTCCACGAATGATTTTGTATCGGCAAATAAAAGCATCAATCAATTTTTATCTATTGATCAAAATGTATGCAAGATTCCGATAAAATTTTTTTTGGCACATTTTTCTATTTGTATACAAGTTTTGACTCCTTTATTATTGTGATAAACCTACCTACTCCAACTATTTGAACTTTTTTTTCTTTGATACCCAGACAAATAATGTCACTAATCTATTTAGCACCGTTTTCTATGCCAAATTGAATGAGACCATCGCGATGCATCGCCACGCAGGTAGCTTCAACCATTCAGGATTTATGGCAGTTTTAGTGAGACATTTTTGATTATTTAAAACTTCGACAAGTCTTAATAACTCAAAAACGACTCGAGCCACAAAATTCATTTGCCACTCGTTGGAGTCCCCACAAAAACTTCTATTCTCCCAATATCTTCAATTTCAAGAATTTGGTTGTATTGCACAAATCAGTGAAACTAAAATTTGGAAAAAGTTGAGAATTCGGCCTTGATTTTCAGATACGGTTGATTGATCTACTCACGACCGCTAGCCTACACTAACAAGGTGTCGCACTCACACTAAACCAGTTGCGCTTGGCAACACGAGAGCGAGTCAAGCTTTAACAATGGTTCTGAGGTACTCTTGACTTATTTTCTACTTCAATATTCAGAGAGTGTAATAATAATTACAATTCTGTTAATTATGAAGGTGATTAAGAATAGATTAAATGGTGAATTCAACAAAATTAAACGGTGTGCTGCGTTGAAGAGATTGGTAGACAGATACCTGTCGAGCCAGGAATTTACCAAGCAAAGTGGACAATGTAGCTTTTCTGCCGGGTTGAAAAACTAGACTAGTTATTAGGAAAATTAATATGTCTATGCTTGCTCCAATTTCACAAGCGCTCAGCAGAATCAAGTAAAAGTGTAATTCATACATAGAAACTCACTTATTCTCGTCGGTCCCTTTGAAATACGAATGGATCATCTCGTGGAATGCTATGGCCAGAGGGATCGTGTCAGCCATTCCTATGGTCAAAGGGGATGGGCCACGGGATGAACCCATGGTGTTTCCAGATGTACGAAACTCAGCGCTGTCTTGAGAAGGAACTGGACTTCGCACACCTCCCTTTCAATGAAAAAATTATTGGAAGAAATTATTGAGCTATCGACGTCAGCCAAATTTTTTGGCCCATTTCCAAATAAAGAGTTGGGGACAAAAAAGATCAAATTTACATTTCGAAATAAGTCAAGTAAATAGAATCACAGTTTTAACTCATCTCTGGCTGATGGATAAACCAGAAAACTTGACTCTAGGAGAGAATTTAAGTGTTAACAAGTATGAGCAAGAAACCCAAGAAAAACGTGATTTGTTCCTTGTGAATAAAATAAGACCATCGATTATTGATTGGTAACCAAACAATTTTTGTATTGGGGCACTCTTGCTTTATATTTTATTTTATTAGTTTTAATAATGTTAAATTTTGTTGTTTATTTCATTAAAAATTTTACCATATTGTGTGGGCCAGGCAAGTCAAGGCCTTCTTTATCTGCTAAAAAGAACACTCAAGTGCATCATTTTCATCAATCAACAGGTGGGCCAAGAATTTGACCTTGAGAATCCACCAACAGAAATCAGGATGAATCTGAAGGAGGAAACGAGTCTGCAATTAGTATTCTATAGTCGCTCTATGTCGCTATTGGTCGTCTTTTTCTACTCTCTGGACATCGTCTTCCCAGCATCTATGCTGTGCATATCGTCAGCATTCGACAGTTTTCTCAACAGGAGTCGTCTATTGCCCTGCGGGAAACCTTGGCCGTCTGTCCAGTCTTGGATTCCTGCGACGTCTCTCGTCGGGATCTGGGATAAGATTGGCGGATCACTTCTTCAAGTTCACTCAAAACTACTCTCACGGTCAGAATTCAGCGCCCGCGGGAGCGTATTTTTTGCCAGAATACAGATCGTCGTACAGACGAGAGGGGAAAATCGGGCTCTGAGGGGAAAGGAACGGAGAAGAAGAAAAAAGGGAAAATCCTAGCATGAGGCCTGCCTAAATCAACTTTGATTGACTCGCCCTTTTCTCTGGGAGTCAAGACTCTTTGGGTGCTATTTTAGACCGATTTCAACGATGCCAATTTCAAATCTCGCTCCTAGCGTTTCTGAGAGAAAAATGTTTTGGTAGCAAAGAGTTCTGAACAATTTGGCCAGCTTTTTCCAATGTGTAGGGTATCCCAATGACCACGGAAGGGGACAACGTGATGGTTAAATGTCACACTTTGAAAAATTGGACCAATGGCGTCGTTGCGAAGCGGTCTGGACCAATGCCTTCCAAAATTTTAGAGGATTATTATCGCCCGCAAGATGTTCGAAATGTCAATTATGATGAATTGAAAGCTGTTTTGTCAAAATTCTACGTTAAATCCTCCTGTATTTTTGCTGAACGTCGCGCTTTTGCGAATCGCATTCAAAATGCCAGTGAGCCCATTTCAAGATACGTCAATGAATTGAGAAGATTGGCTGGATCTTGTGAATTTGGAAATTCTTTGGAGGTAAAATATTTGAAAGTAAAATATTTGGGTCATGTAATAAGGGAGTGTGGAATCTCACCACTTCAGGAGCATTTAGACGCACTAAAGAAGATGCTCGAACCAAAAAATGTTCGTGAGTTGAAATCATTTTCAGGGACTGTTAACTAATTTGGGAGATTCATTAGGCAGCTTCAACCTTTGTGTGCAGCTTCATAGACTGACACAAAAAGGAGCCAAATGGGTTTGGTCTGACGAATGCCAAACCATTTTTGAGAAATTGAAGAGCATATATGAAATTGAGATATTGAAGAGCATCTTCCGATGTTTTAGTGCACTATTCCAAGGAAATACCGCTCGTTTTGTATGCTGATGCGAGTGCAAATGGCCAAAGGGCGGTTTTAGCCCCTCGATTTCCAGATGGATCTGAAAAACCAATTGCTGTTGCTTCAAGACTGACGTGATGCTGAAAAAACTATTCTTTGATTGATCGAGAAGCTTTGGGGTTGGAGTTCGCTGTAAAAATGTTTTACCAATACCTGTATGGGAAAAGGTTAATTTTGAAGACCAATCACAAGCCTCTGACGTCTGAACACAAAGAAATTCCGAAAATGGCTGCCAACCTGTTACTGAGACGGGTTATCATTCTCAGGTCCTATAACTTCACAATTGAATTCGTTTCAGGCAAGGAAAATGTTCTAGCAGACACAATGTCACGCCTACCATTACAAGTTAGAAATGTTTCTGAGGAAGAAGAAATGGGAAAGCTAAGTGTTGCCAGTCACTTACAAAATCCTTAAGAAGCTAGTGCCGGAAGACAACACTGGTGGAAAAGTGAGTTTGTACATTCGTTTGGGTTGGCCAGAGAAAAAAGACATGGATCCAGGTTTGATTCCCTACTTTGTAAAACGAGAGGAATTACCGGTCGAAGAAGAAATATTATTATGGAATGGCCGTATCGTAGTACCAGAAAGATATCATAGAAAATCGAGCTGACAGACGTAGGTCCGAATATGCCCTCTGAAATAAGTCTACTGTTTGAAGCAGACTCATTGGATCATCACTGACCGAGAACATAGAATCAAAAGGTGACGGATTGGTGTTTGTTGAGGCAATCTTTGGGTGGACCGTCATGAGGAGATATCCTCCACAGCAACTATCATCAATCTGCATTAGCAATCTGAACCTAGACATAAGAGAGATGTGGGAACTCGAAGATATTGGCGTTGAAAATACAGAAGCATCTACAAATAAATTAGACAGTGATAGGATAGCACAGGCTGAGAGAACTAACACTCGTGACAAAGATGGCCGGTACACCGTAGAATTACCCTGGATTAATGGTTTCCCTCCTCTCGAAAGTAACTTGGCGGCTGCTAAAACTCGACTTTTCCACAATACAAAATGGCTATTGAAATTGAACAAATATGATGATTACAGACAGTTACTGGTTGAATGGCAGAATGAGGGTGTGATTGAAGTGGTTGATGACATGAGTGAAGGAAACGGAATTCATTACATTCCTCATCATGGAGTCATCAAAGAATCCAGCGAAACTACAAAGCTTCGTCCAGTTTTCGACGCATCCACTACGGATAGAAATGGTAACTCGTTGAATTCCAGCCTAGATAAAGGTGCCAATCTGCTGATTCAAATTCCTGAGCTTTGGATCAAATTTCGATTAGGAAAGTTCGGAGTCATTTCAGATATACGTCGAGCATTCCTCCAGATTGGCCTTGTTGAACGTGACAGAGAGAAGACTTTCGATTCCTATGGTGGAAAGATCAAGACAGATCGGAGCTGATGACTTATCGACACTGCCGAGTAGTTTTTGATGAAGCTTCGAGTCCCTTCTTATTAGGAGCAACCATCAACTACCATTTGGAACACATACAAGATCATCATGCTTCCAGCGCCAAGATCCTGAAGGAGTCATTCCATGTAGATAATAGTATCTCTAGTTGGGACAGTCTCGAACAAGTTAAGCATTTCATTTCTGAATCTATACTTGCATGGTGGACGAAAATCCTCTGCATGGGAAGAGAAAGAACGCCCAGAAAACTGTACGACAGGCTCCTGGAGTTAAACGCTCAACCATCAAACCAGGCAAGGTTCAACTGGGCCTCGCAGCTCCAAGAGCTCCTGAGATCCCAAGACAAGGAAGAAATCTGGACTGCACAGTCGGCCGAAGTGGTGACAGGAAGAACGAGCGAGATCGTGGAAGCAATGCGAGCGAAAGGAGAAGTGGAGGACGCAATCAGGGCCTTACAGTCATCATACAGTCGGTCCTATCAGGATTTTAAGATGAACGAGGGCACCGAGACTTACCTGACATGGCAAATGCCCATAGCAAGAACTCGCATTGCGTGCCAACTGAGAGTGCAAGGCGATAGCTTTGTTTCGCTGTATCATAACAGTGCGAGACACAGGTGGAATCAAGCTGAATTATGCCGCATGTGTTTCTTGGACGAACCAGAAACATTGGCACACTTTATACTGATATGCCCAATCCTCCAAGAGCTCAGAGAACATCATGTTAAAAAATACCTGGATGCCCTACTGAAGCCTAACAGTCAACTGACCTCGCTCCTACAGATGGAAAACACAGATAAAATGAAAAACATCTTCTCTTTTGTCACCAACGCACTAAAAGTGAGGTCTTTTATCCTAAACGAATAAAGATGGAGAAAGGAAAATATCAAGGAGGTAGTCTGGACGAAACAACAACCCCAAGATTCCACTCCAAAACACTCGGAGAAAAATACATAAAAAAAAAATAATAATAGTAATAATTAATAAATAATAATAAATCAAAAGTTGTTTACTGAAGAATTTTTGAAATGAAACACAGGTGTACTAAGATTAAATAAATTATACTAACTTTATATTAAATTATACTTTGTTGAATATGATATGTTATATATGTATTAAAATGAACAATGTAGCTGCATGACAAGCACGAAATCAACATCCAAGGAGTGCCTATTAACTGTCTCTTGTCAACTAAATTAATTAAGTCTCACTGTGGACCTCTCTGTTACAAGCATGTAATTGCTTAAATACAGATTCATTCATTCATTCATTCATTCATTCACTTCTGAATCTAGAGTTTGCTTTGAGAGGAAGGATCCACAACAATGAAAATTCTGAGAATGATTCGCTTCGACGTACATCAGTCCTGGGTCTTGTATGGGATTATGAACAGGAAGTTCTTGGGTGTAACTTAAACTCGATAGGTGAACTACAAGGAGGACGTCTGACGAATAGGATCTTACTATCAGTCGTGCAAAAGGTTTTCAATCCGTTGGGGCTCACGTCGCACTTGGGAGGAGTTTTTGGCAAATTTCTGCGTATTCAGAATTATGATAACTCAACTAGGGCCGTCTGTATATGTGATTTCGGCAAATCCCTCTGATCTTGGAGGCAGGGGCGGTGAGATCAATCGCGCACTCTACCTCGCTGCCGCCGACCCCTCTGCCCGCCTAGTCTACTACACAGAGCAGTTTGAAACGCATTTTCTGGGAAAATGCGGAGGAAAAGATTTTATAGTTCAAATGGTCTGCAACAAACATGAAGAAAATGGTTATTTTGGTAGTGTGGTAGTTATTTTTTGGCATGAGGAAAACAAAGTTTTTTCCATTTCTATCTAAAAGAACCAGTATAACAAAAATTGTTTGTTTCTGTTCATTTTTACTTCCATATTTACAAGGTAAATTGGTGTGGTCCTAAAATCTGAAATCGGAACGGAGCAACATAAAAAACTTTTACTTACTTTTTTACTCGACGATTGATTAGGTACAACTAGGGTTGCGAAACTTTTTCCCGCAAAATGTTTTTTTAGGCAAAAAGAATAAAAATATTTGGTCCGCAAAGGAAAAATATTGTAAGCACTTATACAAACAAATTTTCCCCAAATGTGGAATGATTTATTTTTTAGGGGTTAGCTCCTGAAAATAATTTAGTGAATAAATAAGTAGGTATACCTATTTACATACTTTAGTGTAGTACATATTTTCAATAGATTTTGAGTCGAGAATATAGTTCAATACAAAGAGTATAAATACAAGTATAAGTACTTTTGGCAACCCTAATTACAACTTTCCCCTCAACTTCACAGCCTTTCACTACTTGCTCACAGACAGACACATTGTACCGCCACAGCTACGGCAGGTACAAAACAGAGTACGCCGGCTGACATCAGGCTGGTTACCCTGCTTGTACATCAGGTTCTCTATTCTCTTTCCTGGAATGTATTCGATAGTAAATGTGAATTCGTTGAGCATTACAGCCCATCTGCTCACGCGGCATATCGTCATTTTTGGCAGTGCTATATTCTCTCCAAAAATGTAGATTAGAGGTTTGTGATCGGTCTTCAGGATAAATTTCCTTCCATATAGATATTGTTCAAATTTTCGCACAGCGTATACGATTGCAAGTGCCTCTCGATCAATAACCGAGTATCGTTGTTCAGCTTTGGAAAGTTTTCGAGATGTGAATGCTATTGGTCTTTCCTCTCCGTCTGGGTACCTGTGAGACAGGACGCCTCCAAGTCCTTTTTCGCTTGCGTCGGCATAAAGTACCACTGGTAAGGCTGCATTAAAGTGTACCAATGTGTTGGTTGAGCAAAGGATATTTTTCAGATCCTGGGCAGTTTTACTATGCTCGGATGTCCAATGCCATTGTCTTCCTTTCTGGAGTAATTCGTACAAGTGAAAACACTTGGCTTGCAAATTTGGAATAAATTTTTGATAATAGTTAATACAACCAAGGAATGACCGTAATTCTTTTACATTGGTTGGTTCAGCCATGTCTCTAATAGCTTTTATGTGTTCTTCGGTTGGATGTACTCCATCACGGTCAAAGCGGTGTCCAAGATAAACTACTGAGTCTTGTAGCCATTTACATTTCGATATATTCAACCGAAGACCTGCTTGTTGAAGGCGTTGTAAGATTTGTGTGACTCGTTGTAAATGTTCTTGTTGATTTGCGCCTGTGACAATAATATCATCCAGATAACAAATTACCCCATTGATGCCATGTAAGATTGTGTCCATTGTTTTCTGGAATTTCGCGGGGGCTGAGCTTATTCCGAAAGGCATGCGTTTGTGCCTAAAGAATCCACGATGTGTTGTAATGATGAGGTACTGCTTGGACTCTTCCGCTACCTCCATTTGTAGATATGCGTCTTACAAATCTAGTATCGAAAATTGTTGTCCTCCTGAAATCTTTGTACGTACTTCTTCAAAAGTTGGTAATGGATGCATGTCTTCAATTATGTGTTTATTAATCGTTACTTTGAAATCAGCGCACAGTCGTATTTTTCCATTCGGTTTTGGTGCGACGACTAAAGGAGAAGCCCATTCTATTAACGTCGTTGCTGGGTCTACGGGTTCTACAATATCTTGCGCAACAAGACGATCCAATTCTTCTTCGACAGCATGTTTTATTGCGAATGGAACTGGTCGCGGTTTGAACAGGTTTGGTTCAGCTCCTGGTTTCAGTTTTATCTCGATTTTGTGTCCCTTTATTTTACCGGTTGTCGCGCCAAAAAGAGCTGGAAATTTTTTTAAAATTGGTTCCATTATCTCTGGAATAGATGTTGAAGTGTTTGTGCTGACTTGTTGTTTGTCAGGGTGTTGAGGTGGTTCAATCTTGCATATTTCTGCGCCAGGTGGTAGTGGAAGTTTGAATTTTAACATCCAGTTAAAACCGAAAAGAGGAATATCATCTTCTTTGATGATAATCAAGGGTAACTGGTGTTGGGCGCCAAATGCCTCTACTCTGACTTGCGTTACACCCAACGTGATGACTTCCAGATTTGTGTAAGCAATCAGGTTTGGGTATGAATCAAGTTTTGGTTGTTCTATTTTTTTCCAGACACGTTCGCTCACCACTGAGTGGTGTGCTCCAGGATCGTATTGCATTCGTAAAGGCTTTCCATTAATTTTTATATTTAACATTACCTTGGTTCCAAATTTAGATAATTGATGTATTTTCAAATCAAGATGTTGATCTGAAATTTCAGTTGATGTTGATTGATGAATGTCGTCATGTGAATTAGTAAGAACCATCTTTGGCGTTTTCGTCCTTATCCGTTTTTTTGATAAATTGCTTTCAGAGGAATAGCTGTGCAGACGTTGCGAATTGGAGATAGTATGAATCAATGTACCATATTTTATCGACGAGATTGATGTTGGCTTGAAAAACTTGATAAGAGTTTTAACTAACTGCGGATCCAATTTTGAGATGAGTAAATTTCGTTTGTCTTCATCTCTTTCGATCTGTGCGAGTTTCAACTCTAATTCAAAATATTGAATGAAGTACTCCCAATCCTCCTCAGCCGGTCGGATGTACTGCATGTTGCAAGTAACGTGTCTTTGCATAATTGTGCCTTTTACTTTTTTGTCCTCGTCGCCAGTTGTTGCACCTTCAAGGTGGAGAATAGTGTTAGGACAAATAATAAGTGTTCTCAGTGCATGAACAAGAATGAAATTTTATTTTATTTTATAAACTCAAATTATACCAAGACATGGTAATTTCCAAGTAATTTGATTACTTGGAATTTACTGTGTCAGGGTGTAACAGTGAGAAACAGGGCGGGAGGGGGTTTGTGCTAAATTACCTCTTATAACGATATTATTCAACCGATTTGGCTCGGGCAAATGGCATACGCTCTTTTCAGGGTCAGAAAAGTGCGTTTTAAGGAGACTTTTTTCAATTTAGTGAAATTTCAAAAAATTTGTTTTTTTTTATGTTGCTCTTAATTTGTACCAAACCCCCAGTGTATCAATCACTTCTATCCCAAAATGAGGAGTACAGTACTGAACCGATTTTGGTCATCCGAAGCTTAGTAACTAAGCTTCGGATGACCAAAATCGGTTCAGCCGTTCCTGAGATACTGCCGAAATAAATTACGCTCATTTTGAGACACCACCTGGCGCCAGTTTTTGGAGCCAAAATCGGGACATTTAGCCTTGAGGTAATTAGGCTGATAAAATACATTTTGATATTTTCAAAAATCGCATTGACGCATTACTGCGGCCATGACAGAATTACCTCGCTTCTTCTGGATGGTGGTCTTGGGATTGCCATTGATGACACCGAAGTCGGAGTGGACGACTGACGCTTCTGAGCTAGAGGATTAGGTTTGATTTCTCCTATTTCAGCGAATATATCACCAAGATCTGGAAATGAGAGTGTCACAACTATACTACAGTGGGAGCAGGACAAGTTCACTCAGGAAGAAGATTTTCCTTATACGCAGATTTTGAGATTTTTGGTGAAAGTTTTCTTGTACTTTAGAACTACAATTAGCACTATTGGATTTTAAAGGAAGCTGAACCCAATTTTGAGGACATCTCACCAACCTTTTTAAGAGTGACGCTAGTATTGGGTAAGAGTGAGACACGTTCAGGATTTACGTTGGTTTTGGTAAACTACGTCTGGCTTTTTCAACATTTTCACAATGCCAGTGGTCTAATTTGACCAATAAGCTGTTGTGCAATTAGAACATTGAGGAAACATCTTGGTTCATAGAAACGGTTGCTTGAAATTGCTACTCAGAAGGATGAAAAATAAATCGGAGTAGTAACTACCTGCGTATTTGTTATTTGTTGTTGTAATGGGTGGCGTAGGGCTCTGTAGAGGAGCATATGGGTGATTTCCTGTTGGAGTTGATGCACTTGATCCGGTTGGACTTTGAGCCATGTTAGCAGCCCTAGTTATGTCTCCACTGGTCTTCCTGAAAAATTTCAACTCCCATGAGCACTTCCATTTTGATTTTTTGTGGGTTAGAGATGAGCCAGTTCAATTACATAGCTATTCTGTATTTACCACCACAATGGTGTTAAATTCCCAAAGTACAACTGTTCTCTTCATAGACCAAAAACCAAGTGAATTTTATTTTATTACTAATAAACAATCCAAGGTTCACCATAGTGGCTGTTGGTTCCCAACACCCCCTCTCAACAGCCACTGCTTTTTGGAATAACAAATTCATAATAACCCCCTCTCCAACTGATGAGGACGTCTCCAGGGGAAAAATCAGCTTTCCCTTTTAGGTTTGCCAGTTTTCTCCTCACTTCCCTTCGTTTGTGTGCATATATTCGTGTTTCATGAGTTGTGGAATTCGTATGCTCCAGTTCCAATATATCAACTCCGTGAAATTTCCTGTCTTTGATCGTGTGCTGTTGGTGATCTATTTCAATGGTATCATGCTTGAATGATGATTTTCTGCTGTGAATGATGATGGGATCAGTGTTGCTTGGTTTATCAGAATTATTCGCTCCATCATTCGTGTCGTGTTGATAGTCCCCTGTTCCATTTTCAGATATCTCATGATCAAAGCGCGTCGTTTTTCCAAAAATCTGTTGCTTCGTAGTTCCTTGTGATTCCTCTTGGTCGATTTCTTCAATTTTGCTTTCTATTACAATGTCCTCTCCAAATTCAGTTGATTCTTTTTCCATTTCAATTTCTCCATCAATTTCTATAACTGTTTCAAATTCTAAACCCTCATAAATTTTTATTTCCGGTTGATCTTCCATTTTGATTTCCTCTTGATCTTCCATTGTCTCTTCATTTCTCTTCTCTTCATTTTTCTTTTCTTCTGCCATCTTGATTTCTTCTTCTGCTACTTCGTTTGATTTTTGATCCTCCAACTCGGATTCTTTTTCACTGTTCTTTTCCAACTCTAAATTATTGTGATAATTTTCTGTAGAGTTTTCATTACGTGCGTTTTCGAGTGATGTGGCTGTATTTTTGTTAATGTATTTTCGTTTTATTAGTCGTGATTCATCTTCCTCGTACAAATTTTGAAGTGTCGTCCACATTTCGAAAGATGTTCTACAGTTCCTCAGATATCTAATTTGAGATGAGCTTACAATCGACAAAATTTCTGATCTAGCGCTCAAGTCAGCTGCTTCCCAGATTATTTTCTCTTTTCCGTCGCTTGTCATTACGCAGTTTCCGTTTGCGTATGTCCAAAGGTCATATTTTACCAATACAGCTTCAGCCTGCATTGACCACGTGTCATAGTTTCTTCCGTTCAGTAATTCAATTCCGTACCAGTTTCCATCTCCGTTCATTATCGTCGGTTATTCTCTATTTCCTTCAACTTTTCTCTAGTTTTCCTCGATAAGTCTCATAATCTGTTAAATTCTCAAAGTACAACTGTTCTCTTCATAGACCGAAAACCGAGTGAATCTTATTTGATTACTAATAAACAACCCAAGGTTCACCATAGTGGCTGTTGGTTCCCAACAGATGGAAGTTATGTAATGGTTACACCCCCTGAAAATTTTGGTTCATTTTTACTTCCATATTTACAGAGTAAATGGAAGTATTGTGATCATCCTAAAATCGAGAATCGGAACGGAGCTTCAGAAAAAACTTTTTCTTATACACATTTACTCAGAATCACTTCCCGAACAAGAGTCTGTGTGTCCGTCTGTGGTCATTTACAAAAATGGCCATAACTCCCTCATTTCTCAACCTTTTTTCAAATTTCTTGAACTGAAATGTTTGTCTCGGAAAGCCCTAACACCCTGTTTAATCGGAATTTGGATAACGCACAGTACTTCAGATATATTTGCATTTTTAGTGTTTTCTATTTTATTTTTTTCCGGCCACAAAAATGGACCGATTTGAGCGTTCTTGGTCTCAAAATCTTCGTTTTACCTTGCAGAATATGTGGATATTTTTTTATATTCCAAAAATGTACCGAATTTTTTTTGGCGAATTTTAAAATTTGCAAAGCGAATTTTTTGACATTTTTGACCTAAACACCCATAAAAGCAGTCAAAATATGATCAAATTGTGTCTCAATTTTACGTTCCAAAATATGGAAGTATTGTGTGTTATCTACACACCACTGGTTTACTTCCATATTCACAGAGTAAATGGAAGTATTGTGATCGTCCTAAAATCGAGAATCGGAACAGAGCTTCAGAAAAAACTTTTTCTTATACATATTTACTCAGAATCACTTCCCGAACAAGTGTCTGTGTGTCCGTGTGTCCGTCTGTCTGTCTGTCCGTCTGTGGTCATTTACAAAAATGGCCATAACTCCCTTATTTCTCAACCTTTTTTCAAATTTCTTGAACTGAAATGTTTGTCTCGGCAAGACCTAACACCCTGTTTAATCGGAATTTGGATGACGCACAGTACTTCCGATATACTTGCATTTTTATTGTTTTCTATTTTATTTTTTTCCGGCCACAAAAATGATCCGATATGAGCGTTCTTGGTCTTAAAATCTTTGTTTCACCTTGCAGAATATGTGGATATTTTTTACATTCCGAAAATGTGGCGTTTTTTCATTTTGGGCGAATTTTAAAATTTTAATAGTGAATTTTTCGATATTTTTGGCCTAAACACCCTTAAAAGCAGTCAAAAAATGATCAAATTGTGTCTCAATTTCACGTTTCAAAACATGGAAGTATTGTGTGTTATCTACGCACCACTGGTTCTTAAGAAAGGAACCTTTGTAATCGGTCAGGAAAAAAAAATTTAACATCCCCTGAAAATTTGTTGGTTAACGTTTCAAAGGGTGTAGAATCCGAATCTGCAATAAAATTATTTTGTCCGTCCGCCGTCCGGGGTTTTTCATGGGGAAGGAGTTATCGATAAATTTTGACATTTTTACCAAAAATCAAGTTCCGTATCTAGTTGCTCCTAACGTCTCGACAGAACCCTACCTTAATTTTAAGGCCAGTAAAACAGATGTTGAAGTGGGAAAAAATTCGTGCTTTTCAGGAAAAGTGCAACATAGGCATGTGCGGCATCATTTTCTATAGATTTTTTTACGCCGAATCGAATGAGACCATTGCCACGCCGGTAGCTTTAACCGTTCAGGTGTTATTGCAGTTTTAATGAGACATTTTTGAGTTTTCCAAAATTTTCCCAATTTTTAATAAATCAAAAACTACCAGAGCCACAAAATTTGTTTTCCACTCGTTGGAATCCCCACAAAAATTTCCGTCCAACCAATATCTTCAATTTAAAGAATTTGGTCGTATTATACAAATCAGCAATAGGTACTTAAATTCCCTCATGTTGGAGCAAATCACAACTTTTAGGACAAAAATAGCTGTACGAAACAGTGATCCGATTTTGACAAAACTAGTAGTGAAAGGTTCAGGGGCCCAAAATTAGTATGGTCCATTTTTGAAAAAAGACCAAAACTACATTTTCAAGGTGATGTGTGTATAAAATTTTTTTGAGTATGTCTCCCAGGTTCTCGCTTGATTTACCAAAGCCAAGGCAGCTTTTGAAATTTTTTTAAAATTGGTTTGGCTCGAATCTCTTGATACAATTTCTCCTTTTCACGTTTGTTGCCAATTTGACGGAGTCCGATTGAACCGATCTTGAATTTTTTGAGCTTGTTGGATTCCTTGAAGGTTTCTACACTGTATTCACTCCCTGTAAGTCAAAATCGGTTAGCGTTTAGGGGTCAAAAGCTGGTTCGAAGACTAATTTTTGACACGAAAAAAAAACATTTTTTCAAAATTTCAATATTTTAAGATTTAAAAAAATATTTTTGGGTAGATGGATTACACAAAAAATTGGCAATTTTCTATGCCTCTCCAGGATTGAGAAGAATGCAAAAAGCCGATTTTTCATGAAAAATCAAAGGCCGAAGAAAAATTTCAAATAAATAATGCACTTGACTTTGGGGTTTTTTTCTGGCGCAAATCTTTGGATATTGACCAAAATACATGAAATTTGGCGTGTTTCAAGATTTTGGTCAACATGGTCAATTTTGGGGGTAGTGATACGGCAAAAATCGTTTGCTTCCAATCAATTGACTTTGTAGGTAATATACATGAATTATAAAATTAATAATGTTTACCCTCCAATCTGTTGTGAAACTGACTGGGATCTTTTCATCTGAGTATTCACAGCAGCGTTAGTAGGCCTTCTAACCTGGAAAATTACACCTATTTTACTTCAAAATACATGCAATTTGAAGGGTTGCAATTGAGAGTGGGAAATGATTATTTTACTCACCTAAAATCACCGAAAATTTCAAATGATTTATTCCCCACTAAACTTCATTAAATTTCAGACAATAATTATCATAAAAACTTTTGGAAAATGTATTGGGATTGAATACGAATCCTCACAACGCTTACTGGAATGGCTCCAATGGGCGAGAGCGACAGGTTTTCAACGGTTGCTCGCAATTCGTCAACACTGGCACTCATTGGACCCGAACCATTGCTAAGAGGTTTGATTTCCACCCTGATCTTCTTTTCTCTTTCATCATCTGGAATACGAAAAACTGTCATTACTCAAGAAGAAAAGAGCAAATTCGCCGGAAAAAAAACCCTCCTTGTTACTACTACAGCTTGATATCCAGATCATTTATAGATTCCTCAAATCACAAATGCTAGATCCCGGCCATAAATGAGCTTCTGTTGCACGCTTTTGAACCTTCGGTTTCACACATTTCCATACTTCATATTCACAAGGCAAAAGCAAGCGATGGCACTAAGTGCCAGCCAGTTGACCTGGAACTGGTCTTGGTCTGTAACTTGTGCACAACGTACCCAGCACTATGAAAACGTTGGAAGGAAAAAGGACCAAAACGCTATTTGAAATTGTGCAATGACGACCTCTATCATGAGCGACTACAGTGTATAGCCATTAAGAAAAAGAGAGATGCACATCAGCATTTCCCAAAAGCCCAAGCCAAGCAGCAGACAACAAGATGGCTATCCTCTTGAATTCACAACGAAGTTCATGCCCAAACATATCAAACATTTCAGTCCTGAAAATGACCGACAAGCGCTCAAAGGTACCCGAGAGAATTTCTGACTCAATCTCTGATCCTTGAAACTGTTCAAACATGAACGCTACAACAAAACTGAATAAAAAATGTTACAGACCATTTTCTCCTATGATGCCCTCTTGTAGACGTAAATCTTTTTCTTATCCCAAAAGCTCAGCATGTTTTTGGGTGCGCGTAAAATTTGCCAAGTAGCTTATGAATTTGCTTAGGTAGTTGATGGAAAGTAAGTGGGTGACAGGTATGAATAGATTCCACAGACCTGTGTCAGAGTCAGAGCTCGAGTAGAAGCTGCTTCCTTTGTCCATGTCCCAAGATTCGACTTTAGGCCGCACACAATAGCCCTCATCATCCACCTCGGGCGTCGGCGTTTTCGACTTGGCCGGTTCATCTTTATCTTCGCTGTAGACAGAACAATATATCGGGAAGTAAAGAACCGCATGCAAACAAAATATCAACAGTTTTGAAAAAATTTTAATAAAAAACATACACGTCAGATTTATCTTCTTTATTGCTAGAATTATCTTGAGCAGCATCCTTCTTTTTCTTGCCTTTCTTCTCCTTTCGCTTATCCCTCCTGCTACGAAGGAACCCTGTTCCGTAAACAAGAATTTGATCAGTTAGAACACAATGCACACTATACGAAGGAATGTCAAAAAGCTCATGCTCAGAATGTGATTCAAAAAACTTTCCCTGTAAAAAACCAGTGGTGCGTAGATAACATACAATACTTCCATATTTTGAAACGTAACATTGCGGCACAATTTGATTATATTTTTGCTGCGTTTCCGGGTGTTTAGGTCAAAAATATCAAGGGTTTAAGGGTGTTTAGGTCAAAAATATAAGAAAATTCACTATTCAAATTTTGAAATTTGCCCAAAATAATAAGAGACTTCCTCAAATACGGCAAATTATTGGAATAAAAAAATATCCACATATTCTGCAAGATAAAACAAAGATTTCAAGACCAAGAACGATCAAATCGGTTCATTTTTGTAGTCAGAAAAAAATAAAATAGTGAACATTATAAATTCAAATATATAGGAAGTATATAATATATATATTATATAGTAGTAAGATATATCCATATATATTATATATATTTATTTATATTATATATATGTATATATTATATATATAATAAGAAGAGTACAGGGGAAAATGGTTTTTGTCCACTTTTTATGAAAAATGAGGTAAGAGCGCTACGTGTTGCGTACTCAGTGTAGCTAGCAAGATTTCATATCGTCACAGAGAAAAAATGGTTCCTTACGAAGATATTATACAGAGAAGGTTTGCCATACTGGGGAAGAACGGTTCCTTCTCGCGCGGCAGGGGAAGAATGGTTGTTGTCCTGCGCCTCCTCCCTGAGCCGCAGCCCCTTTATCATTGCTCTGACTGTGCTCAGGAATTTTTTTTTCAAATGGACTGATCACTTATTAGGGTTTTACCTCGAGAAATGTCCGTTCCCTACTCGTCCTCTTAAGGTCATTCACATAAACAATGATGTGCCAAACATTTCCATTAAAAGCACCTCTTATTTTGGCAGATTCTGCCTTGCCTCTATATCTGAAACAATCACCAATGCAAGAGTTGCCACTGCCAAGTTATCTCGGAGAAAGAGACAACCGAAGAATAGAAGAATACCCCCAAAACAGTCAATCATCCCCAAAAAGAAGCTTTTTACCACGAGTCTTCCCATAAAAGCAGCCAAACACGAAGAATTGCGGTTTCTCAAGAAATCTTTGGGGAAACCAGCATCCCAACAATTCTACATCATTACTAAAGAAGAACCCAAAAAGAAAGCGTCAAAAAAGCAAGAAAAAGAAGAAAGAGCATGACGAGGAAAGTGAGGACGACGGTGAAATCAGTGATGAAGTGCTCATTGATAATAAAATGTAGGGAAAAACGGTTGATGTCCGTACCTCCCTTTCATTTTTGATTTTTTAAAAACAGAAAGAATAGCCATTTTTACTTCCATATTTACAGAGTAAATGGAAGTATTGTGATCGTCCTAAAATCGAGAATCGGAACGGAGCTTCAGAAAAAACTTTTTCTTATACACATTTACTCAGAATCACTTCCTGAACAAGTGTCTGTGTGTCCGTGTGTCCGTGTGTCCGTCTGTCCGTGTGTCCGTCTGTCCGTCTGTCCGTCTGTGGTCATTTACAAAAATGGCCATAACTCCCTCATTTCTCAACCTTTTTTCAAATTTCTTGAACTGAAATGTTTGTCTCGGCAAGACCTAACACCCTGTTTAATCGGAATTTGGATAACGCACAGTACTTCCGAGATATTTGCATTTTTAGTGTTTTCTATTTTATTTTTTTTCCGGCCGCAAAAATGAACCGATTTGAGCGTTCTTGGTCTCAAAATCTTCGTTTTACCTCGCAGAATATGTGGATATTTTTTACATTCCGAAAATGTGGCGTTTTTTCATTTTGGGCGAATTTTAAAATTTCAATACTGAATTTTTTGATATTTTTGACCTAAACACTTTCAAAAGCAGTCAAAATATGATCAAATTGTGTCACAATTTTACGTTTCAAAATATGGAAGTATTGTGTGTTATCTACGCACCACTGGTTTATTTTCAATTCTGTAAATTGATTACAAAACACTTCTAATGTTTGCACATATTTTTAGTTTTTTAATTTTGATCATTCCCTAACCTCAAAACGTTTTTAAACCTTTATAATGGTTTTTCTCGAAATCAGCGTTTGTGGACATGTATCATTCTTCCCCTTTGCTCTTCATGTATAATATATAGTAGTAATATATAGGAGTTATTCAAATTCCGATTAAACGAAGTGTTAGGTCTTGCCATGACAAACATTTCAGTTCAAGAAATTTGAAAAAATTTTGAAAATTGAGGGAGCTATGGTCATTTTTGTAGAAGACCACAGACACTTGTTAGGGAAGTGATGCTGAGTAAATGTGTATAAGAAAAAGTTTTTTCTGAAGCTCCGTTCCAATTCTCGATTTTAGGACGATTCCAATACTTCCATTTACTCTGTGAATATGGAAGTAAAAAAAATGCTTCAGGAATGTCTTTTTATTAAAATTTATTTGACAGTTTGTCGACCGCAAATTTTTTGTATGGGTAGGAGGCAACTCTAACTAACGGCCAATGAAAAACTGCAAGCCACCAATAATTTTTTTTTCAACGATAGTAGAGATGATATAGGTACTTAATAGGCAGCAACACGAGAACATTATCAGTAAAAACCCAAGCTACAACCCCCCCTCCAGTATTTCAGTTTTCTGAATCAATTTTTTTTTAAATCCTACGTTTTGCCCAAAGCCAATATTATTTGCTTGAAGTCTCTACCATTTTAATTATTCTAATGGTTAATCGACCCTCAGTTCCTCAACGTAAATTTAGGTTTAATGGAATTAACGGTTCGCTCTATTGCGCCAATTAGGTGTAAATTGCGCCAATGGGGGTACGCTTGACGCCCCTCTCAAACTAATCCTGCTTTTAACAGTAGGCACAACTGACACCAACTGCATGTCATGTTAGTTGAGCCTGCAGACCAGTGAAAACTGGCTGGACCTCCCACAGTTTGCCCATGAATAAATGGATTGAACCAATCGCTGATTTCAGCCAATTCACTGCTCCTCAATGACGAACTAGAACCTCAACACTATGTATCTTTGGCAAGATCTCAACAATCACAAAAATATTTGGATAGTTACTGCTGATTGCTTACTGGAAAATAAGTGAAGGGAATCACGTTACTAGGCGGTTCTCTCAGAATGACCACTTTTTAAGAAATTGATCAGCCAGTCGCAACAGCGAGGATCAAAACAATCATATACCCGCACATAGCGGTAAGGAACTGCGCCAACGAGCCCCGAATGCAGCTGAGACTACTTTAGCGCCTTGCTCTTGTATGTCCTCAATCGGGCTTGGAGGTCAGCTTAATCATAACTCTCACTAGGCGCAATTCAATTTCTCCTAATATATCTCCAAGTTTGGTGGACTGGGAACAATGCATTCAAGCGTTTCAATAAAAATATCATGTGTAAGCACGCCAAAAGTTTCCTTTCTCGAGGCTTACGTCGCTTTCTAACAATTTGCAGACTACAATGATAGCCGTCTACTGGGTTTATCCCCAGGACTAATGAACCGACCTTGATGTGCTCACTAATAGTAAGTATAGATTTTTAATGGATTGTTTATTCCATTTAGTTCGCTAAATGACAGAATGAAATTCTTCACCTTTTTAAAGCACAGCCATTTTCTGGAAACGTTTTCTTGATTTTTGGACATGAAGATTCTCTCCCAGTGAGCCCTCTGCATTAAGCAAGTGAGCAATTTCAAAGCATGCAAATAAGAAAGAAAACCAGCAAAAATTCTTTGACTGGGGCATGCTTCTAAGCACTGGATTGTACCCCAATACGTAGAATTTGAAGCATAAAGAATGAAAATTTCAATCTCATTCGTTCTGATCGGGTATTAAACCCCTAATTCTGCTGAGATTAAAGGCCGAATGGCAAAAAAATTTTCCGGCAGGATTCGAACCTGGCACTCTCGGTTGAAATTGGTGGGAGGGGGGTCAGAAAATGGTTTTCTTGGTCAAACTACCATGGTTTATCACCTACTGATGAACCCAAATCATTCTTCTAGAATTCAACGACTCAACTCGATTGGGATGGGTTTTGGTAAAAGATAGACACAACAATTGACCAATGGCTGAGGAAAACATGTTTTTTTTTTTTTGGACTCAAGGATGTCTAGAGGTACTAACTCAAGAAGATAACTCAAGTTCGAAAGTTTCACCCAATCGCTAAACTTTCTCTCCTTAGGAGGAAAGAAAGTAAAAATATCGATATTTTTGTTTTTTAATCACCTACAGACAGAAAATCATGCACTAGCAGTGACGTTCAAAGCACTTCAGGTGCAAGGGCTCAAGTGCCATAAGTTCGTCAATTATATTCATTTATTTCGAGTTTTTTTTTTATTTTTTGAAGAGCAAAATGTGTAGGGAAAAAATCCCTCAAATGCAAGTAAATCGCTGCAACCAGGAATAAGGGGATGACTCCCATCCAGCCAAACTCAGTGCCAACCTCCAAGTCCACAAAGTTGCTTTACTGACTTCGCCTATTCAGTTTTGAAAATCAGTTTACAAAAAAGCAAGGTAATTATGGCACTCAAGCTAAAATAAGCTGGTGTACCTAACAACCTGTTCCTCCTACTTAGTGGTCGTTCTCTCATTTCAAACAAAATACATGTTCACACCTCTAGATTGAGTAGATTCTATGATTCCTGTACATCTATCGCGTACCAACACTATCTTGTGCTCTTATTTCTTAAGAAAGTATTGTAATTGTATGAATGAATGAATGAATGAATGAAATAAAGGTTTATTGAATACAACTTAATACCGTTCTTCTTACATCTTCCTTTTTTTACAGGATGGCTTTCTAAGCCGTCACCTGGGTTGGCACTCAAAAGAAAATTAGAGTATTAGAGTATTGTAATTGTAGATCGCAGTTTTATTTGGTTCTGTGGGCACAAAATTAAAACAAGTGGTGCGTAGATAACACACAATACTTCCATATTTTGAACGTAAAATTGAGACACAATTTGATCATATTTTGACTGCTTATGAGGTTGTTCAGGCCAAAAATTCCAAAAAACTCACTATGTCAATTTTAAAACTCGCCTAAAATAAGATTAGGCCACGTTTTTGGCATATGAAAAATATCCATATATCCTGCAAGGTGAAACAAAGATTTGAAGAACAGGAACGCTCAAATCGGTTCATTTTTGTGGCCGAAAAAATAAAATAGAAAAAAAAAAGCAAATATATCGGAAGTACTGTGAGTTATTCAAATTCCGATTAAACAGGGAGTTAGGTCTTGCCGAGACAAACATTTCAGTTCAAGAAATTTAAAAAAAGGTTGAGAATTGAGGGAGTTATGGTCATTTTACTTCCATATTTACAGAGTAAATGGAAGTATTGTGATCGTCCTAAAATCGAGAATCGGAACGGAGCTTAAGAAAAAACTTTTTCTTATACACATTTACTCAGAATCACTTCCTGAACAAGTGTCTGTGTGTCCGTGTGTCCGTCTGTCTGTCTGTCCGTCTGTCCGTCTGTGGTCATTTACAAAAATGGCCATAACTCCCTCATTTCTCAACCTTTTTTCAAATTTCTTGAACTGAAATGTTTGTCTCGGCAAGACCTAACACCCTGTTTAATCAAAATTTGGATAACGCACAGTACTTCCGATACATTTGCATTTGTAGTGTTTTCTATTTAATTTTTTTCTGGCCACAAAAATGAACCGATTTGAGCGTTCTTGGTCTCAAAATCTTCGTTTTACCTTGCAGAATATGTGGATATTTTTTATATCCCAATAATGTATTGTATTTTTATTTTGGGCGAATTTTTAAAATTCAATAGTGAATTTTTAGATATTTTTGGCCTAAACACCCTTAAAAGCAGTCAAAATATGATCAAATTGTGTCACAATTTTACGTTTAAAAATATGGAAGTATTGTGTGTTATCTACGCACCACTGGTGTGTATATGACCACAGACAAACACACGGACACAATGACACTTGTTCGGGAAGTGATTCTGAGTAATTGGGCATGAGTAAAAGTTTTTTCTGAAGCTCCGTTCCGATTCTCGATTCTAGCACAATTCCATTCACTCTGTAAATATGGAAGTAAAACGCTGCTAAGTAGATCAGTGGCATGTGCACATTAGTTTACTGTGTATCCAAAGAACTCTCCAAATTCTGCACAGGAGTTCATTTTTCAATTGCAAATCCAAACCTTATGATACATACTCCTGAAACACGGACTTTAGTTGTTATTATTCTAGAATTTCAGAATAAATTGGAATTTTATCGGGGATTTACAAAAACGTTTTTTTAGCCCGGCAAAAAAAAATCATCCTCTTTGCTTGATAAATACCTACGAAACTATCTTTTCAACACAGGACATAGATTAAATTTGTTTAACTCACCATTTAATCTAGTCTTATTTACCTACATAATTAACAGAATAATAATTATTATTGAACTCTAAATAACGAAATTAAAATTCTCTTTTTCAAATTTTGGTACATTATTTCCAGAAATAATGTACCTATGTAATTGATCAAGAAAAAATTTTTTACAACACCCACTGAAAATTTTTTCTTTCACGTTTCAGAGGTTCTAGAACACGAATCTGCAGTAAAAATTTTTTGTCCTCCAGCAGCAAAACGCATAGAAGGAGTGGTCCGATTTCAAAAAAAAAAAAAAAAAACGAGCGTTTAGCAAATTGTCCTGTGACGTGCACCTCCTATAAGGGAATCCTCTGAATCAACTCTAGACTACTCAAAAACGATCAAATGTAAAAAAAGTCATGATCTCAAAAACAGTTTTTACTTCCATATTTACAGAGTAAATGGAAGTATTGTGATCGTCCTAAAATCGAGAATCGGAACGGAGCTTCAGAAAAAACTTTTTCTTATACACATTTACTCGGAATCACTTCCTGAACAAGTGTCTGTGTGTCCGTGTGTCTGTGTGTCCGTGTGTCTGTTAGTCCGTCTGTGGTCATTTACAAAAATGACCATAACTCCCTCAATTTTCAACCTTTTTTCAAATTTCTTGAACTGAAATGTTTGTCTCGGCAAGACCTAACACCCTGTTTAATCGAAATTTGGATAACGCACAGTACTTCCGATATATTTGCATTTTTAGTGTTTTCTATTTTATTTTTTTCCGGCCACAAAAATGAACCGATTTGAGCGTTCTTGGTCTTAAAATCTTTGTTTTACCTTGCAGAATATGTGGATATTTTTTATGTTCCGAAAAACTGGCGTTTTTTGATTTTGGGCGAATTTTGAAATTTGAATAGTGAATTTCTTGATATTTTTGACCTAAACACCCTTAAAAGCAGCTAAATATGATCAAATTGCGTCATAATTTTACGTTCCAAAATATGGAAGTATTGTGTGTTATCTACGCACCACTGGTTTTAGCTAATGATGAGTCACCTACACATGTAGAACGACCACAGAAAACCATACACACGAGTTGAATGCAAACCAGTGGTGCGTAGATAACACACAATACTTCCATATTTTGAAACGTAAAATTGTGACACAATTTGATCATATTTTGACTGCTTTTGAAAGTGTTTAGGTCAAAAATATCAAAAAATTCAGTATTACAATTTTAAAATTCGCCCAAAATGAAAATACGCTACATTTTCAGAATGTAAAAAATATCCACATATTCTGCAAGGTGAAACGAAGATTTTGAGACCAAGAACGCTCAAATCGGTTCATTTTTGCGGCCGGAAAAAATAAAATAGAAAACACTAAAAATGCAAATATATCGGAAGTACTGTGCGTTATCCAAATTTCGATTAAACAGGGTGTTAGGTCTTGCCGAGACAAACATTTCAGTTCAAGAAATTTGAAAAAAGGTTGAAAATTGAGGGAGTTATGGTCATTTTTACTTCCATATTTACAGAGTAAATGGAAGTATTGTGATCGTCCTAAAATCGAGAATCGGAACGGAGCTTCAGAAAAAACTTTTTCTCATACACATTTACTCAGAATCACTTCCTGAACAAGTGTCTGTGTGTCAGTTACGTCCGTCTGTCCGTCTGTCCGTCTGTGGTCATTTACAAAAATGGCCATAACTCCCTCATTTCTCAACCTTTTTTCAAATTTCTTGAACTGAAATGTTTGTCTCGGCAAGACCTAACACCCTGTTTAATCGGAATTTGGATAACGCACAGTACTTCCGATATATTTGCATTTTTAGTGTTTTCTATTTTATTTTTTTCCGGCCACAAAACTCAACCGATTTGAGCGTTCTTGGTCTTAAAATCTTTGTTTTACCTTGCAGAATATGTGGATATTTTTTACATTCCAAAAATGTATTGTATTCTTATTTTGGGCGAATTTTGAAATTTTAATAGTGAATTTTTTGATATTTTTGGCCTAAACACCCTTAAAAGCAGTCAAAATATGAACAAATTGTGTCTCAATTTTACGTTTCAAAATATGGAAGTATTGTGTGTTATCTACGCACCACTGGTTTACTTATTTATTTATTTATTTAATCTTTTTACTTCCATATTTACAGAGTAAATGGAAGTATTGTGATCGTCCTAAAATCGAGAATCGGAACGGAGCTTCAGAAAAAACTTTTTCTTATACACATTTACTCAGAATCACTTCCCGAACAAGTGTCTGTGTGTCCGTGTGTCCGTCTGTCTGTCTGTCCGTCTGTGGTCATTTACAAAAATGGCCATAACTCCCTCATTTCTCAACCTTTTTTCAAATTTCTTGAACTGAAATGTTTGTCTCGGAAAGCCCTAACACCCTGTTTAATCGAAATTTGGATAACGCACAGTACTTCCGATATATTTGCATTTTTAGTGTTTTCTATTTTATTTTTTTCCGGCCACAGAAATGAACCGATTTGAGCGTTCTTGGTCTTCAAATCTTCGTTGTACCTTGCAGAATATGTGGATATTTTTTATATGCCGTAAATGTGGCGGTTTTTTATTTTGGGCGAATTTTAAAATTTGAATAGTGAATATTTTGATATTTTTGACCTAAACACCCTCAAAAGCAGTCAATATATGATCAAATTGTGTCAAAATTTTACGTTTCAAAATATGGAAGTATTGTGTGTTATCTACGCACCACTGGTTGTAAATGACCACAGACGGACTAACGGACACACGGACTAACGGACACACGGACTAACGGACACACGGACACACAGACACTTGTTCAGGAAGTGATTCTGAGTAAATGTGTGTAAGAAAAAGTTTTTTCTGAAGCTCCGTTCCGATTCTCGATTTTAGGACGATCACAATACTTCCATTTACTCTGTAAATATGGAAGTAAAAAACCAGTGGTGCGTGGATAACACACAATACTTCCATATTTTGAAACGTAAAATTGTGACACAATTTGATCATATTTTGACTGCTTTTGAAAGTGTTTAGGTCAAAAATATCAAAAAAATTCAGTATTAAAATTTTAAAATCAGCCTAAAATGGAAAAACGCCACATTTTCGGAATGTAAAAAATATCCACATATTCTGCAAGGTAAAACGAAAATTTTGAGACCAAGAACGCTCAAATCGGTTCATTTTTGCGGCCGGAAAAAAATAAAATAGAAAACACTAAAAATGCAAATATATCGGAAGTACTGTGCGTTATCCAAATTCCGGTTAAACAGGGTGTTAGGTCTTGCCGAGACAAACATTTCAGTTCAAGAAATTTGAAACCAGTGGTGCGTAGGTAACACACAATACTTCCATATTTTGAAACGTAAAATTGTGACACAATTTGATCATATTTTGACTGCTTTTGAAAGTGTTTAGGTCAAAAATATCATAAAAATCAGTATTAAAATTTTAAAATTCGTCCAAAATGGAAAAACGCTACATTTTTGGAATGTAAAAAATATCCACATATTCTGCAAGGTAAAACGAAGATTTTGAGACCAACAACGCTCAAATCGGTTCATTTTTGCGGCCGGAAAAAAATAAAATAGAAAACACTAAAAATGCAAATATCTCGGAAGTACTGTGCGTTATCCAAATTCCGATTAAACAGGGTGTTAGGTCTTGCCGAGACAAACATTTCAGTTCAAGAAATTTGAAAAAAGGTTGAGAAATAAGGGAGTTATGGCCATTTTAGTAAATGACCACAGACGGACAGACGGACACACGGACACACAGACACTTGTTCAGGAAGTGATTCTGAGTAAATGTGTATTCAAAGTGAACTCTCGAGTTTTGGTCTTATATTTTTATTTCTCGATCAAGCCGACGTTTCGGGTAGGCTTCTACCCATCATCAGGGCCTAATCAGGAACAATTTGTGTGTGAAAAAAGACGGAAAATTTTTTTTGGAATTTAATTGAAAACAATTGAAAAAACAATCGAATTTTTTGATATTTTTGACCTAAACACTTTCAAAAGCAGTCAAAATATGATCAAATTGTGTCACAATTTTACGTTTCAAAATATGGAAGTATTGTGTGTTATCTACGCACCACTGGTTTTAATAATCATTGGAGCTCGAGTAAAGAATTTCATACATTTCCATATTGATGAGTCGACGCCAATAGCATGCAGGATGTTCCAGCAACGATGAACCCCCCCCTCCCCCTCCCGCCATACCTTTGCTATTTTGAGAGCAATCAAGAAACTTCTCGAAGTAAACCCCACTTCCTTTTTAGATCAATACCTACTTACAGAGTGAATGGAATTATTGTAATAGTTTTATTAAGAATCAGAATTGAGATTAAGAGAAAAATAGAGAGAAAAATGAACCAAAATCTATTTACTCAGCTGAAAAAATGATTGCAATACATCCCAAACCGCAATTGGACCGAATCATAAAGGTGCGGATGTCCTCATTTGATACAACAGCTTGGTAAACACATACAAACCAGCCAAGCGATAAAAAATAATATTACAAACCGTTAATAATTTACCAACCTAGCCAACCTACCCAAGAACATGGAAAAGCCAACGAAAATATTACGAGCAAAACCAATTTTGGCCATGTTGTCGATTCCCGTAGCTGGAATTGGTGTGAGGTGGCACAACACTCTCCCGAAGTTTTTATTCATTGCTCGGGTACTTTCAGTGGTTCAGTCATCATCAGGAGCATCCTATATATCGTCGTCTGAGGCGCAGCATGGCACATCTAACATTTGGCAAATTTTCAGGAAAAAGGAAAAATCAATTATTTTCGAATGCATTAACATAGGTATCCAAGCGTATCTAAGGGATATTTCAGTGGGTTCCACGACGAATTTAGCGAATCTGAAACCGAGCAGTGATGTGGCACAGAGAGTAAACATGATTTTCTGTTTTACCTAAAAACTGCCAAATTGTTAGATGTGCCATGCTGCGCCTCAGACGACGATATAGAATGTATATATCGTCGGCACCAAGCCATAACCGCGAAACTTCTCATTATTACTGAGCAGTTTCGCGGTTATGGCGTGGTGCCGACGATATGAAGACAGTGGTATGTAGCAATGTCTCATTACACATTTTCATGTTCAATAACACGGAGCAAACAAGAAGCAATAACGGTACGGAAATATATCATTGTACGCAGAGTAGGCCTTACAACGTTTGTCAGTACGAGTTGGAACCCCGTTTTGAAAGTAACTAGAGCGGCGCCTGTTCTTCTTTGGCTTATTAAACAGCCAAGTTAAATTGGCCAGTGAAACAGCTGTTAAAGTGGGGAAAAATTCGTGCTTTTCTGGAAAAGTGCAACATAGGCATGTGAGGCATCATTTTCTATAGATTTTTTGACGCTGATTTGAACGAGCCCATAGCCGGGCGGTAGCCCCAACGACTAACTCGAAAACGACTATAGCTACGAAATTCGTTTTCCAATCGTTGGAATCCCCACAAAAACTTCTGTCCTCCCAATATCTTCAATTTAAAGAATTTGGTCGTATTACACTAATCAGCAAAACGAAAATTGGAAAAAGTTGAGAATCTGGCCTTGATTCTTAGATACGGTTGATTGATCTGCTCATGACCGTTAGCCTATTACACCAACTAGGTGGAACACTCACATTAGAGTTCGGCCACATTACACCGATTTTGACGAACAGAGTCTTGAAAGTTATGGTTTGCTCCAACTTGAGGCATATTGTGCAATCCGATCGGAAAAGGTTAAACGATATTCGACGGCTCTCCAGCATAGAGAAAAATGCAACCAGTGGTGCGTATATAAAACACAATACTTCCATATTTCTAAACGTAAAAGTAAGGCACAATTTGATCATATTTTGACTGCTTATGAAGTTGTTCAGGCCAAAAATTCCAAAAAACTCACTATGTCAATTTTAAAACTTGCCTAAAATAAGATTAGGCCACGTTTTTGGCATATAAAAAATATCCACGCATCCTGCAAGGTAGAACAAAGATTTTAAGACCAAGAACGCTCAAATCGGTTCATTTTTGTGGCCAGAAAAAATAAAATAGAAAACACAAAAAATGCAAATATATCGGAAGTACTGCGAGTTATTCAAATTTCGCTATTAAACATTTCAGTTCAGGAAACTTGAAAAAAGGTTGAGAATTGAGGGAGCTATGGCCATTTTTGTAAAGGACCACAGATGGACAGGCGGACACACAGGCACTTGTTGGGGAAGTGATTCTGAGTAAAAGTAGAAGTAGTATGTGTTTTTCCTGATTTTCGGTTCCAATTCTCGATTTTGGGACAAATCCAATACTGTGTAATTACTTTGTAAATATGGAAGTAAAAACCAATTCCACTCAAGTAATCCAACTGTGTGGAAAAACTTCCCATGTTCCCAAAGAAAATGCCTAGTTTAGCTTTAGTTTCATTGTAGTACTCGGGGGAGGAGACGACGGCCAGTTGCGTCTAGCAAGACTTAAAAAAGCTCAAAGAAAACTTCTGCGGCCTTTACAACGAATTTACCCACTGGAAGGACCCAAGACCTTCAGACAACCTTCTGCTGTCCGCAACGCACAGCCATCTATCTACAACAATAAATCACGGAACAGCGACTCAAACTTATCAAATAGTTTCATTCAAAAATTGACGAAACCAAGACGAGATTTAAACGGAAGGACACCTGTCACGACTCGATCCAGAAACTCGTGAAACTTCCTAATCGATTTGGATGTAGCTTCGCCTAGTAAATCTTGTCGTCGGAGTATGAAGCATTTCGACCAGCTTCATAGCTTCAGATTTCTATTATTTTTACTTCCATATTTACAGAGTAAATGGAAGTATTGGAATCGTCCTAAAATCGAGAATCGGAACGGAGCTTCAGAAAAAACTTTTTCTTATACACATTTACTCAGAATCACTTCCTGAACAAGTGTCTGTGTGTCCGTTACGTCCGTCTGTGGTCATTTACAAAAATGGCCATAACTCCCTCATTTCTCAACCTTTTTTCAAATTTCTTGAACTGAAATGTTTGTCTCGGCAAGACCTAACACCCTGTTTAATCGGAATTTGGATAACGCACAGTACTTCCGATATATTTGCATTTTTAGTGTTTTCTATTTTATTTTTTTCCAGCCACAAAAATGAACCGATTGGAGCGTTCTTGGTCTTAAAATCTTTGTTTTACCTTGCAGAATATGTGGATATTTTTTACAATCCGAAAATGTGGCTGTTTTTTATTTTGGGCGAATTTTAAAATATTAATAGTGAATTTTTCGATATTTTTGGCCTAAACACCCTTAAAAGCAGTCAAAATATGATCAAATTGTGTCACAATTTTACGTTCAAAATATGGAAGTATTGTGTGTTATCTACGCACCACTGGTTTCGGTAAATGATTTTTGATTACAAAATTCCAAGTTTGTTCATTTTATCATTTGGAAACCATCATCTGTTGAAGAAATCCCCACAACTAAATTCAAATAAAATTCATTGCATTATCACAATTCGAAGAAATTTTCCGTTTCATATTTATGAGAGAAAGATCCAAAACTCATAGAGGTCCCAAAAAGTTAGGCCGACTTGAGAACAGAGGTCCAACTTTTTCACCAATACTTCCATTTATTCTGTAAATATGGAAGTGATAAGATTGCTGGCGATATACAAATAAAATCAAACAGTTCCACCCTAAAATAGCAGACAAATGCCCTTTCCTTGAGTCTCGACATAATATTTTCCAAATACCCTGCAAACATTGCAATCAAATATCTATTGGCGAAAGCCTGCAAAATTTACAGCAAAGACTTGAACAACATGGTCGGAACATCGGTAACAAAAAAGACCACACAGCATTGGACAAACATATGCTTAGCCTGAACCATCAACCCGATTTTGACAACGTATCCTCGCAGGGACACAACAGAAGAACTGCTAACCGCCAAACAATTGAAAACGGAAATTCTCAAAGTTGGATCGGCAGCAATGAACAAAAAAGCCGTAATTAAGTAGATACTAAATCACTTGAGGAGAAATTGTGGAATCCCATAATTCGAATAAAATCTCAAACCAATAAAATTGTGAAACAATTTGATCATATATTGACTGCTTTTAAGGGCGTTTAGGTCAAAAATATCAAACCAGTGGTGCGTAGATAACATACAATACTTCCATATTTTGAAACGTAAAATTGTGACACAATTTGATCATATTTTGACTACTTTCAAGGGCGTTTAGGATAAAAATATCAAAAGATTCAATATTCAAATTTTAAATTTTGCTCAAAATAAAAAAACGCCAAATTTTCGGAACATAAAAAATATTCACATACTCTGCAAGGTAGAACAAAGATTTTAAGACCAAGAGCGCTCAAATCGGTTCATTTTTGTGGCTGGAAGAAAATAAAATAGAAAACAGTAAAAATGCAAATATATCGGAAGTACTGTGAATTATTGTATTTCGATTAAACAGGGTGTTAGGCCTTGATGAGACAAACATTTCAGTTCAAGAAATTTGAAAAAAGGTTGAGAATTGAGGGAGCTATGGTCCTTTTTTAAATGACCACAGACAAAATATGATCAAATTGTGTCACAATTTTACGTTTCAAAATATGGAAGTATTGTATGTTATCTACGCATCACTGGTTGTACATGACCACAGACGGACAGACGGACTAACGGACACACAAACACTTGATCAGGGAGTGATTCTGAGTAAATGTGTATAATAAAAAGTTTTTTCTTAAGCTCCGTTCCGATTCTCGATTTTAGGACGATTCCAATACTTCCATTTACTCTGTAAATATGGAAGTAAAAATGACAGTAGAGAAATAGTCTATTCCACTATTAAGGTACAATTGTAGACCGGTTTCGGTTATTAAACCATCATCAGTACTTAACAGCGACTGAGGTACCCACATTGAGAAATATCTAGCTTATATACTAAAGTGACAGTATAAGTGAATGCATGACTGTGTATTATATTATATTATTATTATTATACTATATTATAATAGTTTTATGAACCAGTATAGATAAGCAACTTTTAAATTTCCAAAAAACACTTAACTCATTAGATCCACGTATCAAATTTACAGTTGAACTAGGGGGCGGTCAATTAAATTTTTTAGATCTTTCTATCACTCTAGTAGAAAATAAACACGACTTTCCAATATAATATATTGGAAAGTCGTGTTTATTTTCCTATATTATAGGAAACCAACTTGCTACATTCATATTTCTATTTGCTACAATTCATAATTCTTCTAATCATCCACTGTTCATAAACATGCTGCTTTTCATAGTATGATGAATAGGGCTTTATCAATTCCTATGAGTGAATTGATAGTAATAGGTAAGACGAAAAATTAATAATTAGGGAAATAGCGGTGAGCAACGGATATGACGAGGGTCTGGTAAATAGAATTTAGATCAAAGTGCTTAGGAAAAAAGATAGGGCGGAGATTAGTAAGGGATGAAGTAGGTGATAGTGATAGGGTCTGGGTCTGTATCCCTTACTGTAGTAGTGTTTCAGATAGAAAAGGAAAAACTCTAAAGGGAAGGGGGTTTAAAGGAGGATTCAAAAATAAATTTCATTTAAAATCATCGTTGGGTAGGGTCAAGGATAGGATAGATATGTTGAATAGGAGTGGGGTTTATAAATTAAAATGTTCTTGCGGTCTTGAATATTGTGGCCAGACTGTTAGGCGAAAGAATTAGGGAACATGAGAAGGACTGGAGATTATTGGCACAGGGTAGAAACCTGGATAAGGAATCTGCGTTTGCCAATCACCTTAAGGGTTCTAATCATAATTTCAAATTTGATCCATCAGAAAGACAGTTTATAATAGAATTCTTCCATTTTTGTCCTAAAGGTAGGGTTTTGGATGTATTTAAAAATTTTGAAATTATTAAAAGTGATAGGTTAGGTGAAAGTTTAAATGAGGTTATACCTCAATAGGTCTCGCATCTCATGGGCTTGTTTCTGTGTAATTAACGTAAAATGCTTTTTGCTTTCTATAAGGAATAGAAACCATGAACAGGGCACTAAGGGTTTTTACTCCCTTCTTGCACCTTTTACTCAGGTAGAACTTTCACCTCCACTTATACCGATCACATTCACCTTTCACTTGTGTACCTCAGTCGTTGTTAAGTACTGATAATGGTTTAATACGCGAAACCGGTCTACAATTGTACCTTAATAGTGAAATAGACTATTTCTCTTCTCCCATTTGTTGAGTTTTTAGCCGTTATTAAGTACCTAGGTGACCAATTTCACCCTTTGTTGAAAATAAAAATAAAGCCTAGTTAGTCTCCCTGGAACAAACCATCTTAACAAAACAATACATGTGTCTGTTACTACAAAAAACTTCCTCGCTCCCGGAATAACCAGTGGTGCGTAGATAACACACAATACTTCCATATTTTGTGGGTTTAGCATTTTTTTGAGTATTTATCCCATGTTTTTCACTTGACTTACCAAAAAATAGGGGGTTTTTTCCCAACATTTTTGAAAATTTTGTTTTTTAATCGGTTTGGTAAATTTCTTGATGCGATTTCTCCTTTTTCGCGTTTTTGGCAATTTGAGGGAGTTCTACTGAACCGATTTTGAATTTTTTGAGCTTATTGGATTCCTTGAAGGTTTTCACACCTTTTTCACTCCCTATAAGTCGAAATTAGTTGGGTTTTAGTGATCAAAAACTGGTTTAAAGGCTAATTTTTGACCTAAAAAATATATTTTTTTGACCCTTTAAAAAAATTTTAAAATTCCAAAAAAAATATTTTTAATTAGGTTTTAGGTAGGTACATGGCACAAAAAATTGACAATTTTCAAAGCCTCTCCAGGACTGAGAAAAATTCAAAAAACCGATTTCACATAAAAAATCCAAAGTAGGTATGAGCCTAGGAAAAATTTCAAAAAATGATGGATTTGACTTCGGGTTTTTTGGCGCGAATCTTTAGTTATTGACTAAAAAACGTGAAGTTTGGCTTTTTTTTTGAGATTTCGGTCAACAGGGTCAATTTTGGGGGCAGTGACACTGCCGAAATTGCGGTTTTTGCAGTTTTCTTGGATTCACGGCCTATGATCCAATCGGTTCAAGGCAAAAACGTGATGGAGAAGAATGTTGGAGTCGGATGTTATATTCCCACCCTCTTGGCTCAGAACTGCAAAACTGTGATTCGGCTATTAGAAACTGAAAGTGTGAAGCTGGTATTAGCCAGTTTATGTGAATGGGGTGGAGCTTGATAACAGCTGTCACCGGCGGTTAACAATGGCGGCCTTCTAGCCCTTTCCTCGGGAGACCTTTCTTAGAAAGCCAGGTATTTTCTTTTTATACCTATTTATTCATCATTGTGAAAACGTACCTATTAGGCATCATTGAATACACCATTGACCATTACTCCACAAATGATATGATAAACTGACCTACTCCAACTATTTGAACTTTATTTTCTGAGATACCCAGACCCACGTATGGAATGTACCCACGTCACTAATCTACTTAGCAGCGTTTTTCTTTTCTTTTTACTCATGTTGTGACTACTAATTTCTATTTTCATTTAACTTATTCACCACTATTGTGCAAGGTCTTCCTCATTTTATTCAGTATCACTTTTATTTTAATTTGTGTGTATGATCGAACTCCATGTTGCTATGGATCCTATATCTTTAGAGCAACATTAAACCTATCTATCTGTACCCTAGCGCCTATCTGATTTTACTCCTAATAACAGTATTTCTTTGCTTCTCTAATTTTCCTACATGTACCTGACAGAGTTGCGAGAAAAGTAATCTCATCACCCATTACAAATAACGCATTACTTTGGAGAAATGTAATGACCATTACCCATTACAATTATCCAATGTAATGGTAATGGCCATTGCTTTTCCGATTACATGTAATGAGTAATCGAACCTGGCCATTACCCATTACTAGTGATTGAAAATGTAATGACCAAATTTCGATTACCAATTACAAAAAGTAATGGAGTAATAATTACAATTATTGTAATCGAGTTACTTCGATTACTTGAAAGAAATTGGAGTGATCAGATTACTTCAAATTAATCGGATTATAGGAAAGAAATTGACCCAAGGAGATCAGCAGAGCCATTTCGCCATTTCCCATACCTCTGGTCGCATGATGCTGAAATTTGGTACACAGCCAATATCTTCTGATCAGCTGAGGAGCCCATGGCGCTAATTTCAATACTGTTGGTCGTATGATGCTGAAATTTGGTACACCGCCTCAGAGGAGCCCCTCAGAATGGCTGGAAAGACCAAAATACTTTCTGATCAGCTGAGGAGCCCATGGGGGTAATTTCAACACCGTTGGTCGTATGATGCTGAAATTTAATATGGAGCCTCGGAATAGCTCCTCAGCAAGATGGTTAGGGTCAGAATCCTTAGCTGATCAGGAAAAGTTTTGGTCTTGCTAGGCATCTTTGAGGCAGCATACCAAATTTCAGCATCGTACGATCAACGGTATTGGATTCACCACCATGGGCTCCTCAGCTGATCAGAACGTATTTTGGCCCAGCCAATCTTGCTCAGGGGCTCCTCTGAGGCGGTGAACCAAATTTCAGCATCAAACAGTATTGAAATTAGCGCAATTGGCTCCTCAGCTGATCAGAACGTGTTTTGGCCCAGCCAATCATGCTGAGGGACTCCTCTGAAGCTGTGTACCAGATTTCAGCATCATACGACCAACGGTATTGGATTTAGCGCCTTGGGGTACTCAGCTGATCAGAAAGTATTTTGGCCCTGCCAATCTTGCTGAGGGACTCCTCTGAGGCTGTGCACCAAATTTCAGCATCACACGACCAACGGTATTGAAATTAGCGCCATGGGCTCCTCAGCTGATCAGAACGTGTTTTGGCCCAGCCAATCATGCTGAGGGACTCCTCTGATGCTGTGTACCAGATTTCAGCATTGTACGACCAACGGTTTTGGATTTAGCGCCATTTGCTCCTCGGCTGATCAGATAGTCAGGGAACGTCGTCGATCTTGCTTATGAGGACCTCAACGGGTTCATTTTGAATTCCAGCTGTATTGGAGTCCTATAGGACCGACTCAGTCGGTCCGACTGTATGGGTTATGGCGAAGTGGGCCCCGCTGCTGATTTGTGAGGGTTCCCACTTCCCCACTTCTGCCAGAAGTTTCCTAGAATGGCTGAACGAGGTAATTCATTAGTTTCTGAAATCGATTTATTTTCTATAATCCGATTAGTTTCATTTAACCTGATTACTCCAATTTCTTTTCTGTAATCTGATTAGTTTCGAGTAATCTGCCTAATTTCGAGTAATTTGATTAATTTTGAGTAATCTGATTAATTTTGAGTAATCAGATTACTCCAATTACTTTCAAGTAATCGAAGTAATCCGATTACAATTACTCCATTACTTTTTGTAATTGGTTATCGTAATTTGGTCATTACATTTTTCAGTCATTTGTAATGGCCAGGTTCGATTACTCATTACATGTAATTGGAAAAGTAATGGTCATTACCATTACATTGGAGGAATTGTAATGGGTAATGGTCATTACATTTTCTCATAGCGAGATTGTAATTCGATTAGTAATCATTACTCATAGCAGCGATTACTTAACAACTCTGGTACTTGAGACCCACCCCTGGCTCCACGTTGTAAATTCTAACCTGCTCCCCTAGGACAACCCGTGCGAAAGGCGAAAAAACTTACTTGGGTTAACCGGCATGTCTTCGGGCAAGACCGTGTGCATGGCCCAACGCCAATACGCCAAAAAAGAACAGGCTCCGCTCTAATTACTTTCAAGACGGGGTTCCAACACGGACTGACAAACGTTGTAAGGCCTTCGCTACATACAATGATACATTTTCTTAGAGTTACTCTTTCTTGTTTGCTACACGTTATTCAACATAAAAATGTTTAGTGAGATTTAGAACATATTGCTACATACCACTGTCTGTATATAGGATGCTCCTGATGATGGCTGAACCGCTGGAGGTACCCGAGCAATGTATAAAAACTTCAAGAGAATGTTGTGCCACCTCTCTCACCTTCGCACCAATTCCAAAAAACCAATTTTGCCCGATAAATTGTTAATTATTTAGCCTGACCCCCAAAAAGCGTTTAAATTCAGATCAGTCAAATGTCAAATTTGAGAAATATAGCTACAATACTTTAATTCTCTCTGTGAATCTGGTAGTGACTAGGTAAGGCGAACAAAAGAAAAGTTCAACTGTTTGCAATAATATTTCCAAGTTCTGTTGGATGAATTTTCATTGCAAGACCTATAATTTGAGAAATAAAAGAAATTGGACAGCGTGCACTGTAATGACTCAAGAAAATAGCATACATATATCGTTAAAGGCGTCAATTATGAGGAACGTATTGAAGTCCCTACTGGATAGAAGTCACAACTGGATAGAATATTCAATGAAACGCTAATAAACAAACCAATAAAAAAATATCGGGAAATAATGAGGATATTTAGAACAGGAAAAAGACTAGGGGCCATATTCATGAGAGTTCTGTGGGACCATTTCTCAGAACCGACCCTGAGGAGGAATGTGGTGGTCACGAGGAACATAAAAACAAAAACTTAACGTTATCTTCATTGGTCAGAAGAAAGGATTAATTCATTCATGCATGCTGGGGCCATCTAGGTATTATCCAAAAACCAGACGATTTCTTGGAGAGTTCGTTGGCAATAGTGCTTGTTTTGCGATTCTTTGGGTAACTATGAGGTAGCTGGTGAACTTGAAAATTTGGCAAGTTGAAATTGGCACAACCTTGGTTGCTGTGATCGTCTCTGTACAATGCGGGTTTCATGGGAACGGCATGTATGTTTTTTAGGAAATTGACCAGTAAAATGTTCAACATTTATTTTGGCGCATCTTAGGGCTTCTGTGCAAAGGAACTTTTATGAATACGGGCCTAAGTCTTGGATAAGTCAGTACTGGAAGATGTGGTGCGATTAAAGTGCCAGAAAAAAATGCCAAAATCTCGAATCTATTAAAAATCCCTGTGTTAACTATGAATAGCATACTCGGATAGCAGCTCATTAATTACCATAAGTAATCGTCAATCAAACTCACAGAATGACCAGCCAACCCTGGAATTGACCCATGAAATGAGGATCTGTTATTATAGATTGAATACTATAAACGTGAACAATATCAAAGTTTCAATATTGAGAATTTCTCAATGTGTTTGAATAAATCCCGCGGCTTTTCTAGAAGTAGACCAAATTGTTGGAGAGAGAACTATCAAAATTAAAAAATGCGATTGGCAGAGGGTATAGCAGGAGGGAATGCATGACGCAACATAAGGCAAAAATACGAAATGCAATTTAAATGCTAAAGGAATAAAGAAAACAGGAAAAGGTGGGTACATATTGTGTGACTGAGGTGAAGAGTGGGATACGTTAATCCCAGTGAAAAATTACGCTATCTATTTCTCAACTTCTTCATGAAACTTTCACACATCTAGATAGAAAAAAAAACATTTTTTCCAAGTGAAAATAATATTATACAACTAGACCTGAAGTCCAAGCGGATATGCCAGTTGGAGACGCGATATCGCAGACATCTGTCAGCCATTAAACAAAGAGACACTGGCAATTACTAGCTGGAATTTGTCATAATTTGCACAACGACAATATTTGTCAGAAACATCGACAAGGAATCAGCCACATAGAGCTATAGTTGTATAACATGCATCTCACTTAGCCATCAAACGAGAGAGCTAGCCACCTACGTTTAACTGAGGCATCAGGTTGATTGGTCTCAAACAGAATTGTAGGAGATCGTTCAACTTCATATAGGCTAAAGCACAAATCAGGAATAAAAAAGGCATAAATGAAACAATTCAAAAACAGTCCCACCGATTGAAGGGATTGGTTTGAAGGTAGAAATTCATAAAAGGACAAGAAGTTTGAATTATAGGAAGGAAACAGGACTGATGAGTGTTTTATGGGAGTCCATCATATCGACATTGAGTAGATAAACAATGTGACGGAGAGGAGTAGTAGTATAATGCGTCAAATAGTTACACACTAAAATCTGCGTTAGTTGGTAAAGGGGCCTTTTTGAAACTAGGCACTGTAATATTCCTGATGAGAGGAGCTGGTAGGCTGAGTCTGAGGATCTAATCCTTCCAGTGACAGTTGAGGTTCAGGGAGTTAGAAACCCTCTCAAGCTGAGGAGTTTTGCTAGCTGGTAAGTCGACTTCACCAACCTCGGATTAGAGTTAATCCAGCTACGCTTAATAAAGTTTAAACACAGTTACCAAGGCAACCATCCAACCAAAGTAACTCAAATCCAGGGTATTATCTTTTCAGAAAATCCCCTTCGTCACTTCAGGCACTAGATGAGGTAATGAATCTTTACTTTAAATTAAATGCCTCCTATGGCCGAGTTTACCAATCTGGGGTTAGAGTTAACCAGGACATGGTTGCTCTTGGTAACTTTGTTTAAACATACATGCAACTACGGCCGGATTAACTCTAATCCGAGACTGATGAAATCGGCCATTTGCATCGCCATCGCAATTGATAATTATAATTATCTAGATACCTAATTATCTAGATACCAAAAGGGTAACGACCCCCCACAAGAGTCTAGCATTGCGTACCACCACCATGAGGAGCGTGTGGAGCTCACTTTTCTAACCGGTCCACTAGTGCCCATGAAGAGTTGATAAAAGTCCCGTCTAATCTGCAGGCCCAATATTCATCAAAGGTGGCCTTTCCCAAAGACCATCATCATTAATTAATTCATTAATGATTGTTACCGTGCTATTCTCTAGGATTGAGAAGAAGAAGCATAATATCCAAATAATCCTACCATTATTATTTGAGTAGATAGACACTTTTTCTTTGGATTTCATTGTTGGTGTAATTGGCACTAAGTTTTTGATTCCTTCTACTGTACAATGACCTTGACTTTTGACATATCTACCCGTCAAGACTATGTTGGATAGGTCGGATAGTCGTAATTTTTTTAATAAATTGGTTACGCTTCAAACACTAGCATGTAAAATACATACCTAGGTACACTATTTCTGGAAATAATGTACCAACGAAAACATACCAACAATAGACAACCCTCATAAAACAAAAAAACTTTCCGCAAGCAGGAGCAATTTTTTTTTTTTGGAAACAGGGCAGTGACCAGAACTCAATGACCAGTGATGAATGTGAAATAATGGAAAAATCAGTCCCATAGATCCGGTCACATAAAGTCGTAGAAGAGACAAAAGGGGTAACATTGATACTCAAGCATTCATATTAGGCAAAACGTTCCTACTGAATTCAATCGTAAAATATGAAGGAATCGCTTAAACGTCAGTGATCTGTAGTAGGTACCGAGCTTTGTCAGATCGATACAAAATCGATATGAGTTAAATTTTCACCTTGCGGCAGTCAATGCTTACTTGAAGGGAAGCAAGTCATTATTAGCACACAGTTAATAGGTAAGCCTCAGTAACTTTGACTTGAAAAACCTACAAGCCTAAAAATCACATAGATATTCAGGCGAAATGGTGCAGTTCAGTCCAAATTGTTAAGGTTCAATGAATATCATTTTTCAACGCTATATTCGTGCACTACCAACCAATATTATTTATATCAGATTACAGGGGAGGTCCGCATCAGATACCACCACCAAATGTAGACTACAGCATGAATCAGTGATGAGGAATGAAGGTGAAATTTGAAGAAAAATACTGGTTTGATCATTTAGAGAATAGAGTGGAAATGGAACTAGAAAGAAAGGAATCAGAAAATGTCATAGTGAGGAAACCATAGTGACTAAAAAGGGGCAAAGTCAAGATTTGTGCGGAGGAGTTATGAAGGGTGATTTTGAAATTAAAAAGGAATTACATTTTGATCCTCTGTTAGGATGACGGGAGATGGTAGTGGAATCTGGAGGTAGAGGGCTGGTTGGCGCTGACGTGGCAAGCGGAACTGGATTTTCCTTTCCTGAAACACATTTGAACCACACCACCAAACCCTCAACTATCTGGAAAAAATGGTATGTCAACTCTTTAATTTTTGATGATGCACCATTATTACTAAGTATGATTGGAGAGGCAAAAAATGGTGCCGCGGTAACACAGCCAACCCATGAATTTTAAAAGTTACCATAGAGCATAACAATACTGTACGTGCGAGTATCTACCTAACAATGAAGTATTGGCACATAATATAGGAGTAAAATTACATAATATAGTTTAGAAAAACGCTACAAAGCCTTAAGCTAGGTCTACAGGGAGAGAGCTAGAGCGACACTTATTGCGTAGAGCAGTGTCGGCCGCGTCTACACCATGAGCCCTGAGAGTGCTAGAGTGAGTTTCTGAGACCGCTCTCGCAGCTGCTCTCGCTCGTGATTGCGAGAGCAGTTGCGTGAGTGAGTCTACACTACCCCCCTTTCTTGCAATTGCGCGAAATAGAGATTCGTTTTTGTTCACTCAGTCTCATTCCGACCGTCTTATTATTTATTATATTTCATTCTTATTTATTCTTATTACTTATTTATTTTATTATTATTATTATTATTTTTATTGTTCTCATATTTTATTGTTTATTTTATTATTATTTTATTTTTATTATTATTGTTATTATTATTTTATTATTTAGCTCTAGCTCTCGAGAGGAGTGTGGACGGCCCATAGAGTAGTTGCGAGAGCAGTCTCGTGGTGCTCTCGGGCTCTCGCGTTCCCCCTTCCCTCTCGACGAGTGGACGGCACTGCAACCGATCTCGGAATCAGTCTCGAGAAGTTTCACCTGCGGGAAACAAGTTGCGAGAGCGATGGGGAATTCTGGTCGACGGTGGGGAAGGATTCGGAAGAAAGGGGGGTAGTGTAGACACACACGCAACTGCTCTCGCAATCACGAGCGAGAGCAGCTGCGAGAGAGGTCTCAGAAACTCACTCTAGCGCTCTCAGGGCTCGTGGTGTAGACGCGGCTGACACTGCTCTACGCAATCAGTGTCGCTCTAGCTCTCTCCGTGTAGACCAAGCTTTAAAACTTCTTGAGACTGATTCCGAGATCCGAATCAGTGCCATCCACACGTCGGGAGTGGAGGGGAAACGCGAGAGCCCGAGAGCACCACAAGACTACTCTTGCAACTACTCTACGGGCGCCGTTCACACTTCTCTCGAGAGGTCTAGCTCTCGCTCTACGGCAATAAGTGTCCCCGTGTAGGCCAGCCTTTATACTAGAGTTTATTATTCAGTATGACGAGTTCAATTAATGATGTTGGGGTAAATTTGCCTACTTCACCGAAATTTTAATGACTTGAGGCATGAAATTTAATGGGATTTTCAACGTTTCTGCTTTGTATATAAAATTAACGTTCAAATCAACTTTTTGGACAGTGATTTTTTAATGCAATTGCATTCAACTCACAACAAAACAAAATACTGTGAACACATGATTGTTTAGCAATCGGTGCCCTGTTATTCTTTTGTTGAGTTTTGGTTTGGAAAAATAAAGAAAACAGTTCAGTTTTGATTTCGGCAACGACTTGGACTTGTTTCTTACATTTTGGGGGCCCGTCCAATTAATTTAGTCAGAGGGTTCGGCATTTTTTCCGTATGCCGCAAAGACCGTTGGCCGATAGCGCGCCGAGGCGCACGATCTCCACTCGGAGCTGCCCCGTTCGAGACACTTCCCCTCTCAGTGCACAAACCGAGCTTCCGGCCGTACGAGAGGAGGCCGTGCAGGAACGGTCTCAGGGCGACGAACTTCCCCAAAGCTCAGCTCGTCCTACACCCAGCTCCGCAGCTTCTCCTGCACTGCCGGACACCCTCCCGGCTGGAGTCACGGCACGAATTGTCGCGTTGGAAGGAGCGTTAGGCCTTCTCCAAGAAAGCCGCGGGGGCGGTAGACCTGAGGCCCCTGATCTTTCGATCCTAGAGCCCAATTTCGTCGTTTGACGGAAGAAAATGATCGTCTCGCTCAAGAAAACTTGTGGCTCAGAGGCCAGTTAGATGACACAAGTCGTTCGCGTGGTTCAGCATTGCTCGCCTATGAATGCTCATTAATGCCCTGCGATGGAAAAACGGACTGGGAAGAATATATGAGCCATCTCGATGTTGTCGCGCAGACCAATTCCTGGGATGAAAATCGGAAAGCACAAAAACTCGCCAGCGCTCTTCGTAGACCAGCATTGAGTGTCTTGAACAACTTATTACCAGAGCAAAGATTACAATGGACGCCACTCACAGAGGTTCTCTCACGACGTTTTGGTCAAGAAATTTTGGCGCAAAAGTGGCAAGCTGAGCTCGAAATCCGACGACAAAAAGTTGGAGAAGCCCTAACCGATCTGGCAGCAGATATTGAACGGATGTCGCGTTTAGCTCTTCCTGGATGGCCTGATCATTGTCGCAACCAAATGGAAGTAAGAGCATTCCTAAAGGCTTTGACCGACGAAGATATGCGACGAGTTTTAGCAGCAGCCGGTCCGAAGACCGTGCAGGATGCATTGACTCGCGCCCAACTAATCAAAGCTACCACGAGTAAGGAAGGGCGTCCTAAACCGTCAAGTTGCTGGGGATGTGGCCAGGCGGGTCACATCAGGTCTCAATGCCCAACAACTCAAGAAAAACGCTGCTAAGTAGATCAGTGGCATGTGCGCATCAGTTTTCGGTATATCCGAAGAACTCTGCAAATTTTGCACAGGGGTTCATTTTTCGATTGCAAAGACAAATCTTACGATATATATGTTCTCCTTAAACACGGAATTTAGTTGTTATTATTCTAGAATTTCAGTATAAATTGGTAGATATTTTAGATGGGGATTTAGAAAAACGTTGCCTCAGAATGCCTCAGAACCTTTGTTAAAGCCTGTCTCGTTCTTATGTTGCCAAGCGCAACTGGTCGTAGTGTGAGTGCGTCACCTTGTTGGTGTAATAGGCTAGTAGTCGTAAGTAGATCAATCAACCGTATCTAAGAGCCGAGGCCAAATTCTCAACTTTTTCCAATTTTTGTTTTGCTGATTTGTATAATGCGACCAAATTCTTTAAATTGAAGATATCGGGAGGACAGAAGTTTTTGTGGGGATTCCAACGAGTGGAAAACGATTTTTGTGGCTCTAGTCGTTTTCGAGTTATTAAGAATTGTAGAAATTTTTAAAAACTCAAAAATGTCTCACTAAAACTGCAATAACTCCTAAACGGTTGAAGCTACCGGCGTGGCGATGGTCTCATTCGATTCAGCATAGAAAAATCTATAGAAAATGATGCGTCACATGCCTATGTTTTAAATTTCCAGAAAAACACGAATTTTTTCCCACTTCAACAGCTGTTTTACTGGCCTTAAAATTAAGGTAGGGTTCTGCCGAGACGTTAGGACCAACTAGATACGGAACTTGATTTTTGGTAAAAATTTCAAAATTTTTCGATAACTCCTTCCCCCTGAAAAACCCCGGACGGCGGACGGCGTACGGCGTACGGCGGACGGCGGACGGACAAAAAATTTTTATTGCAGATTCGGATTCTACACCCCTTGAAACGTAAACCAACAAATTTTCAGGGGGTGTTAAAATTTTTTTTTCCTGACCGATTACAAAGGTTCATTTCTAGAGAAAAATGAACCAAAAACTAATCCGAGCTTGGGAGAAGGGCCCGGAAGTCCTTGGGCCTCTCCTGTAGTGCTGATACCAAAAAAGGATGGTACCACTCGGTTTTGCATTGATTTCAGAAAAGTCAACCAGATTACTAAAAAAGATTCGTACACCTTACCATGCATTCAAGAGCCTCTTGATACACTGGGAGGAGCGAACTGGTTCTGCACTATAGACTTGAAAAGTGGGTATTGGCAGATCGCAATGGATGAACACGATAAGGAGAAGACAGCTTTCAGCTTGTATCGGAAAGGTTTATGGCAGTTTAAAGTGATGCCATTTGGCCTAACCAGATATGGGCATATTCGTATTCCGTGAATACGAATATGAATATATTCACTTGATCCGAATTAGTGAATACGAATACGAATATATTCGTATTCACGGTTTGTGAATATGAATATATTCACTTAAGTTGTATTAGGTGAATACGAATACGTTTGTATTCACGAAAATTACTGTGAATACGTTTGTATTCACGGGGGTTACTGTGAATATATTCATATTCACGAGGGAGAATATGAATATATTCACAGTAACCCCCGTGAATACAAACGTATTCACAGTAATTTTCGTGAATACAAATGTATTCGTATTCACCTAATACAACTTAAGTGTTTGGGTTCTGGTTGTCTCCAAATTCGCGATGTCTCCCTATCCATATTTTATGTTGTTATAATTTGTTGAACCCTGTGCATGCTGTTGAATTATTTAAAGGTAGGTAGAAGCTGTCAGCCTCTTTCGCGCCACGGAAACCTGTCAGCCTCTTATCGGGACCCCGCTGGCAACCTGTGCCGTTATCGATGCACTCACACCGACGCACACCGCAGCGATTGGAACCTCGTTCACACTCAGCGCGAAATGGGCCTCCACGACAGCTTCACGTTAATATAATGTTTTGTTTTTGCGTGGCATTCGTCACTCTCGCAGCCGGCCGGCTTTCAGAAAAAATCAGATCTATCTTCTACGCGATATCGCTTCTCAAGATTAATCAATAACGCAATTTCGCTCAACTTATCCTCTATATCGTTCGCGCACTTCCCAAATCAACGTCAACGTTGGCTGTCACGGACGGATAATTATCGAAGAGGACCAAACTACCGTTGAGCCCAACCTGCGCTCCGGTACTTCTTACGGTGAGAACTGTCCACCAATCGGTATTAGTAAACAGCCGTTCTCGGATCACTTTCGGTAAATTCTCTAGACCTACTATTTCGTCCAGTCGACGACCCGAGGCCCTACGAACGCCGTATCTTCCTTTCTGCGAACGAAACCATTAGTGATCTAAGAGACCTAAGAGGGAATTAGTAGAAAACGAGTTGATGTACCTATGTTAATTTATCGAATTACAATACCTGTTCGTTTAACGTTCTACCATATCGTATTCAGTCACCTGAATTCCTCACTGTTCAGGGTCCGCTATTTTGAACTGGAGACCATAACCAAATGGTAAGTGAGGTGGTCCTTCGGATAAGGAAAGTGGCACGAGCATTATTGAACTAAGCCTACTAAAAACATAGTGGTCAACATCGGGCCGGATCTTGGAGAGCTACCTATACCGAAGTCTGAAGCGTTTAGATAGGCTTTTGATTTGCTTTTGTTGTTCCGAGTTTATCCGCCAAATTTGAGTACTTAATCATAAACTATAACTATAATAATTATAACAACTATATACCACGATTATACAACAGTTCGGTATAACTATAACGATTATTGTCTAGACTGTTCAACTAATTTTGAATTTCATCGCACCCAGGTAGTCTAAATGGATGACGTACCCGTTCATAAACCTACCTTAAGGGATTTTTGCCGACTGAAAAGAACTATCACGGATGTCGGGTCCGAGCTGCTGGTTATTCGCAACAAAGGATTTGCCGCAGTGTCTTCAGCAACCGACCGAACCGTGTTTCAAGGTATGTGCACTACTGTCGATGATTTGTTCCTGAAACTGAACGATAAATGGGAGGAGGCCCTGGATATGGCGGAGCTTTTGCAGTTAGACTCACCATTTCCGAGTTTGGAAGACAAGAAAACTTTACGGGAGTACAAGACTGCCTACTATGAAATCAGGAGTTACCACGTGCAAATCCAAGCCAGAACTGATCCAGGTAACATCTCCAACCCCTTCGAGGCATCCAATGTCGCTCGGAGTCTCTCAATTGCTTCTACCACCAGAGTCATGTTGCCGAAAATCGATATACCTCCGTATCACGGGGATCTGACTAAATTTCCTTCGTTCAAGCAGCTTTTCATCTCTCTAGTCAAAGAGGAACCGTCCATCTCGACGGCCGAAAAGTTCTTCTATCTTATCAGTTTTCTCCGGGATGAAGCCCTTGAAACCATCAAACATTTTCCCCCGGTGGCAGAGAATTTTGAGCAGGCATGGCAACTTTTAGTTCGGACATATGATGATCCTCGGAAGCTAGCTTGTACGTACCTTGAAAGATTCTTGAATTATAAGCCCCATGTGGGTAAACCCACCGCTGAATCCCTACAAGCATACCTGAGTAATGTGACCGAAAGCATAGTCTCATTGAGAAATCTTGACATAGAGAATTTAGCAGAATATTTATTATGTGAACTCGCCCTCCGAAGTTTAGATCCTGTCACTCGCGAAGCGTTTGAAACGTCAATTATAGGTACGATTTACCCACAATTCAACGCGCTGCAAACTTTTGTTCAGAACCGACGCCAGGTCCTTCGAATCACTCAAGGCGGCTCAACCCCTACGGAATTTAACAAACCATTTGCACGGGGGACCAAACCCCCCAACAAATATTCATCCCAGCCATTTTCTCGGCATGCCCTGATGGCTCAAGGGGAGTTGTCGCCCGTTGAGCCAAGTAACGCTAATCTTAATCGTAAAAGTTGTTTTTTTTGTCAACAAGGACACAAGCTAACTGAATGTCCTCGTTTCAGATCCGCAAGTCCTGGGGCACGGTTGGAAATGCTCCAGCACTTTGAGGGCTGCCGAAACTGCCTGTACGTTGGCCATCGGACCAACGCCTGCCCGTCGCCGTTCAGCTGCCGTTGGTGTAATATGAGACACCATTCCGATTTGCACCTTCCAACGCAACCCGCGGCGCCGACCGGAGCGCCGCCCGGGAACCAGCGGCCCAACTCGCCGTCGACCTCCGGCTTTGCGGGTGCTAGCACTGATCAGCGGTCGGGTGTCCTTCTTGGCACCGTGGTGGCTGCAATCTGCGACGCGCATGGACAACAACGAACGTTCCGAGGAGTGCTGGACCCTGGGTCGCAGTTTTCATTCATAACCGAGGACTGCGCACGCAAACTGACTCTCACGGCCAAACCCTTCCGCGGAGCCATCGCTGGAGTGAACCAGTCCCCACTCTGCCACGTGAAGGGAATAGTCTCTGTTGGGTTTGTGTCACCCTTAGCAGAAACCTTTCAAACCGAGGCTATCGTGGTGCCATCGATCACACCGCCACTGCCCCAGGTAGCATTGAGGTCCACCAGATGGGAAGAGTATAGAGCGTACCCCCTGAGTGATACGCGCTTTGATGAGCCAGGACCTATCTCGTTCCTGATTGGGGCCGACCTATATCCGGAGATTGTGATTGGCCGCCCGATTGCCTTGTTTGATGCTTCACCTCGATTAATAGAGACGGTTTTTGGATTCACCATCATAGGAAGATTTTACGAAGATGCACACCCCCCTGGAGCAGTGGCGTTGATGGCGCAAACTGATTTGAAAACCCTTGTGGAACGGTTTTGGCAGCTGGAAGAACCTTCGACTCCAGGATCACTAGAGGAAGAACCGTGCGAGGAATTTTTTCTCCAAACGCATTATCGGACGGGAGATGGTCGCTATGTAGTGCGATTGCCGTTCAAGACTGCCAACCCTCCAATCAACCCTAACATCAATCGCGTTCTTAACTGCTTCCGCTCTCTGGAGAACCGACTTGCGAAGGATGAATTTTTACGGCGTGAGTATTCTGACCAGATGAGTGAGTACCTCCACTTGGGTCATATGCGGCCAGCCTCGGGTCCACCCCGGTACGTTTTGCCGCATCACGCCGTCGTCAAGGAGATGGGGGAACAACGTAAGGTTCGGGTGGTGTTTGATGCGAGCTTTCCGTCTTCGTCCGGCAGCCTGAACGACCACCTGCTCACTGGACCCAAACTGCAGGCAGACCTGGCTGACATTCTTCTCAATTTTCGCCGATTTCCTTTCGTATTCACCTGTGATATTGTGAAAATGTTCCGCCAGATTCTGGTCGACCCGGCAGATCGCCCTTACCTCCAGATCGCCTGGCGTTTTGCGGCTCACGAGCCTGTGAGCATGTACGAACTGACCACTGTGACGTTCGGCCTGTCCTGCTCACCATACCTCGCCCAACGAGTGTTGCGGCAGCACGCGACGAATTATCAACGCCAGTACCCTGAAGCAGCTGCAGTCATCCTTCAGAACACTTACATCGACGATATCACCGGGGGAGCTGACAGCGTGGAGGAATTGTGCCGCTTGAAAGTCCAGCTGGTGGAGCTGCTTCTGAAGGGAGGATTCGAGCTGTCCAAATGGGGTTCCAACCACCCCAGCCTGTTGGCTGATGACTTGACGGCAGGAGGAGCGATCTCGTGGGGCCCCGCTGATCTCCAAACAACCAAGATTCTGGGCATGAAGTGGGAGCCTCAAAGCGATGTTTTCTCTTATGACATACGTTCCCCTCCTCAGAGTTCGACCAAACGCTCGATTCTGTCAGTTATCGCCAGGTTGTACGACCCCCTTGGGTACCTCGCGCCAGTTATCTTTTTGGCCAAGAGCATCTTCCAGCATACCTGGCGTGCCGATACCACCTGGGACTCCGAGGTGCCCTCGGAGATCAAGACCGTTTGGCTACGTTTCATCGGGCAACTCCCGTCACTTTCCGCCATATCAATCCCGCGCCCGCTCCCGAGATCATCGGAGCCTCCCATGCTCGTCGGCTTCTGCGACGCCTCTGCCCTTGGTTACTGTGCGGCCGCATACCTCAGGACCGCCTCTACAACAGGGACCCGGCTCACCTTGCTCAGGGCCAAGACTCGGTTGGCACCTATCAAGACACTTACCATACCGCGCCTTGAACTTTGCGGTGCTCTATTGCTCGGTCAACTCATTGCCTCCCTATCACGACTTCGGCATGAACTTGATGTCCAACAAGTTTTCTGTTTCACCGACTCAATGACAGTACTAGCCTGGCTCAAGTCTCCCACTCATCGACTCCAGGTGTTTGTGGCCAACCGAGTTCAACAGGTGCTGATGGTGACTGATGCTGACTGGTGGTGCCATGTCCAGGGATCCGAAAACCCGGCCGACGTCGGCTCTCGCGGCATCTCACCGGAGCGTTTGCGCGAACATCATCTGTGGTGGACCGGCCCTTCCTGGGCTCTACAACCGCTGGACGAGTGGCCTATCTCGGATTCGGTAGAGATTTCGGAGCTGCCTGAAACCAAACCGAGTGCCCTAACACTCAACGTGACGCTGGTCCGTCCTCACCTCATTGACATGGCCGCTCGTCACTCCAAGTATCCTCGTATGATCAGGTCTATGGCCTACGCCAATCGCTTTATATGGAACGCCAGAGCTTTGCGGACCAACCAAGCTAGAAGAAGCGGGGCCATAACGGCTGCCGAATTCCAGACGGCCGAAACGACATACGTTAGGGTGCTCCAACGCTTCTATTACGCAGAATTTTATGGTAAGCCTTTCAACGAGCTGCCTCTGGAACTCCGCAGACTGAATGCGTTTCTGGACGAGTCCGACATCATCCGCGTTGGAGGCCGTCTCCGTAATGCTTCAATTTCATTTGAGCAGAAACACCCTATCCTCCTGCCCAAACACTCAGCGTTCACGCGGTTGGTGATAGATTATTATCATTTACAAAACCATCATGCAGGCCCAGCCACCATCATAGCCGCCATTCAACTTCGATACTGGATTCCGGGCGTCAGGAACACGATCAAAACGGTGAAGCGCAAGTGTGCCACTTGTGCACGCTTCTCCAGATCCTCGGTTATCCCGTTCATGGGTGACTTGCCTAAGTCGCGGTTCGCTGGAGTTCGAGCATTTCTCATCACAGGAGTCGACTTCGCCGGCCCCTTCATCCACAAACTCTCCAAGCTGCGCAACGCTCGCACTGAAAAGGCCTACCTTTGCTTGTTCATATGTATGTCATCAAGAGCGGTCCACCTGGAGGTGGCCACTGGCCTTTCGGTGGAGGCCTTCCTTGACGCCTTTGACCGATTTGTCTGGCGGAGGGGTCTGCCCCAGGAGATGCTGTCTGATGGCGGCACCAACTTTCGAGGGGCGGACAATTACCTCCGAGAACTCGCCAAAACCCTCAATTCCCCCGTTGCTCAGGACCAGCTAATGGATAGAACAGCACCCCGTGGCGTGAAATGGAATTTCAATCCACCATCTTCCCCCCATTTTGGAGGCGGCTGGGAAGTCGCCATACGAATGGTGAAGGAACTGCTCAATAAGACGTTTGGCGCCCAGGCTTACACTTTGCCGGAACTTATGACGGCGTTCACCAAAATCGAAGGGATTATCAACTCTCGACCTCTGCAGCCTCTCTCAGCCGACCCTGAGGATCTGGAACCCCTAACGCCGGGCCACTTCCTCGTTGGGCAGCCCTTGACCTCCTTGCCTGAACACAATTACCAGCGTATTCCAACTAATCGGCTGAATCGATGGCAGCGGGTGCAGGAGCGCGTGCAATACTTCTGGGGCCGGTGGCAGGCCGAATACCTGGCCAGCCTACAACTACGCGCAAAATGGGACCGACACGCTCCTAATCTGAGAGTCGGGGATTTGGTGCTGATCCGAGACACGGCAGCGCCGCCTGCGCAGTGGCCGTTGGGTCGAATTCAGGAGGTTCACCCGGGTTCGGACGACATTGTCCGAGTGGTTACAGTTCGCACCTCTGGGGGCACCTACCGACGACCGGCGGTGAAGATGATTCCATTGCGGCTGGGTGATCTTCATGACTAACCTCTTCAGCATCGCGAATTTGCGGGGGAGTGTGTTTGGGTTCTAGTTGTCTCCAAATTCGCGATGTCTCTCTATCCATATTTTATGTTGTTATAATTTGTTGAACCCTGTGCATGCTGTTGAATTATTTAAAAGTAGGTAGAAGCTGTCAGCCTCTTTCGCGCCACGGAAACCTGTCAGCCTCTTATCGGGACCCCGCTGGCAACCTGTGCCGTTATCGATGCACTCACACCGACGCACACCGCAGCGATTGGAACCTCGTTCACACTCAGCGCGAAATGGGCCTCCACGACAGCTTCACGTTAATATAATGTTTTGTTTTTGCGTGGCATTCGTCACTCTCGCAGCCGGCCGGCTTTCAGAAAAAATCATATCTATCTTCTACGCGATATCGCTTCTCAAGATTAATCAATAACGCAATTTCGCTCAACTTATCCTCTATATCGTTCGCGCACTTCCCAAATCAACGTCAACGTTGGCTGTCACGGACGGATAATTATCGAAGAGGACCAAACTACCGTTGAGCCCAACCTGCGCTCCGGTACTTCTTACGGTGAGAACTGTCCACCAATCGGTATTAGTAAACAGCCGTTCTCGGATCACTTTCGGTAAATTCTCTAGACCTACTATTTCGTCCAGTCGACGACCCGAGGCCCTACGAACGCCGTATCTTCCTTTCTGCGAACGAAACCATTAGTGATCTAAGAGACCTAAGAGGGAATTAGTAGAAAACGAGTTGATGTACCTATGTTAATTTATCGAATTACAATACCTGTTCGTTTAACGTTCTACCATATCGTATTCAGTCACCTGAATTCCTCACTGTTCAGGGTCCGCTATTTTGAACTGGAGACCATAACCAAATGGTAAGTGAGGTGGTCCTTCGGATAAGGAAAGTGGCACGAGCATTATTGAACTAAGCCTACTAAAAACATTAAGTGAATATATTCATATTCACAAACCGTGAATACGAATATATTCGTATTAGTATTCACTAATACGGATCATGTGAATATATTTATATTCGTATTCACGGAATATGCCCATCTCTGGGCCTAACCAACGCACCAGCTACCTTCCAGCGCCTGATGGAAGCGGTCGTCCCATCAGAACTCGCACTCACCTATCTTGACGACATGATTGTGTACGGGGCAGATTTCAATACTGTCATTGGTAAGTTGGAAAAACTTTTTGAATGCTTCAAAAATGGAAATCTACAGATAGACCCAAAAAGTGCGCATTTTTAAAAAAACAAACTGCCTACCTAAGGCATGTGATTTCTAGCTCAGGGGTTCATACTGATCCAGCAAAAACAGAAGCTGTAAAAGAATGGTTGTTACCTCCCTGAGGAATTGCACTCCCCCTCTGGCTTCTCACGCTCCGTTTACAAAAAAAGAATTTTCTCCTGGCTCATCTCGAGGGGCTCGGCGGGAGCTGGGGAAGCTCTAAGGAGCATGTCGTCGTCTGAGGCGCAGCATGGCACATCTAACAATTTGGCAGTTTTTAGGTAAAACAGAAAATCATGTTTACTCTCTGTGCCACATCACTGCTCGGTTTCAGATTCGCTAAATTCGTCGTGGAACCCACTGAAATATCCCTTAGATACGCTTGGATACCTATGTTAATGCATTCGAAAATAATTGATTTTTCCTTTTTCCTGAAAATTTGCCAAATGTTAGATGTGCCATGCTGCGCCTCAGACGACGATGTACGCCCCTTAAAATGCAAAAAAAAGTAAACAAATAAAATAAAAAACAAAATAATATAATTAAAGAGAGATGCTACCTAAATTAATTTTTTACCAGCACTGTAAAATAGTTCATTCTTAGATCATGACTCCCCCCAAAACCGCACAGGACCAACGTCTTTGGTTTTGGGGTAAATTCCGACTTTGTCATAACTTGTTACTTTTTTTAAAATCTTTATTGTAAATTATAGAGGAATAAATTTAATTTTCATTAATTCATTCATTCATGGCCGATCCCAGAAAAGAAAAAAGATGTTCGAGCTTTTCTAGGGTTTCGCTCATATTACAGGCGTTTTATAAAAGGTTTTGCGGAACTTGCAAAGCCGTTGACACAACTGACAGAAGGGAATGCACCGTTTGACTGAACTGATGCCAGTGATCGCTGTTTCCGACAACTGAGGGAAGCAATGGTGTCTGCTCCGGTCTTAGCGTTTCCCGATTTCTCCCAACCGTTTACTCTCGACTGTGACGCTAGTGGTCATGCAGTTGGAGCCGTACTTTCTCAAAGGTAAGCAGGAGAAGAAGTTGCTGTCGCCTACTATAGTTGGACTCTCTCTAGGCAGGAACAAAACTACTGCGCAACACGACGGGAACTGCTGGCTGTAGTCCAAAGCATATGTCACTTCCATCAGTACCTATTCGGCCGTCCCTTCGTACTGATCATGCGGCTTTAGCTTGGCTCACATCATTCAAACGGCCAGAAGGGCAGCTGGCTGGAGACTCTACAGGGTTACGATTTTACAATAGTCCACCGAGCAGGAAAGAAGCATTCCAACGCAGACGGACTATCTCGTAGACCTTGTGGAGACGAGTGCAAATATTGCGGTCGCCGAGAACAAGAGCAGAAGGTAGCCACGATCACGTTCAATAACAAAGATTGTGAAAAAGCTCAAACCTTGGACAACGCCATCAACACAGTCCTACAGTGGAAGCTAACAGGGAGAAAGCCAGACAACTCTGTCCTAACTTCCTTGAGTCCTCGAGTACGCCAGTTATGTGACCGGTGGGACTCACTGGAAGTGCATGAGGCATGGTGTGCTGGAGGGCATGAGGTGCTTTATCATCGATGGGAAAGCTCAAAGCCGTGGCTCCAATGGGTAGTCCCATTGGCGAAAATTAAGGCTGTCTTGGAGCAATGTCATGATAGTCCAACAGGCGGGCATTTTGGTTATTTAAAAACCATTTCCAAGATTCGTCAATATTACTTCTGGCCAGGAATGACGTCAGATGTACGTACTTGGTGCAGAACTTGTCAAGAATGCCGACGGTTCAAAGGACCTAGGAAAAGATTGGTGGCGCCTCTGCACCAAATGGTCCTGGGTGCCCCCTTGGACCGAATGGGAGTAGCCATCCTCGGACCTTTCCCTAGAACGTCCTAAGCGCAACTGGTCCACTGTGAGTGCATCACCTTGGTGGTGTAATAGGCTAGTGGTCGTGGGTAGATCTAAGAACCAAGGGCAAATGCTCAATTTTTCCAATTTTCGTTTTGCTGATTTTTTTAATACGACCAAATTCTTTAAATTGAAGATATTTGGTTGACAAAAGTTTTGTGGGGAGCCCAACGAGTGGAAAACGAATTTGCAGCGCTAGTAATTTTCGATTTATAGGGAATTGGGAAAATTTTAAAAAACAAAAATGTCCCATTATTTGATTTAGCATAGAAAAATCTATAGAAAATGATGCCTCACATGCCTATGTTGCAAATTTCCTGAAAAACATGATTTTTTTCCAATTTCAGCCGTTGTTTTACTGGCCTTAATTTTAGGGTAGGGTTCTGTCGAGACGATAGGACCAACTAGATACAGAACCTGATTTTTGGGGAAAATTTCAAAAATGTACAACTCCTTCCCCCTGAAAAACCCCAGAAGGCAGACGGCGTACGGCAGACCGACAAAAAATTTTTATTGCAGATTTGGGTTCAACACCCTTTGAAACGTAAACCAACAAATTTTCAGGGGGTGTTAAAATTTTTTTCCTGGCCGATTAAAAAGGTTCATTTTTAAAGAAAAATCAACCAAAAATGACGAAAAAACGAGCGTTTAGCAAATTTTTCTGTGACATGCAGCTTACAGGAGTAAGAGAACCCTCTGAATTAACTCTAGAGTACTCAAAAAGGTTCAAATGTCAAAAAAGTTTATCTCAAAAACAGTTTTTTCGCGTTTTGACCCCTTAACATTTTTTCAGCAGATTCCCCTGACAAAAACAACTTTTCGGACTAAACTCGCCAAAATTAGATCAGGGCTTCGATCACAAAAATATTTTTCGACAATTCAAACAAAATTTTAAATTGCCAAAAATTTGAAATTTCCAAAAAAAATTAGAGCAGGTTTTGGGAAGGTGCCTGAAACAAAAATTGGCAATTTTTCAGGCCCGGACGAGAAAAATGCGAAATACCAATTCCACATGAAAAATTCAAGGTATGAGCCAAGGAAAAATGTCAACAAAATGATGAATTTGATTTGGGTTTTTGGCGCAAATCTTTAGATATTGACTAAACAGCATGAAATTTGGGGTTTTTTGAGATTTTGGGTGAGGGGGTAGTGATACGGCCAAAATCGCGTTTTTTGCAGTTTTCTTAGATTTACAGTGAAAGTACCTATGGTTTTAAGGCAAAAACGTGGTAGAGAAGAAAATGTCGGGTGTTAAATTTCCTATCAGATGCATTTCCCCCCTTGTCAGGGACTTCTCACACGAGGGGGTCCTACTCCTCGCAGGATAAACCTACCTACCTAATCCTACTATTTGAACTTTATTTTCTGTGATACCCAGGAAAATAAAGTACCCATGTCATTAATTTGCTAAGTAAGCAGCATTTTTCATTAAAGTTTTGGAATTCTGCGTACCTTGAAACGTAAATCTGGTAACTGAAAATTAAATTTTCAAGGGTGTTAGGAAACTTTCCCCTAGAGCAATTACAAAGCTTTATTATTGAATAATAAACCAAAACCAGCAAAAAACTTTTCCAATTGAGTTTTGCCAGTACCTATTAGATAAGTTAACAGGGGCTTAACACAAATACAAACTATTAATCTGAAATGCAATGAGTAAAACTTTCACTCAACAGCTGCTGAACATTATTTTATATCATGCCACGTTCTGATGGCCCATTTTTGAGGTATCAAGAAGGAAGCCTGATTTTCCAAATGAAAGAGCTAAATAATATTACTCCTATCTCATTTCCTAACTCTTTTCCCAACTAAGTTCTGAGCCCCTACTCAATACAAATGCCTGTGAGCATTTACGAAAATGGCCATATGCATACTTCCCACAATTCTCCGCCTTTCCTCAAACGGGAACTGGAACACTGTTCCTCATTAAACACTTTTATGTAAATAAGACTTTTCTGATGTGATTTCCAATTCAAGGACAATAATGCTTCAGAGTAAATGCTCTGTAAATATGGATGCAACAAGAATTCATGTCTGTTGGAATTCTATGGGTAACTGCCAATTTTGAATAAGAGCGGGCGTTTCGCTTTGTCATCTTATTCCACTTCGTCTGGTTAGTCTGGACCATGCGGTCCCCGTTCGGTCTAGAACCTTCTCTTCTCTCACGTGCGCTAGCTCGCTACTCTTAAAGTGGTCAATACATAATTATTATTATTAAACAACGGAATTATTCCTTTATTCCTAACTACGTCTCGCCATAACCCCTGTTTCAAAGGCTTTAGGATTGAAGAGAGAGTCAGCCCAAATGTTAGAAATGAAAGAATTTCTCTACGGGTAACATTAACTTATCATATATTTATCGTACCCCAATGTGCTGTCTACACTGGATTGAATTGTCTCTCTCTCTCTTTCTCTCACACACTCGTATCTCATGTCTTATCAAACTGCGATGTATCCTAATGAGGAACATGCATGAAAAAAATAAACTGTTTTTTCGCCATAATATTCCTTGTTAGGCTTCGAAAATGGTGTTATGGTGGATGACGGTTCGGAAAAGAGGTAATTAAAAGAGGAGGGAGGCTTAGTGAAAATCGCAAATTTGAAGTCGAGCGGGAAAATGGCCAGCCACAAGGTTACACAGGGTGATGACATCTTCCCGTGAACACCAGTGCAACCTCATCCGAGTTCATGTGTGTATGCTGTGATAAGACGGCGATAACGGATTTTTTTGCCGTTACATTAAGAAACTACGTGCAGTCTCGTCCGCACAGTGACGTCATACGGTTAACCGCCACATTCAAAAGGGCACTTTTCATTAGCGTTTTACACCAGGAAAAATGTTGTTTTTTCATTGTAGATCATCACTACATCATTTTCGCATCCTAAACAGCATCATTCTGGCGGAAAAAATGGATTTCGTTTTTCATGCATGTTCCTCATTGCCCAGTAATGCTCTGTTCCTGTAAAAAACGCGAATAAATAATATTCATCCCGTGTTATTTTGTTGTTGAAGGCCCGGAAATTCCTACAAGAAAAAGCATGAAACTAAGTTCAGTTTAAGAAAAATCTTTCGAACTTTTTGAAAAGCCTGAAGGACGTGGGGGGACCAATTAGAATGGATAATCAGTCACTGGCAGAATCAACAGCTTCTTGCCAACCATAACCCCTCTCTCTCTTGAAACTCTGTCTCTCTCGCCGAGCTTTCGAAAAATTATACTTTCTTCATCTGATGAGACAGAGTTTATCTGATGACTCTACCCCTGATATTTGAAATCAAAAATTGAATAACGGGTCGATCCTCGACATTTCAATACTAGAGAAGGGAGTTAGTTCTATGTGCGTGCTCAATTACCAACTGACGGAATGTACGGCACGTTTTTAACAATATGAGTAGAATCCAGTCATTGTCAGACATACCAAACAGATATTGGATAGTACAGTCAACAGTAGATAAGAGTATTCACATGTCTGGCATGGTTCAACTATTGTAATTACTTAATAGCTCAGACTAATGGATTCATTATTGAACATGTATTGGCTTTATTAAGGTCAGGGAAAGGAAACAAGGGATACATACCCTGGGAATAAGGCAAGAAGATATTGAGAAGGGATGTGGCCCGGCGGGACTGCTTTGACTTGTCCCATATACCAGAATTACCTTCCCGTTTTATTGAAGACTGGCTGTTATTTGACGTGCCCCCCGGAGCTGGCGATTTACCAGGGTCATTAACTGCCATGTCCACGACCGGCTCCACTTGTATCCCACCTGCAAATTCAACTTCAATACAAAAACGGATGGTAAGCTGCAATGTTTCCCTAGATGTTACTTCATGCTTCATGATGCAATCGCAACAATATGCAATTGTGAATTCCTTTCAAAAGATCAACGAACCTGGTTTTTCTAGCCCAGTATATTTGTTCAAGACGAATTGCTCGAGCAATTTTTCAACAGTCATTTCCAAGCACTGCCGCTTGAACTCGATGTGAACCTTGAAAAATGCAGAAAACAAAATGAATACAGTAAAACAGTCTTAGCTATTATGAGAGCAATAAAAAACGCTGCTAAGTAGATTAGTGACATGGGTACATTATTTGTCTAGGTATCATAGAAAATAAAGTTCAAATTGTTGGAGTGGGTTGGTTTATCATCATAATCTAGGAGTCAAAATTTGTATACAAATAGAAAACGCTGCTAAGTAGATTAGTGACATGGGTACATTATTTGTCTGGGTATCTCAGAAAATAAAGTTCAAATATTTGGAGTAGGTTGGTTTATCATCATATCAATTGTGGAGTAATAATCCACGGTGAGCTCAATGATGCTTAAATGGTACGTTTTCGCAATGATGAATAAATAGGTACAAAAAGAAAATACTCGTGCCCAACCCCTCCCGGGACACAACCCTCATCAGTGCCCGGCACCCCTACCCCTTACAACATCCGCCCCTCCCATTCACCGCCCAGGATGGCACCTCACCTACCTACTGAACGCCCCCTTCTTAATTTCTGTGTACGCGATTAAGTTGGCAACTAGACGAAACAAAAAGAAATATTGGTTCATTTTTCTATAGAAATGAACCTTTGTAATCGGTCAGGAAAAAAAAATTTTTAACACCCCCTGAAAATTTGTTGGTTTACGTTTCAAGGGGTGTAGAATCCGAATCTGCAATAAAAATTTTTTGTCCGTCCGCCGTCCGCCGTCCACCGTCCGCCGTCCACCGTCCGCCGTCCGCCGTACGCCGTCCGCCGTCCGGGGTTTTTCAGGGGGAAGGAGTTATCGAAAAATTTTGAAATTTTTACCAAAAATCAAGTTCCGTATCTAGTTGGTCCTAACATCTCGACAGAACCCTACCTTAATTTTAAGGCCAGTAAAACAGCTGTTGAAGTAGGAAAAAATTCGTGTTTTTCTGGAAATTTGAAACATAGGCATGTGACGCATCATTTTCTATAGATTTTTCTATGCTGAATCGAATGAGACCATCGCTACGCCGGTAGCTCCAACCGTTCAGGATTTATTGCAGTTTTAGTGAGACATTTTTGAGTTTTTCAAAATTTCTACAATTCTTGATAACTCGAAAACTACTCGAGCCACAAAATTCGTTTTCCACTCGTTGGAATCCCCACAAAAACTTCTGTCCTCCCAATATCTTCAATTTAAAGAATTTGGTCGAATTACACAAATCAGCAAAACAAAAATTGGAAAAAGTTGGGAACTCGGCATCGGCTCTTAGATACAGTTGATTGATCTACTTACGACCACTAGCCTATGACACCAACAAAGTGACGCACTCACACTAGGCCAGTTGCGCTTGGCAACGTGAGAGCGAGCCAAGCTTCAACAATGGTTCTGAGGCATTCTTGACGCATTTTTAAGTTAATTATTATAAATTTTATTTAATTATAAAATAATATATAAATAATAATAATAAATAAATTTATTTAATTATTCAGATAATTTAATAATTATTATTATTCTGTTAGTTACGTAGGTAAATAAGAATAGATTAAATGATGATTTCAACAAAAATTAACGACGCGCTGCGTTGAAAAGATAGATAGGTAGGTCAAGCAAGGAGGACCAAGCAAAGAGGATGATTATTTTTTGCCGGGTTGAAAAAACGTTTTTTCAAATCCCCATCTAGAACACCAATTTATACTGAAATTCTAGAATAATAACAACTAAATTCCGTGTTTGAGGAGAACCTATAAATCGTAAGATTTGTCTTTGCAATCGAAAAATGAACCCCTGTGCAAAATTTGCAGAGTTCTTCGGCTACACCAAAAACTGATGTGCACATGCCACTGATCTACTTAGCAGCGTTTTTTTTTTTGAATTTTCAAATTTTTCAAAGGATGAAAAAAAATATTTTTTTTAGGTCAAAAATTAGCCTTTAAACCAGTTTTTGATCACTAATACCCAACTAATATTGACTTATAGGGAATGAAAAAGGTGTGAAAACCTTCAAGGAATCTAACAAGCTCAAACAATAATAAATCGGTTCAGTAGAACTCCCTCAAATCGCCAAAAATGCGACAAAGAAGAAATCGCGTCAAGATATTTCGAACCCAACCGATAACTACTCTCCGATACTCTTCTACAGTTGTCGCTCTTTTTCTTTTTGTTCTTGTTATCTGATTGTATCTTATGAGATTCAGTACAAATTTGCTGAATACCACTGTCTATATAGGTGTTCGGGCTAGTGCCTGAGTAGGACAAGGTTTAGATTAAGAATATTGTCAACAAAAGTCGGCACGGTCCTGCAGCGTCTCCCTTAGTCAGCAGTTTGGAAGATCATCTCGCCCTGATACCGCCACATACCGTCATCACCACCGCTACTTCCTAATTCACCAGCTCTCACGCATGTGGAGCAAGAGAGCACCAGTCGTTCCGTTTGCAGTTTTGGATGAAGGACAGGTGGCCCGGTTTTCTAAATAGTGGAAATATTTCATTCGCTTAAAGTTTTTTTTTTTTAGAAATATTGCGCTCTCGCTATTTCCATTTACACGTCTGCATCCGCATAACAATTTCCTATAAATCAGACGATTTATATCGATCAGTAAGTACTTTTAAATTGTACATATCAAACTCACATGCCCTCCCAACTCCTGTCTAATTCAATCATCTATCCCTGCAGCTGTTTGGGACAACAATTTTCTCCGACCTCGACAAACTTGGAGCCTTGGGTTGGATTTTCTGAACGTTGGGATCATCTCTGGACACGGCCCAGAGTCGAGCGCCTGTTTTCGTCAGCACTTCGTCTGAAGCCACCCAGCCGTACGAAAGCGCTCAAAATTTTCATCCATCCCAACAGTCAGCCAGGCCCAAGGCCGTATTCCGCGCGCGTCATCGTCAACGTCGTCCCTCAGGTCGGATCGTTCTGATTTGTAAAATATCCTATTAGTCAGGAGCTCCTGTAGGATCTACTCGAACCATTGTACAAGGAAGCATTACCTAATTTTTTTTAAATTATAATCTTGAACCTTGAGACCGATTTTTTTGAAGAGCTGTCCTTTGCCACAACTTTAATTTCATTTTTTAATTTAATTCGTCAAAGTCATAGGCGTTTTCAATAGGATGCTCCTGATGATGGCCGAACGGCCGAAGGTACCCGAGCAAATAATTGCCATCGCTTTCACCCTCACAACGCCTCCTACTTACGGAAAACGACACAACCGCCAATCTTTTTAATGCTGCTTATTGTTTGATTTTGCTAAATTCACTACCTATTTAATCTACTCTTAATTACCTGCCTCAAGAACCATTGGTAAAGCTTGTCTCGCTCTCATGTTGCCAAGCGCAACTGGTCTAGTGTGAGTGTGTCACCTTGTTGGTGTGATAGGCTAGTGGTTGTAAGCAGATCAATCAAACGTATCTAAGGACCAAGGCCGAATTCTCAACTTTTTCCAACTTTTGTTTTGCTGATTGGTGTAATTCGACCAGATTCTTTAAATTCAGGATATTGGGTGGACAGAAGTTTTTGTGAGGATTCCAACCAGTGGAAAACGAACTTTGTAGCTCTAGTAGTTATCTATTTATTGAGAATTGGGGAACCTTTAAAAAACTCAAAAATGTCTCACTAAAACTGCAATAAATCCTAAACGGTTAGACCTACTGCCCTGGCGATAGTCTCATTCGATTCAGCATCAAAAAATCTATAGAAAATGCTACCTCACATGCCTATGTTGCACATTTTCTTAAAAACAACCCCCCACTTTTTCCCCACTTTTACTGTTTTACTGGCCTTAAAATGAAGGTAGGGTTATGTCGAGACGTTAGGACCAACTGGATACGGAATCTGATTTTTGATGAAAATTTCAAAAATTTACGAAAACTCCTTCCCCCTAAAAAAACCTGGACGGAGGACGGACAAAAAATTTTGATTGCAGATTTGGAATCTACACCCTTTGAAACGTAAACCAGCAAATTTTCAGGGGGTCTTAAAATTTTTTTTTCATAACCAATTACAAAGGTTCATTTCTTAAGAAAAAGAACCAAAATGGGCGCTAGGTGAGACCACTGACATGGCGAGTCCAACAAATTCATCATCAGAACTGATGACGGCCTTATGTGGAAGAGACATGCCAATCAGATGTGGCATTAGCGTAGTCTAACTCGGTCAAACGCCGATTTTCACAACCTGCCACCATTACAAGCAGAATATCTGCTGCTGGGGAAACTACCTTCACAAGCCCCATTGGTTGTTCCCTCACCAAATTCACCCCTTCTTTCACCCCCAAACCAACCAGTCCTCCAAAAAGAACCGATGGAACAGGAAACCTCCTAACCGATTTTCCACAGCCAGTATGAAACCAGTGGTGCGTAGATAGCAAACAATACTTCCATATTTTTAAACGTAAAATTGAGGCACGATTTGGTCATATTTTGACTGCTTCTAAGGGTGTTTAGGTCAAAAATATCAAAAAACTCACTATGCAAATTTTAAAATTCGCCCAAAATGGAAAAACGAGACATTTTCGGAATAAAAAAATATCCACATATTCTGCAAGGTAATACAAAGATTTTAAGACCAAGAACGCTCAAATCGGTTCATTTTAGTGGCCGGAAAAAAAATAAAATAGAATACACTAAGAATGCAAATATATCGGAAGTACTGTGCGTTATCCAAATTTCAATTAAACAGGGTGTTAGGTCTTGCCGTGACAAACATTTCAGTTCAAGAAATTTGAAAAAAGGTTGAGAATTGAGGGAGTTATGGTCATTTTTGTATATGACCACAGACGGACTAAACGACACACAGAAGTGATTCTGAGTAAATGTGTATAAGAGAAAGTTTTTTCTGAAGCTCTGTTCCGATTCTTGATTTTAGGACGATTCCAATAAATCCATTTACTCTGTAAATATGGAAGTAAAAATTGCCATAGCTCCCTCAATTCTCAACCTTATTACAAATTTCTTGAACTGATATCAGCAAGACCTTGTCTCGGCAAGACCTAACCCCCCGCTTAATCCGAATTTGAATCACTCACAGTACTTCCCATATATTTGCATTTTTATTGTTTTCTATTTTATGATTTCCATATTTACAGAGTAAATGGAAGTATTGTGATCGTTCTTAAATTCGAGAATCGGAACGGAGCTTCAGAAAGAAATTTTTCTTATATACATTTACTCAGAATCACTTCTCGAACAAGTTTCTGTGTGTCCGTGTGTTCTTCTGTCTGTCTGTGGTCATTAACAAACCAGTGGTGCGTAGATAACACACAATACTTCCATATTATGAAACGTAAAATTGTGACACAATTTGATCATATTTTGACTGCTTTTGAAAGTGTTTAGGTCAAAAATATCAAAAAATTCAGTATTAAAATTTTAAAATTCGCCCAAAATGGAAAAACGCTACATTTTTGGAATGTAAAAAATATCCACATATTCTGCGAGGTAAAACAAAGATTTTAAGACCAAGAACGCTCAAATCGGTTCATTTTTGAGGCCGGAAAACAATCAAATAGAAAACACTAAAAATGCAAATATATCGGAAGTACTGTGCGTTATCCGAATTCCGATTAAACAGGGTGTTAGGTCTTGCCGAGACAAACATTTCAGTTCAAGAAAAAAAGGTTGAGAAATGAGTGAGTTATGGCCATGTTTGTAAATGACCACAGACGGACAGACGGACACACGGACAGACGGACACACAGACACACGTACACACAGACACTTGTTCAGGAAGTGATTCTGAGTAAATGTGGATAAGAAAAAGTTTTTTCTGAAGCTCCGTTCCGATCCTCGATTTTAGGGCGATCACAATACTTCCATTTACTCTGTAAATATGGAAGTAAAATGGCCATAGCTCCCTCAATTCTCAAAGTTTTTTTCAAATTTCTTGAACTGAAATGTTTGTCTCGGCAAGACCTAACACCCTGTTTAATCGGAATTTGGATTACTCACAGTACTTCCGATATATTTGCATTTTTAGTGTTTTTTATTTTATGTTGTTCCGGCCACAAAAATGGACCGATTTGAGCGTTGTTGGTCTTAAAATCTTTGTTTTACCTTGCAGAATATGTGGATATTTGATATATTCCAAAAATGTAGAGAATTTTTTACTTCCATATTTACAGAGTAAATGGAAGTATTGTGATCGTCCTAAAATCGAGGATCGGAACGGAGCTTCAGAAAAAACTTTTTCTTATACACATTTACTCAGAATCACTCCCTGAACAAGTGTCTGTGTGTCCGTTACGTCCGTCTGTCCGTCTGTGGTCATTTACAAAAATGGCCATAACTCTCTCATTTCTCAACCTTTTTTCAAATTTCTTGAACTGAAATGTTTGTCTCGGCAAGACCTAACACCCTGTTTAATCGGAATTTGGATAACTCACAGTACTTCCGATATATTTGCATTTTTAGTGTTTTCATTTTTATTTTTTTCCGGCCGCAAAAATGAACCGATTTGAGCGTTCTTGGTCTTAAAATCTTTGTTTTACCTTGCAGAATATGTGGATATTTTTTACATTCCGAAAATGTGGCGTTTTTTCATTTTGGGCGAATTTTAAAATTTTAATAGAGAATTTTTCGATATTTTTGGCCTAAACACCCTTAAAAGCAGTCAAAATATGATCAAATTGTGTCACAATTTTACGTTCAAAATATGGAAGTATTGTGTGTTATCTACGCACCACTGGTTTTCTGGGGAATTCTAAAATTTGCATAGTGAATTTTTTGATATTTTTGACCTAAACACCCTTAAAAACAGTCAAAAAGTGATCAAATGTTTTCAAATATGTACGTTTCAAAATATGGAAGTATTGTGTGTTATCTACGCAAAACTGGTTTTTTTTCAGCCACAAAAATGAATCGAGTTGAGGGTTCTTGGTCTTAAAATCTTTGTTTTACCTTGCAGAATATGTGGATATTTTTGTATTCAAATAACAAGGCGTACTTCAAAACCTACTACTGACTACCTACTGAATCTATTAATTCAGTTATTCACAATGAATCAAAGCAACTTAATGTAAATTTGTCTCACGCTTCCATTCAATATTATTCCTTCCACCTATGGAAACATCACATGGTGCCAGGTCATTGAAAATAGACCCTTCGCTTTCATCGACAAGAAAATTCCTATCTTCAAGTGTCTGATCGCATCGCTCATCTCCGATCGAAATGGCTACTACGGAAGGAGCCGGTTCAGCAACACAGAGTTCGAATCATGCTAAGGTAAGCCCACCAGATAAATTTTCGTTTCGAAACGAAGACTGGTGTGGATGAAGAAGACGCTATGAAAGATTTTGCCGAGTCGACGGAATTGGTGAATTGCCTCAAACAGATCAAGTCGATCATTAAATGATGAACCAAATTTTGGTTTATAGCCTGGGTGACGTCATCGCAGAGGACAATCTCGACTCGTTTCGGTTATCAGACGCCCAGAGCAAAGATTACTCGATCGTCATCTCTAAGTTCGAACAGCATTTCGTGTCAAAACATAACGTTGTTTACAAACGAGCAGTTTTCAATAAACATAAACAGAAGGAAGGTGAGTCCGTATCAACTTTCATCACAGATTTATTTACACTATCCAAAAATTGTGAATACGGTCAGCTACGAGACGATTTAATTCGAGACCGGATAGTAGTAGGGTTATTAGACCATGAAGTTGCTAAGAATAAAGCTATTTTAGCTGAACAAGTTAAAAATCAGCAATCAACTGTAAGGGGTGAGCCTGAATCGCTAGACGTGCATGCCGTCAAATCAAATTAAAGATTTAAAAATCATCAAACTTCAAGACAAAAATTAAATTTTTTGAAAAAATTTGAAAATAATCGTCAACCACATCATAAAGGAAATGCGAATCGAAGACAGATTCAAAAATGCTTCCGGTGTGGAAATGCTCCTCATCCTAAAAATACCTGTCCTGCAATTTATGCTCAAAGTTCAAAATGTTCATTCACAGGCCACTATTCAAAAATGTGCCGGACAAGAACAATAAACCAATTGGCAGAGGGATCGGATGATAGCTCTGCAACAGATCCAGATGAATTTTACATAGGAGCAGTATCAAATTGTGAAGAAGAAACATCTGGACATTGGAAAATCGAAAGTCTGGTAAATTCTATTCCTATTACTTTCAAAATCGACACAGGAGCAGACTGTTCTGTAATCACATGGCAAGACTTTTGTAAACTCAAAAATGTTAAACTTTTGAGTACAAAAGCTAAACTTTTTGGCCCAGGCAGAAAAAGGTTGGATATTGCAGGAAAATTCGCAGCCAAAATTGAATGGCATGACCAAAATTGTACTGACACACTGTACGTTACCCGCCCTAGTGCTGGTTATGAATCATTACTGGGTTTACCAGCCATATAATCGTTGAATCTTATATCCTGGCCAAACAATCAGAAGAGCAAACATACTGAAATTAACATGGTCAAAATTTTGCAGAACAATTCTCCAGATATTGTCTCAAAATACCCAAAACTTTCCACCGGTATCGGTCAGTTACAACAACCATACCACATTGAACTAGACAAAAGCGCCATGCCATACGCAATTTCATGTCAAAGGGGAATTCCGATCCCTCTGAAGAAGAAAGTAAAAGAGGAATTGGAACGTCTCGTCTCCGAGGGGATAATCGAGCAAATCGAAGAGCCTACAGACTGGTGTGCCGGGATGGTTCATGTTCCGAAGCCAGGTGGAAAAGTCCGGATCTGTGTTGATTTACAAATGCTGAATAAAAGTATCAAACGTGAACGTTTCATTATGCCCAAAGTAGAAGAATCGCTTGCTTTAATTGGAGAAGGAGCAAAAATATTCTCCAAACTCGATGCGAGTTGCGGATTTTGGCAAATTCCACTCACAAAGGAGTCTGCCAAATTCACGAGCTTTCTCACTCCATTTGGCCGATATTTCTTTAAGAAATTACCAATCGCCTCTGCCCCTGAGCATTACGAGCGTCGAGTCAGACAAACGCTAGAAGGTTTGGAAGGAGTTGTCAGTATGCAAGACGATGTTCTTATTTTTGGGAAAAACACCACCGAGCATGACCAAATGCATGACTCTATGCCGTTCTGGAAAGATTATCAAAAGCTGGCATTACTTTAAATGAAGAAAAATGTATTTTCCGAGCAAAAAGCATAAAATTTCTCAGAAATATCGTGTCCGATCAAGGGATCGCAGTGGACCCATCAAAAGTAGAAGCTATCTTAAAAGTTAAAACACCCCAAAACGTTTTGGAGCTTCGTAGCTTCTTGGGATTAGCAATGCAGTTAGCTAAATTTGTCAAAAACATCTCAGAAATTACAAAGCCACTGCGAGATTTATTAATAAAGAAAATGAATGGTTTTGGGGTCGTCCTCAAATTGAAGGATTTCAAAAACTGAAAGAAATATTAACAAACCCACCGATCCTATCCCTGTTTGACCCAAATCTTGAAACTAGGGTCACATCGGATGCCTGCAAGTATGGTATCGAAGGTTTGCTTGAGCAGAAACAAATTGACGGAAACTGGCGACCAGTCCCTATTGCTCCAGAAGCCTCAGTGAAACTGAGCAAAGGTACGCAACGCTAGAAAAAGAAGCGCTAGCTGCTACCTGGGTATCAGAACGATTTTCAGAATTCTTAACTGGCCTGCGATACACACTCGTCGTTGATCACAAACCCTTAATGTCTCTCTTGGGTGATCGAGACCTAGACAAACTAACAGCCCGAATTCAAAGGTTCAGAATGCGCCTCATGAGGTTTAATTATATAGTTCGGTATGAACCAGGGAAAACCTTACTTTCTGCAGATGCATTAGGTATCCAGAAACCCAGTTCGGTATCCTGAAAAATCAGACCTGAAATTTGAGAAAAATTTAGATGCCCTAATATCTCGCATTACTCTCGAGGTGAATTGCTCCAATCAAAATATTGAACGAATTCGGAAGGCTCAAAGTACCGATCCAACTAGCTTTGCAGTAAAACAATGCATTTTGGAGGGATGGTCAAAATCTTCCCAAACTGACCCGATGACCGCTCAATTTTTCAGGGATCGGGAAAATCTAGCTAACTTGGATGGATTGATCGTGTACTGTAATCGCCTTTTTGTTCCAGCCTTGCTCCGCCAAGAAATTCTGGAAAAAGTACATTGCGGTCACCTCGGAATCGAAAAATGCTGTCGCCGCGCCAAGGATATTGCTGAGTTCATCAGCAACTGCCACATTTGTCTTCAACACAGAACGAATCCAGTTGAACCAATGATACCAACACAATTACCTGGTAAAGCATGGGCACAAGTTGGCGCAGATGTTGGCTATCTGAATGGCAAAAATTTCATTTTACTCCAAGATTATTACTCTCGTTATCCCGAGATTATTCACGTCTCGTCCGTTTCCGCAAACAGCGTCATACAAGCGTGCAAATCTGTATTTTCTCGCCACGGAATTCCATTAATTATGCGCGCTGACGCCGGAACGCAATTTACTTCCACAGAATTCCGTAAATTTGCCGAAGAGTGGAGGATGCGAGTAGACCTCGTGAGCCCCAAACACAGTCAAGGTAATGGATTAGCAGAAGCTGCAGCTAAGACTGTCAAGAAAATCCTCAATACCTCAGATGACCCGTTCCTCAGACTACTCTCATACAGAACCTGGAGTCAGGGAAGTCACCAGCTGAGCTGTTGATGGGACGACTAAACCGAACGAACATACCCCAACTCGACCATCGTCGAACTTCAAATTTAGACAGGTTCAGAGAAAAAGAAGACCTACTCAAACAGCGACAGAAAAGGAACTTCGATCGCCGTCACATTGCCAAAAGCCTGGATCTACTTGAAAAAGGGGATAAGGCATGGATCTCAGACATGAAGAAGTATGGTGAAATCGTATCTACAGCCGCGCACCCCCGTTCCTACAACGTGGACACCGAAGAGGAATCGTCCGCAGGAATCGCGCACATCTTATTGTGGCTAACAGACGTTCGAGTGTCTGCCCTCAAGAAGATGAGGAAGATGAGGACTTCACCACCCAATCCACAACCTATTCCCGAATCAACTTCGCCGCCAAAAACATCCCCGACAGCTTAAAGTCGTTCAAGGATCCCGAACGAGCTACAAGAATCCAAAAACCCTCCATCTCCTGGAAATTCACCGACTTACGGCAAAGTGTCTCCAAACGCAATTACCACTAGAAGCGGACGCGTGGTAACTCAACCGAAAAGACTTGAATAAATATTAAGAGATTTTTACTTCCATATTTACAGAGTAAATGGAAGTATTGTGATCGTCCTAAAATCGAGAATCGGAACGGAGCTTCAGAAAAAACTTTTTCTCATACTCAGAATCACTTCCTGAACAAGTGTCTGTGTGTCCGTTAGTCCGTGTGTCCGTCTGTGGTCATTTACAAAAATGACCATAACTCCCTCAATTCTCAACCTTTTTTCGAATTTCTTGAACTGAAATGTGCGTCTCGGTAAGACCTAACACCCTGTTCAATCGAAATTTGGATAACGCACAGTACTTCCGATATATTTACATTTTTAGTTTTTTCTATTTTATTTTTTTCTGGCTACAAAAATGAACCGATTTGAGCGTTCTTGGTCTTAAAATCTTTGTTTTTCCTTGCAGAATATGTGGATATTTTTTATGTTCCGAACAACTGGCGTTTTTTGATTTTGGGCGAATTTTGAAATTTGAATAGTGAATTTTTTGATATTTTTGACCTAAACACCCTTAGAAGCAGTCAAAATATGATCAAATTGCGTCACAATTTTACGTTCCAAAATATGGAAGTATTGTGTGTTATCTACGCACCACTGGTTTTTCTTGAAATGGACAATCTACCAAAGAATTGTGCTGAGGAACACTCTAATTTGAATTTGAAACTTTGTATTAATTTTTGCTTATTACCATAGAAAAGCTGTACCTACTTAATCGAATTTAATTTACTTCGAAAGGGGGATGTATTGATAGGGAAATTTATATTAAGTGGTTTGCAACACTGACTAGAATTGAAACCTGCAGGAGGCTGTCTTGAAAAGATCAGGGATTCATTCCTATTGCCGCCCCCGTCCAAGAGACTACCTACTGTATCTATTAATTCAGTTATTCACAATGAGTCTAAGCAACTTAATATAAATTTGTCTCACGCTTCCATTCAATATTATTCCTTCCACCTACGGAAACATCACAGTTATCACCATGATGATATATGAATCATCATGCCCCATGCTGAGTCAGTGAATTGCATAGCAGGGTGATTCCAGAAAAAACTGCAATTTGACCGTACCGGGTTCTAACACCTACAGTATACACGCGATCTTTCTATTTTTATTTTTCTGTCGTTTGGCATAAGTTCGCCCAAGTCTCCTAATACTTTTGATCAATTTGGGCTTTGGATGGCGGAGAAAATCGGGTTAGAATGCCCAAAATCTCACGACCTTCACGCGAACTCAAGCACTATCACCTACTTCTGAACGTGTTTGCATCCAAATTTTTAGTGATAGCCCCCCAATTTTTCTTCACTGGTTTGTCCACTGGATATTCTAGTTTATGAATTTAAGGCATTCAAGTGGTTTAGATCAACAAACGTTTTTAAAAAACCCTGTGAAGGTCGCGTCACTGGGGTCTGGTCAAGACCTTCACACACAAAAAAGTATGTCTTCTCCTTGATGGTAGAGTTCAATGGTGTTGTTTATTGCGCTGCAACCAACTTGTCCTCAGTCAAAAACAATCCTTGGCGTGAATCACATCTGTCGCAGGACCGTCAGGAGGCTGAGTAAAATAAAACGCGACGATTCCGGAGAGAAGTCATGTTTCTGAGATACTTTTTGTCACGACCTTCACAGCAGTGACAGTAATAATAAGTTAGATTATATTCGGAAATTTTTCATCTCCATTTGGTTGCAAATCATGTGCTGATGGTGACACGAGGCCGGATTCCCCTCTACAAACAAAAGCCGCCGTCTTCATTCAACATTAGGGATACTTTCTCACGACCTTCACGGTCAAGACCGTCACGCGACCGTCACATTTCGTCGCTTAATTTCTAACATTTGCTATCCAACATTTTGGGGAAAATGAGTTCGATACACTTATTTTTATGCAAAATCTCGCGCTCCATGCGCTGAACTACTTATTTTTTCCGAAAATCCTCTAGAAGTCGCTCAAAACCTAAAAAAACGCCACATGTGCTAGCTGAAATTCGCGACCACCACTGCTATCTTCCTAGAACTACCTGATGCCGCCTAGTTTACGTTCAGGAATTATCAATGAGTGATGCATAATGACTTTCCACCAATTTTGGGCATTTACCAGGAATCTTGAAACGATTTGAACGATTAATGTAGAGGACATGGGGTGTGAAGGTCTTGACTCCAACTGTGAAGGTCGTGATCTTAAAATTAGGATTTTCTTTTTAATCTCTAAATTAGCCTTATTGCACGAAATAAGCCATTTCTAGTGAGTAGAATTAACTAAAATTACCAGATGTATAGCAGGCTTGTCACCTCTGACTTCCACAACTTAATAAGACTGATATGGCGAAATAGCTGTGATTTGCATTTTGTGTTTTTTTTTTTATTGAAGTTCAACAATATAAAACAATCTAAATTTATTTTTCCCACGTTCAACTTACAATATTAGATGTCTCGGATGATTTATTTCGTGCAATAAGGCTAATTTAGAGATTTAAAAAAAATCCTAATTTTAAGATCACGACCTTCACACCCCTTGTCCTGGACATTAATGGTTCAAATCATTTCAAGATTCCTGGTAAATGCCCAAAATTGGTTTTGGTATTAATCTGAAGGAATTATTCTATCAAATCACAGCTGAAATCCAGGTTTTGAACCAAATTTGTTGAAACCAGGAGCAAGTTCATCTACCAAAAATGCAATTTTTCGAAAAAGTTGCCTTTGAAGCCCGTTCTGATGCATTAGTTTTTTACTTAGGGCCCAAAACTGTATTTCACATATTGGTTCTGGTGACAGGTTATTTATTCCAAGAGGAATCAGGGGTTACAATCGTGTTCCCTTTTTCTCACAGGACTGCCAAACTGTGTGACGGTCTTGACCAAATTTTGCACTTTTTTTCAGTTTTTCCGTGATTTCTAATTTTGGGCTTTGTAAAGTATCTCGCCATTTATATTTTCCAAAACTAGACCTTTTTTTGGACCAGTTTCAATTAGGGGTATACGGAAAATCAAAGGTTAGTTTTTTGCCATGGCAAACCCCCAAATTGCAGTTTTTTCTGGAATCACCCAGCAATCAGTAGGATCCCTATTTTGTCACACTGTCCTCATTTTCTAATTATTTGACTTCAAAAAATCATTTTATAAGTCAGATTGTGATTTATTATTTTTATCCCAAGGAACAACACTTTGATATTGCACTTTGGCATTGCACTCTATACTCTACAGGATTACACTATGCCATGACAAGATAACCAAACACCACTATCATATCATACATCTTCGAGTAGCCTCAGAGCTAGGATGGACGATCTCTCTCCTCTCATCTAAATCGAAACTCTGACCAACAAAGGCGACGTCAATTCCATGCCTGGAACTCTGTGGTGCACTTCTCTTGGCGCAACTGCACTCGTCCGTTTTGCCAACCATCACCAGCTTTAAACAACCGATGCTCCAGGCCATTTTCTAATGTGACTCAACAATCACTTTGTCATGGATTCAAACTGACTCCTTCCGGCTAAAGATGTTCGTCGCAGAGTTGCCAAAATCCAGGAAGTGACTTCCCAATCAAGATGGAGGCATATAGTCTCAGAAGAGAACCCTTGTGGCGCAGTTTCTAGAGGAATATTACCATCCCAGCTAATCGATTAATAAAGTGGATGATCGACCCGTAATACTACGTAGCTATTGTCAGCGATCAGGGGTAGGGTCTCAGATGAAATAGCAACCTTTTTCTTTGCCTAGCTAGGTTGGCCGAAAGCTAGGCAAAGAAAAAGGTTGCTATTTCATCTGAGACCCTACCCCTGATCGCTGACAATAGCTACATCCCAGCTACTGGATCATCCACTGTGGTGGACAGGTTCTCCTTGGTTGCAAGCAGATGACACCAACTGGCCAAATCATCCATATCAAGCTCTCAAAGACTCAACTTTAGTGCATCCCTTTGCGACATTTTCGTGCCGCTGAGAAGAGGAACGTTTGCGCTAATGAATTTTCATGTGGGTTTCACTGAAAAACGCAAATTTTTACGTCGTTGGAGCCATATAAAATTGAGTGAAAATTCAACCCGAATCTGAGGCTGGCTGATCGGAGACAGCTGATAGCAGCCAACGGATCACGCGGACAAGTATCGATCATCTGTTAGTACTATAATCTACCGATAGATATATATGCCCATTAAGAGACCACCTCATCACTCAAACGGGCGAACGAAAATCATCACTCGTATCATCATCAAGTATCAACTCCACCTATCGATCCCAACAGAGGACCTAGCAATTCTCAAGGTTTGTTTGTGCCGGCCGTTTTCTATGTTTCTATAAATCTTACTATAATTCGCAAGTGTGCCGAAACCAAAACAAAGTAGAAACGGCATACTTAACTATCTCAATATTCATATATTTCGTACTAAGATAAGAACTATCGCCGAAATGAGTCAAGACATTAAAGAAATTCTGAGTGCCATGATCCATGATGAGTGATAATCCGCTCGAACACGGCTCAAACAGCTGGTCTACAGAAGGATATTTCTCTCTTTCATACAAAACTAGACTCTTGTCTCGTACGCATCCACGAAATTGAGGAAAGGAGCGATGGACTGGAAAGAATAGTGGAGAAGCAGCTGACAGAGATAAGGGGGCTGAAAAGGGAGATGTACAGGAACAGATTCATGATAAGGGGATTAGACGACAGCGGCGTGGAGTCAGACAACCTGACGTCCTGGGTTCTTAGAAAAATAGAAGCTGCAACATCAATCAAATTGGCTGTTAGCTCCATCTCCTCCAGCAGGAGGCTCACGCCACATCCGAAGGGATCAATCCTACTGCATTTTTTCTCCCCAGAACAACGAGAACTACAATTCAAAAATCGAGACGCACTGGGAAACAGCAACATTCGGCCGTCCGAATACTATCCCCATGATATAGTTCTAGAGAGAAATGTACTATACGATTTTAAAAGAAATCTCGGGGAATGAGGAGACTCCTCGGCCTTCGTCAGATACGATAAAATCGTATACTCAGGAAAAAGTTATGGTGTTGAGGACCTTGATGCATTCCCTAGGCCTTCGGCGCAAAAAGAACAAGCCCCAGCACCGCGACCGAACGCTCACAGAAGCACAACGAAGAAATTTGGAACGTAACACAAAACTAATTATACTAGGAACGAAATAAAATTTATTTCATTTAAAATTTGTATGATTTAATCATACAAACTTATATACTAAATTACAGCTCGTTGAACGTGTAAACCTATGGAAATTTACGATGTTGCTGCATGAAAAGCACGAGATCGATTTCACTAACTGCCTCTTGTTAAATGAAGTAATCAAGTCTCACTACGGACCCCTCTATTAAGCATGTAATTGCTTAAATACAGATATTTATTCATTCATTTATTCCTTGATCGAGACAGTGTCTGGCGGGTAGTAGGACGAATTAGACATGCAGAAATACCATACACGCAACGCCATCTAATTTTGCTGCCACACAAATGTCATTTCTCCTACCTCATGATTGACTACTACCATAAACTATATTGCCGTCCTGGGCCAAACGCTTTGCAGACAGTCATCCAGCTACAATTCTGGATCCCAGCGCTGTGTCGCCTCATTAGGCATCGAGGGTTCAAAAGCTTGAAATGTTACAAATCAAAGGCTAATTCTCACCCACCATTCATGGGTGACTTACCAAAATTCAGAGTCAATGGTGGACGAACATTTCAGCATGTAGGGCTCGATTTCGCTGAACCGTTCCCACTGAAAGAGTTGTCAGCAGTTGGTAAAACGTATTTGTTTCTCTACGTCTGCATGGCCACCAAGGCCATCTAGAACCAAGAGAGGACTCGTAACCGACGTCTACAGCGAATGTGGGAGTAACTTCCTGAGAGCAGCATCTCATTCAAAGGAAGTGTACCAATGGTTCTCTTCCCAAACATCAAAACAAGAATTGCTGGACTATGCTCTCAAGATCAACATTCATTGGCATTTCAACCCCCCACACATGGGAGGTACCTGGGAGGCAGGAGTAAAATCCGTCAAACGCCACCTACGGTTGATGTCAGGTCAAACTCCACTCACCTATGACGAATACAGTACTCTCTTCTCTAAAATTGGGGAAATCCTCCTGTCCATTATGCCCTCTCTCGACAAACCCAAACAAATCAGACTACCTATCCCCGGGCCATTTAATGGAGGGCGGTCCGCTGGTCGTTGCACTTGAGCCCTCTTTACTGGACGAGAAGGAAGGTCTGCTAACGCGATGGCAGCTTGTAAGTCGCAAGGCAGAATATTTCTAGGAAAGATGAAGTACGGAGTACTTGGCAACGCTTGAAACTTGACCAAAGTGGCTTCAACGCAAGGAGAATGTGCAGATTGGTGATCTCGTCCTGCACAAGGAGGATTCATCACCACTTCACTGGAAGACAGCTCGGATCATCGATTTGCATCCAGGACGTGACAATATAGTTCGCGTTGCTACAATGCAAACCGGCAGGTCGTCATTCAAAGACCAGTGGTAAAACTCATTCCTCTCCTTCCTCTATCTTCTCCTTTTTATCCTTGAAATTTGATCCCAAATTTGGTGGGCGGCATGTTTGAGTTGGTTCACCAGCAAATTAATCAGGCTGACAAGTTAGGCGTCATTTAGCGTGAGTTGGACTGATAGGGGGAAGCGCCAGCAAGTACAAGGTCGCAGCATCCTTCGTTTTGCTCCAAATTGGGTCTCCGAATCCCACGCCAATTTTATTTTCTTCTGCATTCAAATTCGTCGTCGAACTCTGTGAGTGATGTGATTGCTTTCACCGAAATTTGGAAAATTATTATTCCTTTGACGGGCCTCTGACCATGTCGAATCGCCATTCCAGATTGGACATCAAGTCACAGTTGATCGTTTGATTTCTATCCTCCACGCACCAAACCAAACCATTGGCGGTCAAATTTTGAGTCGTCGCCTCCAGTGTATTTCAACTCTATTCGTCTACTCGCCCTGAGTTCAAACAGAACAACAATTCCGTCAGCGCAATCGTCGACAGCCACATCGAAACGGTCAGATCCTTTATACTCATCTCTAACCCCAAATGAAAACTTCATTATGGTCCAAACCATAATTCTGGCTTAGAAATTTGATTGACCAAACTGAACATAACTAATTCCTATTTCTATTGTGAGAGGAGCTCCCTATGTTCACAACTAATTGTAAACAGCAATTACATTTATTTTACCTATAAGAAGTCTGATGCTTATTTGACCTGCTGTAACCAATACATTTTTTTTTCAACAAATTTGTGGCCTGCGCCAAACAGCACGCTACATGGGTGGTTCACCAAGCACACACTCTACTAATAATGGACAGTATACTTCACACTTGGGTCAGAGGAAGGTTAAGGGGTCGAATGAGAGACCGTCATACACAAAAACCATACAAGGGAAAGCTAAACTATGGACATGAAAACATGCTGCATGAGAGAAACCCATGAATCAAATTATTTAGTGAGTTTCTTGAGGGTGGGTCATATAGGTAAGGCAGACTCAGGTTACGCCAACGTTTCGGAAAATTTATTTCCCATCATCAGGGCATAATCCTTTCTACGGTCTTATATAACGTGAGGTTTTACGTTATATAAGACCGTAGAAAGGATTATGCCCTGATGATGGGAAATAAATTTTCCGAAACGTTGGCGTAACCTGAGTCTGCCTTACCTATATGACCAACCCTCAAGAAACTCACTAAGTAATCGAGTGGTCGAGAACATTTTGAAAAAAATCAAATTATTATTCGTGAGAAAGAATTTATTTATTATTATCAAGATGAAGATCAAGATGATTTATTAATTATTATTATTATTTATTATTATTAAGAATTTATTTATCAATTATTGATATTAAATTATAATGATAGAATTATTCAAACGACAAGGGTGGTATGAATACGCTCTTACCTGCCCGACAAGATCGTGATTGCTTTCAACCAGTTCTGCATACGTTGTAAGGAAGTCTTTCATTTGCTTCAAGTGAAGTTCTTCGACTTCTTGAAAACGCTGAAAACCGAAGAATAAGCAACATAGATAATAACGTAAGGCCTTATTTTGAATTTTGAATCTGACAACTGTAGTTCTCATCAAATAATCAAGCTCACTTTGCACGCCAGGGACATTTTCTTTTCGAAGTCTTCTTTGATCAACCCGTATTTCTCAATTAGTGTTTTATATTCATCTTGCGCTTTCTTCAGTTTCTGTTCCGCTTTTTCCAATTCCCGAGGGGAGGCATTTTCTTTTTTCAGCTTGTAAAGTTCAAACCCCTTTTGCTGGTAAGAATCACGGGCCTTTTGAAGGGTTATTGAAGTCGATTGAATTGCTTGCACGACCTCTAGCGTACCACCTTCTTCTTCTTTGACCTAAAATTCCAAAAGATTCAAACTGACAATAACACTGGAAAAAACTGGAAATTCTTACACAGGAGTTAATAGGGAGTTTTTGGAGATACGTGTCCCGATCACCCGGGAGAGAAACCCGGGAAAAACACTAAAAAAATTCTAAACCCTCACCTTTTCCGATCGGATTCCCCAGACAACAAGTCGAAGCAAACCACAACTTTTAGGACTAGTTTCATCAAAATCGGATCAGCTGATTGTGAGCCTCTGATTTGCATGATCGCGACATCTAGCGACTGCAAAGCTAAGTCTCACAACGGCCACGAGTCAGAGGACGTTGGCTCCGGTTTCAATCACCGATCGAGGAATCACCGAGAGCACCAGACCCACCTGTTTCGGCGGACGCTGGAACAAACTCAGCCAGCAGCCGAACGGTCGCCATCCGCGAACCACGAACGGGTAGCTACCGCGAAACGGGCGCGCGCGGGTGAGTGTCATCCAAACAGGACAGGTCAGAAACTCTCTTTTTTAAGGAATAAGTCTAAGTTTTGTTCTTCAAATTTATTTCAAGTAAGTTTAAGTTCCTTGGAGTGAGGAAAATTCTTCTTGTTCAAATAAATTCTTCAGGGCTTAGTTCACGTTTGATAATACGTTGGATCAAATATTAAGTTTAACTTTTTTTTCCATGTTTTTGTTGTAAATTATATTTCCTATTTTTCTATTCAATTCACAAAAACGTTTTTTAATTAACCATCAACCCGAAGTAATCTTTTCAAGGTACCAAATTCCAGGGAAGAAGGTAAGCTGGTTTTGGGCCAATAAATTGAACAGGATTAAGGTGAAGCCTGTTGGTTTATTCGCTCCAAAACAACAGCTTATAATTTTTTCCCAATTTAGCAGTAGGGTTCTGTCTTTTTTTTTTATAATTTTACGTACGGCTACTATGAGTATCAGTTCAAATTTCACTTAATTCAGTGCCTTAGCCATTGACCAAATTGTGAGTCAATTATCTTAAAACAGCCCATGTCTCACTACTATGTCCGTAGAACGATGGTTGAATGATGGTAGAATGAAGTAACGACCAGTGGAGTGTACAGGTTGGAATGCTCAACCCCAGGATGCAATTGTGAGTATATAGGAAGAACATCCCGGTCAGCTGGAGATCGGTGGAAGGAGCATGAAGATACAAAGAGAAGAATGGACAACATTAATTCCACCATCGACAAGGTCACTAAAGACTTGGAGGAACTGGATCAACTCATCGCAAAAAGCTTGATGGGACCCCAGAGGCGATTGCGAGAAAAAAAGAAGAGTGAGAAGATAAAGATCTTGGAGAAAAAGAAGAAAACTCTCTCAACCTACGAGCATCAATCTGCCTTTGCCAAGCACCTCGTTCAGGAAGGACATGAATTCAGACGGGAGGAAGAAGCCAGCCTGATCCACCAAGAAAGACAATTCTTTAGGCTTGCTGAGCTGGAAGCATTGGAGATTTTCCTCTCTGAAGAAAATCCACAGACCTCAACGTTGAACGAAAAGTTGGAACGAGTTTCAACTTTGTTCCATAAGTTTGTTGAGTGGAGAAATATGTTTTTGGAGCCAGGAAATAGTGGGTAGCAGTAACTTGGTAGTGTCTGCGTAGAGTTCCTGTAAGACACTGGAAGGAAGAAGAGGAATAGGATGGACAACGTGCAACTGTGCAACCTCCATGTGTAATCTAATCATTTCACATGACTTTTTTTTGACATTATTCGTTTCGTAAATCACTAAATTTGTTAAGTTATTCTTGGTGAGTAATATAAACTAATCTAGTCAGGATCAAATAAATTAAATATTCCTAGTAGGTAAAGTTAAATGCTGTGAAATAGTGTGCAATCGGTTTTGGAGGTGTAGAACTGGCCTAGGGTTTAATAAGTACCTACAAATTGTATATCTGTCGTTAAAAAATTCTTCTTAAAAATTAGTCGTTATTTTTCATTGTTGTTTCAGCTAATGCTAATGATGGCGTAAAAGCCGAAAAGCTTCCCCAACATTAAACAGATCTGAGTGGAACTGAAGTCAACAGTTATTCAAACCCCTAGGGTAAAGGCACCAATTACTGACACTTTAAGGATTTTCTTTTTGGTTTTTCAACCATTTCTCCCGTATTTATCAACCGATCCTCACAATTTAAATTTTTTCCGTTAGGCCAACATTGGATTTTTCCATTTCACCCCTTAAAATTATCAATATAACAAGCCAAATAATTTTTTTTGTCCAAAATATGGATACGTCTTTTTTCACCTATTACTGACATGCATGCCCCAATTACTGGCGGTGTGAGGAACCAATTACTGACATCCTGAATCAACTTCAATTCAATTGTATTTCCAACTTTAAAATAGAAAAGTAATCCTCTCTATAATACTAGGTACCTAGTATAGGTCAAAATCACAAAGTAGGTAATCAAAATATCTGTTTTCATGCGATTTCTGGCCCTCATGCGTTCAGCTTGTATAAGTAATCCCATCGGCATTGTTACGAACACAGCATGCCACGCGGATCTTCTCGTGTTTATTGTGGATGAAAGATCGACCCATGAAACGTTTACTGATGTCAGCAGATCAGGGGTAGGGTCACCGTAAGAAAACTGCCTCTTTCGATGTATTGTAACACCTTCATCAGGGCCTATAAAAACAATGCAGAACAACCAAATTAAGGATATAACAAAACAACTAATATCTAAAATTCAAGAGATTAGTTGTTTTGTTATATCCTTACTTTGGTTGTTCTGTATTGTTTTTATAGGCCCTGATGAAGGTGTTACAATACATCGAAAGCTCGGCAAAAGAGGCAGTTTTCTAACGGTGACCCTACCCCTGATCTGCTGACATCAGTTCTCGTGTTCATTAGGCATAAATGTGGTTATGTAGTCGCCCTCTCCTACAGTTTGGATTTCAATGACGTTTTGTCTTGAGTTCAACGGCGTTTTGTCTTTCTCCAACTCGTCTTCTTCATTACTTATCGATTACTAACACAAGTGTCAGTAATTGGGTAAAGTCACATTTCTGGATACCCAATTCCTAACACCACAACAAACAATGTTTTATCAGTAGTTTGTGCCGGAATGGTGTATTCTTACTATCAACCAGTGGTGCGTAGATAACACACAATACTTCCATATTTTGAAACGTAAAATTGTGACACAATTTGATCATATTTTGACTGCTTTTAAGGGTGTTTAGGCCAAAAATATCGAAAAATTCACTATTAAAATTTTAAAATTCGCCCAAAATGAAAAAAACGCTACATTTTCGGAATGTAAAAAATATCCACATATTCTGCAAGGTAAAACGAAGATTTTGAGACCAAGAACGCTCAAATCGGTTCATTTTTGTGGCCGGAAAAAAATAAAATAGAAAACACTAAAAATGCAAATATATCGGAAGTACTGTGCGTTATCCAAATTCCGATTAAACAGGGTGTTAGGTCTTGCCGAGACAAACATTTCAGTTCAAGAAATTTGAAAAAAGGTTGAGAAATGAGGGAGTTATGGCCATTTTTGTAAATGACCACAGACGGACAGACGGACACACGGACAGACGGACACACGGACACACAGACACTTGTTCGGGAAGTGATTCTGAGTAAATGTGTATAAGAAAAAGTTTTTTCTGAAGCTCCGTTCCGATTCTCGATTTTAGGACGATCACAATACTTCCATTTACTCCGTAAATATGGAAGTAAAAATCAATATTGGAGCGGTGAAAAAAAAAATTGCATGTAGAAACAAAGATGAAACGGTTATAATGGACGAAATAGCGACTTACCTCCTTAGCAAAACCACTAACGATTTCGAAAGCAAATGTAAGACTGATGATAAAACTTTGTTCCTGAACTAATTATCATCAATTCTGACAAGATTTTGGCTGGAATTGGTAGCCAGTCATTGTGGCATTGACTTTGCGCCAATTTCGAATTCCCAGGGTGCCTGAAGCGCTTATTTTTTAAGGTTGAATGAGCATGTGTCAGTAATTGGGGTGGTGTCAGTAATTGGGGTGGTGTCAGCAATTGGTGCCTTTACCCTATATCAATTAGCCGGTCAAATGAACAGAAGATAGTTTATTGAAAGAAAAATATAAATAAAAATAATACGTGAAAAAAAAAACTTTCCGGGGGTGTTGTAAAAAAAAAAAATTCCAACCGATAACAAAGGAACATTCTTTCAGGAGAAGAAGAACACTAAAATCATTCATCACTCATTTTTGTAGCCAGGAAAAAATAAAATAGAAAACACTAAGAGAGCTAATATAGTTCATTAGAACTCAAACAAATCCGCCAAAACCAGAAAAAGGAGAAACCCGCATCAAGAAATCTGGGACCAAGAATTTTTTTTTCAAAAGTTCGAGAAAAACTCCCTATCCTATGGTAAATCAGTCGAAAAATCCGAGAAAATGCTCAAAAATTCCAAACCCGTGGCATTAACTTTAATACAGGAAATTTTCGGGAGACGTGTTAAACACCATGTAGAAAATGTCAGATAAGTAGGAAGTAGTGTAGACAATGATAAAAAGCTGTCAGACGCAAAATTTTTTACCATCATTTGGCCGACTTTGGTTGACTTATAGGTAGGATCAGTTGTAATCAACTGGTTGGATTAGTCCAAAATTTTGGATTTTCGACCAAGGGCAGTTGTGTTTAGACTAATGAACACTTTCTGTGTCGTTTTCGAGCCAATTCAAAACACGACACGGATGCCGGGGGGAGTAATATGGATCAAGTGGCTGTTCCATGATTTTTCAGGGTTTGTGGTTGGAGGATTGGGTTGAAAATTTTTGACCGCTTTCACGTATTTTCGAGCATGGAATCCGAATTTGGCAATGCTGATGACGTCAGAAAATTCCTTGAACGATAATCGCAAAAAAGCTTGAAAAAATCATATAGACGATAATTAATTGGTCAGACGGTGAGCCAGGAAGAAATTCCACGTGAACGAAAATGTTTGTCTTGATCTAAGGAATACTGAAAAATCCACATAGTAAAAATATGTCAACACCTCGGTCGTGGCATGGATTTTAAAATTTCAAAACGCTCTCGTGGTCACCACTCTCAAAATTGTGAGCTCTCGTGGCTTTTCCTGGATTGGAACGGCCGAGACAAAAATTTGGATATGAGTTTCCGATCAGCCGTTCAAAAGCTGTTTTAATTTGAAGATTTCAAACGTTTTCAAACTCCATTTTCGGCCATGAGGAAGCCATTTATCGAAAAAACGTTCCTTACAAAAGTTGCACAAAATTAGATTTCCCATAAGCTTACGATATAACAAAACCGATAAATTAACCGGCTAACGTATTTGATTTCTTCAGCCCCTTCCCCTGGCTACCATGAACTTCTGACAGGGTTGGCCAAAGTTTTCCAGCCTTACTCTGGCCAAGACGAATACTTAGAGGCACGGGTCGATGGGGTTCCGACCAGGGGTTAAGGAATAAAACGCGAGGACAGCCCTGTTTCTCAAGAAATTTGGACTTGGCCGACTTTGGCCTCGATTTTGACCGTGAAAAAGTGAACTTAGGGATGGTAAATACTCAGGGAAAATGTTGGACACTTCCTGAGGATTTAGAATCCGACGTCTCCTAACTTTTGATGTTCTACCGTTCTCGAGATATCAGCAAAAAACACCGAAAAACTTTCAAAATCCGTTAAAAAAAAAAAAAAAATAACTAGACAACCCCAACCGAACCCATCAAAATTTAGGTAAAAAACCCCTTTTGACCATACACCTAAAATCAACGCATCACACCGAAAAACCCATAAAAACCTTCTTCAAAAACGTCATTTTTTCAACTTGAGTAACCTCCTTTTTGTAGTTGGTAAAAAAGGTTGAGAATTGAGGGAAATATGGATATTTTTGTAAATGCTCACAGGCGGAGGAACACTCGTTCAGGGATTCTGAATAAAAGTGTAGGAGTAAAAGTTTCCCAATTTGATTATATCAAGACTACAATACTTCCATATAAGTCGTAAATATGGAAGTAAAAAGTGATTTAATCAGGTTCCTCTCATTCCCACACACACTCGCAATGATCACCCAAATCTAAAAATACATCCACAGGGAGACCAGCAGGGAACCTTGTAGTGTAACCATTGTTGGAAGACTTTGGTGAGTACTTACCTAAACCTAAATTTTAAATTTAATACAGTCCACTATAAATAGGTATGCATTAAATAGATCATTGTGGTTGGTCGCCACCAATCATAGAATGAGCCACAACGCAAATTGCCCCCAGAGATAGATTCGTGGAAAATTACGCACCGATTTGTGCTTTCGATGCAATTCTTCAGCATATTTACTGACTTCCTTCACCAAGTCACCCACTTTTTGCACCATTTGCAAGTGCAAAGTGGCCAACTTCTCAGCAGTAGTTCTCAACAGGACCCAGAGAGGGGCAAAGGTTCCCTGGGAGCAGCCGCTGCTCGCTTGTTTGGCGAGTTTACTCACAAGTTTCCAATTGTTCTCCTCAATGTTCGAACTGAAAGCATTTGAACATTATACAATAGATGGATGAGTCATGTGGTTTTTGGTTCATTTTTCTTAAGAAACGAACCTTTGTAATTGGTCAGGAGGAAAAATTTTAACACCCCCTGAAAATTTGTTGGCTTACGTTTCAAGGGGTGCAGAATCCAAATCTGCAATAAAAAGTTTTTGTTCGTCCCCCGTACGCCGTCCAGGGCTTTTCAGGGGGAACAAGTAGTCATAAATTTTTGAAATTTTCACCAAAAATCAGGCTTTGTATTTAGTTGGTCCTAACCTCTCGACAGAACCCTACCTTGATTTTAAAGTGAGTAAATCAGCTGTTGAAGTGGGAAAAAATTCGAGCATTTCAGGAAAAGTGCAACATAGGCATGGGAGGCATCATTTTTTTAAGAGTTTTCTTTGCTGAATCGAATGAGACCTTCACCACGTCGGTAGCTTCAACCATTTAGGATTTGTTGCAGTTTTAGTGAAACATTTTTGAGTTGTTTAAAATTTCTCCAATTCGAATTATTATTGTTAAGAATTCTTAATAACTCGAAAACTACTAGAGCTACTAAATTCGTTTTCCACCCGTTGGAATCCCACAAAAACTTCTGTCCTCCCAATATCTTCAATTTAAGAATTTGGTCCTGGAAAAAGTTGAGAATTCGGCCATGGTGCTTAGATACGGTAGATTGATTTTCGACTTACAACCACTAGCCTATTACACCAACAAGGTGATGCATTCAGATTAGACAGGTTGCGCTTGGAAACATGAAAGAAATACAAGCTTTAACAATGGTTCTGAGGCATTCTTGGGGAATTTTTAATTTCATCATTCAGAGAATTTAATAATAATCATTTCTCTGTTAATTATGAAGGTGATTAAGAATAGATTAAATGGCGAATTTAACAAAATTAAACGATGTGCTGAGTTGAAGAAATTTGTAGTCAGATACCTATCGAGATAGGTATCTATCAAGCAAAGTGGACAATGTAGCTTTTTTGCCGGGTTGAAAAAAAAAAGTTTTTCTAAATCTCTTCTAAAATACAAATTTATACTGAAATTCCAGAATAATAACACCTAAATTCCGTGTTTAACGAGTACCTATATGTCATAAGGTTTGTCTCAATTTTTCTCAAAACTTATTTGCATTTTCACTTAAATGACAAGAAACGATTTTTCCAAGCATAATGCTGTTTTTCCTTTCACCAACCCAAGAACATAATTGTTAATGTATCAAACTGGAATTTATTCCCATTTTCATGGACAAATTAACATTGTCGTGTGTCCCAATTCACATTGGCATGGACCCGAATTTGAAATTCAAATTTTTGACTTGTAAAAGTGATTCAAGCGCTGCCATTACGCTTCTTACTATGGAAGGGTAAGGGGAAAGAACAGGAAATGTCCATTTTTCCCAAAAACAAGCTTAATAGCGCATTCTATAGGAATTCAAAGGTACTAACCATACAGTGAAACTCCAAGGGGAAAAAGTATAAATGTCGCACTGAGAAGCAGTGAAAGATTCGGTGTAAGGGGGAAAAACAAGGAGTATACAATACAAAACCTGCTTTTTCTCCAAAAGTACTTCTTCTGACATTCCTCGTTCCTTCCCCTTACCCTTCAAATGTAATCCATTAAAAAAATTTCACCAACTTTGAAAACATTTTCTACAAAAACTTTCTCTGATCAAAATTGCCTCTAGTTTAAGAATCACCCATAATAGGTATTTGGTATCGAGATGCTTAATTCTTGCACTGGCTTACTCATTTTCTAAATGTTTTTATTCAATAATAAACCAAATTGGGTACCAACTATCTCTTACAAACGGTGGGTTTCCTCATCTCCGATTAAACGTAAGCAGGACTGTATTGGTATCAGTCACAGACCTCTAAACCAAGTTACGAATAATAACTATGCCCTGCTCAACTATACAAGAAGGGGAAATCCACTCTAAAACCTAACTAGCAGATGATCAAAATAATTAAGAACTAGGATGTAAGTTGAAGGAAATCCATACCGTTCACGTAAGAACTCAGCCAGCTCCTTGCTGGCAACCAGCCCATGCTTCATATTTTGATACAGCACATCAAACCCATTGTTCTTCTCACCCTGCAATCAATATTACGCAACTGAGTGATTATCAGAAAATGTGCAAATAAACCTTTCAACCTGAAAAGTACGTGCCAGTCATAGGAGAAAAATCAAAACCATTCACCTCCTTTTGTTTTACAATTCTATCTCTATATTAGATTTACAAGTAGTGAGTATAAAAATAAAAAAGGTATTATTTTGACTCCCTCACTGTGTCTGACCTCCTACGTCCTACACTTTGAAAATTCTTATTCGATCAACAATTCAGGTTTTGTTTCATTTTACCAACTGATTTGATCAGTTGCTGCATCAGGATTCCAATAAAAATTACCCCTCAATATTTTATGTAGTCAGTAAAAAAAATATATACCAAAAATGGTATGTCCGAACGTTTTGGCTTCACTCCCTCACTTAGAATGTTCGGTTAGATAGCGCGGAGGGGAACGCCTTTGAATGTCTGGGGAGGGGACTGGTCAGTGAAGTGAAGCCCCTTGGAAGATCGCCAAATGACTCATCAATCGCCTAGTTTGGTCCGGGATAAACGTTCTTGGAGTAGAGACAGCGTGTGGCCGAATTCACCTTCACTCCCTCACTTCCAAAACCAGTGGTGCGTAGATAACACACAATACTTCCATATTTTGAAACGTAAAATTGTGACACAATTTGATCATATTTTGACTGCTTTTAAGGGTGTTTAGGCCAAAAATATCAAAAAATTCAGTATTAAAATTTTAAAATTCGCCCAAAATGGAAAAACGCTACATTTTTGGAATGTAAAAAATATCCACATATTCTGCAAGGTAAAACAAAGATTTTAAGACCAAGAACGCTCAAATCGGTTCATTTTTGTGGCCGGAAAAAAAATAAAATAGAAAACAATAAAAATGCAAATATATTGGAAGTACTGTGCGTTATCCAAATTCCGATTAAACAGGGTGTTAGGTCTTGCCGAGACGAACATTTCAGTTCAAGAAATTTGAAAAAAGGTTGAGAAATGAAGGAGTTATGGCCATTTTTGTAAAAGACCACAGACGGACAGACGGACACACAGACACTTGTTCAGGAAGTGATTCTGAGTAAATATGTATAAGAAAAAGTTTTTTCTGAAGCTCCGTTCCGATTCTCGATTTTAGGACGATCACAATACTTCCATTTACTCTGTAAATATGGAAGTAATGAGGTGAGTTCCTTGGTAATTTTGGTTCATTTTTCTTAAGAAGGTTAGGTCTTGCCGAGACAAACATTTCAGTTCAAGAAATTTGAAAAAAGATTGAGAATTAGGGGAGTTATGGCCATTTTTGTAAATGACCACAGACGGACACACAGACACACGGACACACAGACACTTGTTCAGGAAGTGATTCTGAGTAAATGTGTATAAGAAAAAGTTTTTTCTGAAGCTCCGTTCCGATTCTCGATTTTAGGACGATCACAATACTTCCATTTACTCTGTAAATATGGAAGTAAAAACGTTTTTACTTCCATATTTACAGAGTAAATGGAAGTATTGTGATCGTCCTAAAATCGAGAATCGGAACGGAGCTTCAGAAAAAACTTTTTCTTATACACATTTACTCAGAATCACTTCCCGAACAAGTGTCTGTGTGTCCGTGTGTCCGTCTGTCCGTGTGTCCGTCTGTGGTCATTTACAAAAATGGCCATAACTCCTTCATTTCTTAACCTTTTTTCAAATTTCTTGAACTGAAATGTTTGACTCGGCAAGCCCTAACACCCTGTTCAATCGGAATTTGGATAACGCACAGTACTTCCGAGATATTTGCATTTTTAGTGTTTTCTATTTTATTTTTTTCCGGCCGCAAAAATGGACCGATTCGAGCGTTCTTGGTCTCAAAATCTTCGTTTTACCTTGCAGAATATGTGGATATTTTTTATATGCCGAAAATGTGGCGGTTTTTTATTTTGGGCGAATTTTAAAATTTGAATAGTGAATTTTTTTATATTTTTGAACCAAACACCCCCAAAACCAGTCAAAATATGATCAAATTGTGTCAAAATTTTACGTATCAAAATATGGAAGTATTGTGTGTTATCTACGCACCACTGGTTCTAAATCCCCATCTAAAATACAAATATATACTGAAGTTTTAGAATAATAACAACTAAATTCCGCGTTTCAGAAGTACCTATATGTCAAAAGGTTTGTCATTTCAATCGAAAAATGAACCCCTGTGCAGAATTTGCAGATCTCTTCGGATACACAGAAAACTAATGTGCACATGACACTGATCTACTTAGCAGCGTTTTTACTTCCATATTCACAGAGTAAATGGAAGTATTGTGATCGTCCTAAAATCGAGAACCGGATCGGAGCTTCAGAAAAAACTTTTTCTTATACACATTTACTCAGAATCACTTCCCGAACAAGTGTCTGTGTGTCCTTCTGTGGTCATTTACAAAAATGGCCATAGCTCCCTCATTTCTCAACCTTTTTTCAAATTTCTTGAACTGAAATGTTTGTCTCGACAAGACCTAAACCCCTGCATAATCGAAATTTGGATAACGCACAGTACTTCCAATACATTTGCCTTTTTAGTGTTTTCTATTTCATTTTTTTCCAGCCAAAAAAATGGACCGATTTGAGCGTTCATGTTCTCAAAATCTTCGTTTTACCTTGCAGAATATGTGGATATTTTTCACATTCCATAAATTTAGCGAATTTTTTTGGCGAATTTTAAGATTAGCATAGTGAATTTTATGATATTTTTGACCTAAGGGGCCGTTCAATAATTACGTAAGGACATTTTCTGATTTTTTGACCCCCTCCCCTCCCCCCTTGTAAGGATTTAGTAAGATTTTAAAAACCCCCTCCACCCACCGATAATTCTTACGTAAGATTTTGACTTTTGGTGAATAAAAAAAATACGAAATCGTTACGTTTGCTTTTAGTTTTGAGGAAAAACACGCAATTTATGGATATTTTTTGTGCTTTTTCTGGCCTTTTGAACAATAGCTGCTTATTTAGGCGCTGAAAACTCACACTCAAAAGTCTTACGTAAGGAAGCATTTACCCCCCCCCCTCGATCCTTACGTAATTATTGAACGGCCCCTAAGCACCCTTAAAAACAGTCAAAATATGATCAAATTTTGTGAAATAAGTGCGTTCCGAAATATGGAAGGATAGTGTGTTATCTACGCACCACTGGTTTTATTGGTAATTGAAAGAATGATAACTCAAGTGCCCTGCCATATCAGCTGGTGAATTTTTCAATCAAAATTGAACTAAAAATGGGTGAAAGATCAGATGAAGTATTGTCACTTATCTATTCACCACCTTTTTGTAACTAAAAACTACCGTGAACGTGTGTTGTTCATGTTGTTTGTATTCATTATTTTTGAGGCTTGATCATTTCAACGAAATCAATCTCAAGAGATCTTCTGTCGAGGTATGTCCGGTCCTCCAAAAATGTCTGGCATGTCATTATTAGGAATTTCCTATCTGCAGCACCTAGTTCATTTAAGTGCATAAAATGTCATTTTGGTACAATATTTCCAATAATGTACTACCAGGACTGAGAAAAGTGCAAAAAACCGATTCCACATGGAATATCCAAGGTCTTTAACCCCACAACGGAGATTCCGGATTCCCGGAAACTGCGATTCGGTTCTTAGTAAGAGAACGTTTCGTTTAGCCACCAACTGAATCGTGTGGACAGAAATTAGGAAGGGGGGCGTACAGTGCAGGTGCAGGTATGGGCTGGACAGATGAAGTTATGAGTGTTTGGGAGGGGTAGGGGTGCCGGGCGCTGGTGAGGGTTGAATTCCCCGGGAAGGGTGGGGGCACGCATATTTTCTTCTTGTACCTATTTATCCATCATTGTGAAAACGTACCATTCAAGCATCATTGAGCTCACCATGGACCATTACTCCACAAATGACATGATGATAAACCGGCCTACTCCAACTATTTGAACTTTATTTTCTGAGATACCCAAACAAATAATGTACCCATGTCACTGATCTACTTGTCATTTCAATCGAAAAATGAACCCCTGTGCAGAATTTGCAGATCTCTTCGGATACACAGAAAACTAATGTGCACATGACACTGATCTACTTAGCAGCGTTTTTACTTCCATATTTACAGAGTAAATGGAAGTATTGTAACCGTCCTAAAATCGAGAATCGGAACGGAGCTTCAGAAAAAACTCTTTCTTATACACATTTATTCAGAATCACTTCCCGAACATGTGTCTGTGTGTCCGTCTGTGGTCATTTACAAAAATGGCCATAGCTCCCTCATTTCTCAACCTTTTTTCAAATTTCTTGAACTGAAATGTTTGTCTCGTCAAGACCTAACTCCCTGTTCAATCGGAATTTGGATAACGCACAGTACTTCCGATATATTTGCATTTTTAGTGTTTTCTATTTTATTTTTTTCCGGCCACAAAAACGGACCGATTTGAGCGTTCTTGGTCTCAAAATCTTCCTTTTACTTTGCAGAATATGTGGATATTTTTTATATTCCAAAAGTGTAGCGAATTTTTTTTCTGGCGAATTTTCAAAATTTGCTTAGTGAATTTTTTGATATTTTTGACCTAAACACCCTTAAGAACAGTCAAAATGTGATCAAATTTTGTCATATATGTACGTTTCAAAATATGGAAGTATTGTGTGTTATCTACGCACCACAGGTTGTGAATGACCACAGATGCACACACGAACTAGCGGACACACAGACACTTGTTCAGGAAGTGATTCTGAGTAAAGTGAATTAGTAGGAAAAGCTTTTTCTGAAGCTCCGTTCCGAGTGTCGGTTTTAGGACGGTTGCAATTCCTCCATTTGCTATAGGTATGGAAGTAAAAAGCAGGTAATGAATGGTAAGTCTAATCAACATGATTATTATATGTTTCAGTATCTCCCAATATTATTCACTTGGTATTCCATCAACCCAATATTATTATTATCATCATAAATAAATTTTACTCTGTAAGTATGGATGTAAAAATTGGTGTTCTAACATTTAAACCAGTGGTGCGTAGATAACACACAATACTTCCATATTTTGGAAGTGAAATTGTGACACAATTTGATCATATTTTGACTGCTTTTTAGGGTGTTTAGGTCAAAAATATCAAAAAATTCACTATTCAAATTTCAAAATTCGCCAAAAATGAAAAAAACGCCAGTTTTTCGGAACTTAAAAAATATCCACATATTCTGCAAGGTAAAACAAAGATTTTAAGACCAAGAACGCTCAAATCGGTTCATTTTTGTGACCGGAAAAAAATAAAATAGAAAACACTAAAAATGCCAATATATCGGAAGTACTGTGCGTTATCCCAATTTCGATTAAACAGGGTGTTAGGTCTTGCCGAGACAAACATTTCAGCTCAAGAAATTTGAAAAAAGGTTGAGAATTGAGGGAGTTATGGTCATTTTTGTAAATGACGACAGACGGACGGACGCACAGACGGACACACGGACACACAGACACTTGTTCAGGAAGTGATTCTCAGCAAATGTATATAAGAAAAAGTTTTTTCTGAAGCTCCGTTCCGATTTTCGATTTTAGAACGATCACAATACTTCCATTTACTCTGTAAATATGGAAGTAAAAATGATGATAATAATAATAATGAATGATAACAATGAATAATGATGATGATGATGATAATAATAATAATATTGGGTTGATGACTTCCATTTAATGGAAGCAATGTATTCGTCCTAAAATCGAAAATCGGATCGGAACTTCAGAAAAAACGTTCACTCATAAACATTTACTCAGAATCGCTTTCTCAACAAGTGTCTGAGTGTCCTGAAGTTTATCTCAGAAAAAGACCTGTCACCCTGTTGAACCAGAATTTGAATTAAGCACTTCTATTGTTATCTATTTTATTTTTTCCTGGCCTCAAAAATGAGCCAATTTGAGCGTTCTTGGTCTTGAAATCTTTGTTTTACCATGCAAAATGCGTGAATATTTTTTACACACCGATGACTTGTCGTATTTTGATTTTGGGCGAGTTTTAAAATAGTGCAGTGAGCATAGTGCAATAGCATAGTGAGTTTTCTGGTATTTCTGACCTAAACACCCTGAAAAAGAGTCAAAATATAATCAGTGTGTCAAAATTTTACATAGATATCAAAATATGGAAGTATTGTGTGTTATCTACGCGGTCGATTAAGTAGGAGGACTCGAGTTCTTCCAACCGGTACTGGTAGTAAAATAGGTACTATGAGTTGTAGAGTTTCGAACTGATTTCTCTGATCAGCCCGTAGGCGTCAACCAATGAGGAACATGCATGAAAAACGAAATCCATTTTTTCCGCCAGAATGGTGCTGTTTAAGATGCGAAAATGATGTAGTGATGGTCTTCAACGAAAAAACAACATTTTTCCTGGTGAAAAACGCTAATGAAAAGTGCCCTTTTGTATGTGGCGACCAGAGTGAAGTTAGCAACGGTCAACTGCGTGTATCTCTTCTAAATTTTCGGACTCTAGGGACGTCTAGGAACACATTTATTGCAATTTTAAAATTGTGCCACCAGTCATACAGTCCGTACAGCTCGTTGCTAACTGTTCCTTCACACATTCTTTATACAGATCAGGTGACCTGGATGCTCGCTGCGCTCGCATCTCCAAGACAGAAAAACATCCCTCATCAGTCCAATTCGACACACTCATCAGTCAAACGCTAATCAAGCAAGATATTTTATAGCCTACCTACCTACTTATCCGAGAAGGTGTTGGATACACCAAGGTGTTTAATCCTAAGGCGTACAATGTGACTGGTGGCACAATTCTTGTACAGCCAGAAATGTGTTCCAAGACGTCTCTAGAGACCAATTAGTTAGAATAGAAACACGCAGTTGACCGTTGCTGAACCGTTGCTAACTTCACTAAGCTAATGTGGCGGTTAACCGTACGACGTCACTGTGCGAACATGACTGCACGTAGTTTCTTCATGTAACGGCAAAAAATCCGTTATCGCCGTCTTATCACAGCATACATACATGAACTCGGATGCGGGTGCACTGGTGTGCACGAGAAGATGACATCAAACTGTGTAACCTTGGGGCTGGCCATTTTCCCGCTTGACTTCAAATCTACGATTTTCACTAAGCCTCCCTCCTCTTTTAATTACCTCTTTTCCGAACCGTCATCCACCATAACACCATTTTCGAAGCCTAACAAGGAATATTATGGCGAAAAAACAGTTTATTTTTTTTCATGCATGTTCCTCATTCTCTTTCGCATACGTCGAGCCAATTAAGCTTGATTGTCCTTTGAGACTATCGCCGTATCTAGGCTGGGTTTGTTGAGCTATAACAGTTTAACCAGATATGGTCGGCCAAGATGCATCATGCACTAGAAAAAGTATAATATAATATCAAGATTTTGATTGTGGGGATAGAATACAAGTAAATGATATGACATTGACAGGACGTGCTGTTCCGCTAGTCAGTTTTCAACCCCTCCCCTTCTTGCCGATGTATCATCAGAGAAAAACTCCGGTAGAAACCGATCAACAATGCTTAGTTTGCTTGACTCATATTCTCGAGCAGTTATGCTAAATTAGCATTATTGCTAAGGAAAACATGCAGAATGGGTATTAGTGTAGGTAAAAACGGACTCACCCAAAAATAATCCCTGAAGTCGACAGTCATGGTCGTTTCATAAGTCGCACATCAGACGAGCAGTTGGAATGTCGATACTTGTGTTTGGTCGCTATCAGAGAGGATCACGCCCGCATTGGCGTAGCTAAGTGGTTGGAGTAAATTAATTCCCAATCGGCGTCGAGAATCAGGAACTACCTATCTCGAGACAAGACGGAATCAAGTTGAAGCCTTATCAAAAATACCCAAGTTATCAAAGAACTACGCTCATCAAGATACACACGAAGATCACTCATGGATTGCCATTTCTTTTAGTTCGAGCGTGCGCCAACAGGTTCGCTCATTACTATGGAAATGAGCTCTGCAGCAGCAGAGGTGCAACACAGATTAACGATGAGCGCTCTAGCGGCTGAGTGGCGGAACTAGTATTGGTTGGAAAACCCCGGCTCCAGTCCCTTGGAAAGTCCAGTTTCCATTGGCCATTGTCCAGTTTTTTGACGAATTTTCTTTGATAACTCCAGAATGTTCTTGCTCGAGTGATTCTGTACTTTTCCGTGCGGATAGTGGTTCTGTTATCGCGAAAGAAAATGAAATAGGCCTAGGGACGTTCCGATACCGCTATCGATACGATATTTGGTATCGAATCAGTATCGAAACAACGGTATTGATTTCGATACAGTATCGAAAGAAAAGTATCGATACGGGTAGTATCGAATGAGTACCCACATTGTATTGTATATGTCAGGGAGGCGTAATTCCCACAGTCTTCCATTCGAGAAGTTTTACCGCCTTTTTCTTTTTTTTTTTTTTGGCGGACTTCTTGTTGTGTAGAAGCTTTCTCCTCTCCCCTGTTCTCATCGAGCCTTCATCTTGTTTATACGTGTATAATTCATTCTGTAACATTTCGTTTGTATATTGATGGTTTTAAAGTAAGTTCATTCGATTCAACCTTTTACCTATTAGGAAGAGGATCCTAGGTAAGTCAATGCACATGCAATACTATTCCCCATTGTAGGAAATGGAGGAATATCGCGATATGTCGACATTCAGCAGGTTCGATTTCTTTCAACGAGTTCATCACGAACCCTCCGCGATTTCACCCTTTTAGAATGGCATTATTAAATTGATTGACCTTGCTTGCCACATTTGTAATACGGATTTAGCAACCTAAAAAAGCCCAGTCTGTCAGTAGGCTCAGAGATTTTTCGAGGCAGGGTGCAGAGGCGGATGCAGCAAAGTTATGGTGGAGGTGCACTGACTTTAGCTTTTTCATTCAACAATCACAGCAAACGAACTCTGCACTCGAAGTGGAAAAACTAATCTCTGGGCTTGGCCATATAAACGAGGTCAGAGATCGTAAAACCATGGTAGATCTGCATAAATCAACGAGTCAGTTTTCCCCAAGGGTTCCGATGAACGATTCAAATTTAAACGAGGCCCCAAAAACTTGAAAGTTTTCGGTCTGACAGACCTGTAAACTATTCAAAATTCGATGGTTAACGATTCAAATTTTCCTTGGCAAAGCGACTCACAATCGATTCAAATTCGATGTTAAACGATTCAATTTTTCGAGACAATCAGAGGTGCCCGTGCACTCTACTACACGATTACGTTTGTAATCGTAAATTACTACCTATTTAATAGGTAATTATGATGTAAACGAGTTACCCCCCCCCCACCTTTTGCGCCGAGGATTTTCAAGCAACTTTGAACGCTTGAGTTGTTGGAAATGACAATTCGTTCAACGAGTCACTGATGCGAGGCGAAGGTAGGTATTTTTCTTGTGGATGTGCGTGTTCAGTCAACGAGACAAAGTATAAACGAGTCACACTGGGTATTTTCTTACCCAGCGAGTCAAAATTTGACCGTCTAGCCCTTTGACTTGTTTACATTTAATGTAAACAAGTCAAAGGGCTAGACGGTCTTTCCGTTTGTGGGGCATGAAGGGTCAAATCATAGTAATAAAATGCCATGTTAAGATCAATCGAATCATAATTTTTCAAAACTTATGATTAAGTTAATCAACGAGCCAATTTCGGCAATATTCGAGTCCAACCCGGACCAACTCCTCAAAATTAAAGACGCCCTACAACAATCAAACATCGACGTATAAAGAAAAGAAAGAAAGAAAAAATAAATAACAAAAATACATTTAAAAATATATATTAAAAAAATAAATAAATAAAAAATAATAATGAAAATAAATAAACAAAAAAAAACAATAAATTCTGTCCGCCATATCGTCCAGATTGGACAAGAAAAAGGGAAGAAGAAGGTATTATTCAAACAGGTTAGGAGTTAACATATTATTTTCCTGATAGTCAGAGTCTGAGGGTGTTTGTCATACCTCAGAATCACAATTCAGACCCTGAATCCGTAAATTGCAGTCAATAGTTGGCACGTTGATTGAAAAACGCAATTTTCTTGAATAGCTGAGCATGTTGCTGTAGAGCTGAGTATGTTTTTCTTATTTTAAATTCAAAGAGTTAATGGCAACATTATAGCATCCCTTCACAGGTCAGTTAAGTTCCCTGCGAACTAATGCTTGCGAACTATAATGTAGTGGACGGTTAGTCCTCACAGTTGACATTATCCGAGTCTAAGTTTTACACTCTTTAGTTTTTTCATTGGCTTGCTCGGCCAGTTTGGTAGTTTATAACTAATTATTTTTGCAGATTCTGCAGCCGCTTCCGACGATGGCTGAAATTATTGGCTCCACGAGCTTCCTTCACCTTGGGGACATTGTGTCCCTATTTGCTGAGGGAAGCGTTTGTGGATTCCTGAGCACTTTAGGGTAAGTATAATTGCAATAATTAGCCGTGGCTTTTGGATAACGTATCTCTTAATCGTGTAGTGCGGCTGATGGTATGGAGGTAGATATTGTCAGGCTTCTGAGCTTTCCTACTCGAGACATAGGATCGGGGTGGCCGAGGTGGCTTACGACTGTGGCTTTCGGTGTTTGCGAGGTCAGTCTTCAGTTCAATGTTCACGGACCAGTTTCACTGTCGAGGCAAAAAATCCTCGCCACGAACTGAAAATTCCTGGCTAAGCCCAACCAGGGGGCCCCTGTTGCAGACTTGGCGGCCCGCGAATTTTGTTGGCTTTTGGGTAGGATCAGTTGATTTGGTTTGGGTGAGTCCGGAGTTTCGGATTTTCAACGAAGGGTAGTCGAGTTTAGGCTAATAAACATTTTCTGTGTCGTTTTTGAGCCAATTCAAAACATGACACGGATGCTGGGGGCTCGAATGGCTGTTCTTCATGGTTTTTCAGGATTTGTGGCTGGAGGATAGGGTTGGAAATTTTTGACAGCTTTCTAGTATTTTCGAGCGTAGAATCTGAATTTGGCATTGCCAATGACGTCGAAAAAATTCACTATTCAAATTTTACAATTCGCCCAAAATAAAAATACGCCCCATTATCGGAATATAAAAAATATCCACATATTCTGCAAGGTAAAACAAAGATTTTAAGACCAAGAACGCTCAAATCGGTTCATTTTTGTGGCCTGAAGAAATAAAATAGAAAGCTCAAAAAATGCAGTTATTTAGGAAGTACTGTGAGTTATTCAAATTCCGATTAAACAGGGTGTTAGGTCTTGCCGAGACAAACATTTCAATTCATGAAATTTGAAAAAAGGTTGAGAGTAGAGGGGGAGTTATGTCCATAATTGTTAAATGACCACAGACACTTGTTCAGGCAGTGATTCTGATTAAATGTGTATAAGAAAAAGTTTTTCTGAAGCTCTGTTCCGATTCTCGACTTTAGGACGATTTCAATACTTCCATTTACTCTGTAAATATGGAAGTAAAACCAGTGGTGCGTAGATAACACACAATACTTCCATATTTTGAAACCTAAAATTGTGACACAATTTGATCATATTTTGACTGCTTTTAAAGATGTTTAGGTCAAAAATATTACTTCCATATTTACAGAGTAAATGAAAGTAGGTATTGGAATCGTCCCAAAATCGAGATTCGGAACGGAGCTTCAGAAATAACTTTTACTCATACACAATTACTCTGAATCACTTCCCGGACAAGTGTCTGTGTGTCCAAGTGTCCGTCTGTGGTCATTTACAAAAATGGCCATAGCTCCCTCAATTCTCAACTTTTTTCAAATTTCTTGAACTGAAATGTTTGTCTCGGCAAGACCTAACAGCCCGTCTAATTTGAATAACTCACTGTACTTCCAATATGTTTGTATGTCTAGTGTTTTCTATTTAATTTTTTTCTGGCCTCAAAAATGAACCGATTTGAGCGTTCTTGGTCTCAAATTCTTTGTTTTACCTTGCAGAATATGTGGATATTTTTTATATACCGATTACTTTGCGTATTTTCATTTTAGGCGAGTTTTAACGCTTGCATAGGGTAGGTGGGGGCAAAAGATTCCAGTTTTGACATTTTGGCTTCCTTTGGCCCCCCAGACAGTCTTTGGGAGATGAAAAGCAGCCAGTATCGAAGTTTAGCATCTCCTCTACCTTGAATAAAATGACGGGAATTTTCCCTAATGATTAAGGTGGGTAATTCTCAGTTTTTCGAAAAAATGTCTTTGGAACCTTCTGCCCCTGTGGTTGGGGCAAAAGGTTCCACTGGAAGAAAAACAAAGTAGGTAACAAAAATGATTCTATAAATGATTTTATTCTTTGAAACACGAGTAACAACATGGGGTGCGGCTTAGGCCACTAATAGGAGGATACCGTAGGTATCAGTCTTAACTGTTTATTACGAATCACGCATGTAACTTGAAATTTCAGAAAAAGGACTCAGTTGACTATAAATTCAGTCTTTAAAATCTTACCTACTTTTTTCTTTCTTTGTGAACGATTCTTACATAGGAGTATTTAGTCATTTAACTAGTTGGCCATCACAGGATGTATAGGGTACTGAAAATATCACTACGAAAGTGGAATCTTTTGCCCCCCCCCACCCCTATAGTGGAAACATTTACCCCGAAACGAGAGTTTTTACGTTAGGAGTGATTCCCATTGTTCTGCTCAAGTGATGGGGAACGCAACGACAGGATTTCAAAGACCAAATACCAAGCAATAACGGAAAAATAACGCCAATACCCTGCCAAACAATTATCTTTCGTCAATAAGCAATCCAAAATCGCGAAAAATTACATCAAAATCGTTAAAAACACATTTACCCCATCTTGAGCCTTGCTGTCCCGCCGATCGCCTCCAGACTACACTGGCCAACTGGCGGGAACTGAGCAGACCCTATGACGTCTCAATCCGTCCTCAAACTCTTCCCGTTTTTTTTAAATGCCGCTGGAATCTTTTGCCCCATGGAACCTTTTGCCCCCACCTACCCTAGTTGGTTTTTTGATATTTTTGACCTAAACACCAACCTCTAAATCAGTCATAATATGATCAAATTTTGTTACTTTCACGTCTAAAAATATGGATGTATTATGTATATATGGATGTATTGTGTGTTATTTACGCACCACTGGTTTTGAATTGGACCACTCCTTCTAAGCGTTTTGCTGCTGATGGCGTACGGGGGATGGATAAAACGTTTTATTGCAGATTTATGTTCTAGACCCCCTTGAAATGTAAAATAAATAGCGCTGCTAAGTAGATCGGTGGCATATGCTCATTAGTTTTCTGTGTATCCGAAGTACTCTGCCAATTCTGCACAGGGGTTCATTTTCCATTTGCAAAGACGAACCTTATGATATATATTATATTTTGGTATATCCATATATATATATTGTATATTATATACTCCTAAAACACGTTGAGCTCGAGCAAAATGGTCTTAAGCTCGAGGTTTAATGGCTGCTCTGCAGAGACGGAGCCCCCACCTGACGCCATCTCTCTAAAACGCGCTTGAACTGTAGAGTTATGACACGATAATGATGAGAAGGGCCCCCGACAGAGAGCACTAGTGATAGAGGGTAATCTGAGACACGCACAACGATCGATGAGACGATAATGTGTGGCTAAAGATGGAACTAGGGCGAAACTACGTTATCGATTTATATCCAAGAAGCTTGTTGATGTTCGAGCAGGCCGACTTAGGAAAAATTGAGTCAAATTGTCACGATCTCGACGAAACGTTGAGCAGAGAAAAATACAGAAATGACGATAGACTGTCAGGTACCTGGGGACTCGTGGATGTTGTGAAAAACGCAGCGATTCTGTCGAACTGGGTCGAATGCACTGTGACACGCCCACTTTGCCGGTCCCGAAATAATAGACGCTCAAAGCAGAAATATTACGTTGTCGGACGACGAAGTCAACGATCTGATCCGCAGGAAAACAGGATGCAAGCAGATTAGCAAAAAAACCTCAAACGAAAGTCAGTCGATTAAAATAGTAAAACTTTGAAAAACTGACATGTCGATGTTGACACTATCACAGCTGATAAGGGGCCGTTCAATAATTACGTAAGTGAAATGTTTCTAGGAATGAATTAGATTAGTAGGAGTAGCTAGGAAATAAAGCAATGCGGCAGTTGAGGAGTTGGAACTGAACTGGTTTACTTTTACCTTGTTTTATCATAAAGATAACAGATGAGTTGTATCGAGAATATCAATTGATATGACGGACACATTCTCATTATTCAAACATAACAGTCTCCGCTAACATTTTTAGAACTAGGTATAGAAAGAAAAGAGAAAAGATTCTCAAGTTAAGTAAAGTAACTGACTCGTTGTGGTCCCAAAATTAAACCATAATAAAAAAAGTTAAAGTCTCCAAACATTTTACTCAGGGTACGTAATAGGCTTTCGCGCACGCAAGGAATATCGCCGGGCTGGTGCAGCTGGAGCCGGGGCTTCGGAAGGGAGTTGACGCGGAGGGCTTGCCGGAGTCTGCTGCGTCCAGCTAGCTCTAGGTTGCGCTGTCATGCTCTCTCTTGATGGTTTGGATGCATTATGAGCTTGGGAAGACTGAGGCGAGTCTACCGGCGAGCGAATAGACGTTCGTGGAGTGATCGGGCGGGCGACAGGTTCATCTGCCAACGACACGCTTTTCTTTGGAAGACTGGCCCTGATCACTTGATCAATGTGTCGTCGAAACATTTGACCAGTATCGCTCCTCACTTCGTAGTGAAGGTCGCCATTTTTGTTTGCAACTACTCCTGGCTTCCAGCTTTCAACGCCCTGCGCAAACGATCGATACATTACTCGATCACCAGGATCAAACGATCGAACGTTCCCGGAGTAATTTGTGATCTTCTGTTCAGACATTCTTCTCTGCAGGTCGGGTTTGAGGAGGTCCAATCGAGAGCGGATGACTCTACCAAGGAATAGGACGGACGGTGGCTTTCCTGTGGTCTGATGAGGTGATTTATGGTACTGGAGAAGGAATGCGTTAATGAAATGCTGCAGATTATTTGGAGTGGCTCCAGCGCTCTTCAAGGCTCGTTTGAGAGTCTGCACTCCACGCTCGGCTTGGCCGTTGGTCGATGGGTGATGCACTGCTGATGTTTTGTGGAACCGAACGCCTTGGATTCGCAGAAATTCTTTGAAGACGGAAGACGAAAATTGCGGTCCATTGTCGGAGACGACAACCGTTGGAATTCCGTACAATGAAAACATACCCTCGAGCACGTCGCATGTAGCCTTCGCTGTGGTGGAGTTAGTGATGGCCACGTTCATCCATTTGGAGTAGGCATCGACGACAATAAGGATGTTTTTTCCAAGGAAATCGGCGTAATCCACATGAATCCTGTCCCAGCACACACTGGGATACTCCCAGTGATGGGAACGCGTTTTCGGTGGCATTTTTGCATTGTTGAGGCATGGTTCGCAGCACTTTGCAATCCGTTCGATGTCTTCGTCGATGGAGGGCCAGTAAATTAGCGATCGGGCGAGCCCCTTCATTTTTACTATGCCAATGTGAGCAACATGGAGATCTTCCAGAAGTCGTTGCCGGAATTTAGGAGGTATTACGACGCGTTGGCCTAGCGTCAAGCATCCATCAGCCATACTATATTCAGCTTCTCGCCCTTTGTAGCCGATTGCTCGCAAATCTGTCCCGTTTTGAAGAGCAGTTAGGATCGCAGATAAGTGTTTGTCCTTCAACGTTTCATTCGCAATGTCTGTGGATGTAATAGGGATTTGTTGAATCTGCATTTGGACAAATTGGTCGAAATCGTCGAGTACGCAACTCTTTGTAGTTGAAGTTTGTTCGACAGGAAATCGCGAAAGGAAATCGGCATTTGCGTTTTGCGAGCTTGGCTTGAATTTGATGTCATACGTGAAATTCGCTTAGTAGGCAGCATAATTCGCACATCGAGAGAGCGTGAATTGCGGGAGTGACGCCTTAGGTGCAAAAATGTGCGACACCGGTTTATTATCTGTAACAATAGTAAACCTACGAGCGTAAAGATAATGAAAGAAGCGTTTTACACCCCACACAATGGCTAGCGCTTCTCGGTCGATCTGAGGGTATCGTTGTTCTGTGGTGTTGAGAGCCCTGCTGGCAAAAGAGATCGGCCTCTCAGATCCGTTGGGCATTATGTGCGATAGTACACAGCCGAGTCCAACTGGGCTAGCATCAGTCGCTAGAACGAGTGGTAGCTTTGGGTCATATGGCACTAGTACTCGGTCGGAGGCTAACTCAGTTTTGAGGAATTCGTAGGCTTCCATTGCCCGATCGTTCCATTGGAATTTCTCAGAATTCAGGAGTTTTCGAAGTGGCGCTGTTGTTGTCGACAAGTTTGGAATAAAGGAGTGATAGTAAGTCACTTTGCCGATGAAGGTCCGGAGTTGGCTGGCATTTTGCGGGATGGCGGATTCAAGGATTGCCTGAACGTGTTTGTTTTGGCACCGCAGTCCACTGGAATCTACGGTATGCCCGAGGAATTCAACACTTGGCAGCATGAAGGCACATTTGGATTTTCGAAGCTTTAAGATAAAATTGTGGAGTTTGTCAAACGTGGAGTCGAGGGCCTGGAGCATTCTTTCTTCGGAGTCTGCATACACGAGGATGTCATCAAAAAAATTTATTGCGCAGTCGAGTCCTCGCAACACCTCCTCCATGCGCCGTTGCCAAATTGCCGGAATGCTAGCGACGCCATATTGTGCTCTCGTTGGCTGGATCAATCCATGGGTCGGTGTGTTCAGCGTCATTGCTGCGCAGAAATCGGCACTGCACGGCAGGCTCATATATGCGTCCGTTATGTCCAGGCGTGAGAAGACTTTTGCGCCCCGCAGTTTATGGAACAGCTGTTCGACTCTAGGAATGGGGTACTCATCAACAACGAGTTGGGGGTTTAGTGTAGCTTTATAGTCACCTGTAATTCTCATTTTACTTCCCTTCATAACTACGTGAGTTGGAGATGCCCATTGAGACGACGTTACCTGGACATAAAAACCTGACGCTATTTTATTTTCGATTTCTGCTCCATACTGTTTTCGGAGAGCAAGTGGAATTTGGCGTGCTCGAGCATAGATAGGTCGAGATCCTTCCCGGGAAGTAGCCTCGGCAGGAGGTCCAACCAGCTTCCCAGCAGTATCAGCAAACAGGGCCTTATACTTTTGTAGTAGAGTCTCGACACGGCTTTGAGACTTGTCAATTGGCAATGGAGAATAGGGCGACTTATTTTTCAGAATAGATTTTGGTTGCGCAGGTGACTCAGCAACCTTGAAGAATTCTTTGAAAGAGAGAAGATCTGCGAATTCTGTAATCCACTCCCGACCAAAGATGCTGTCAGTTTGAAATGGGACAACATAGAGGTTCAGCGGTACTGTGCGCCCGCGAAACGTGACGTCCACTGTGACGTATCCGAGGCATTGGAACTTGTTCTTTGTGTAGCTGACAAACGTTCGACTTGAAGGCTGAAGTTCGACATGAGGGAGAATTTTGTTGAGAACGTCGATGTTGATCATGGAGGCGACGCCACCAGTGTCGAGTTCCATTTGTAGCGGCGAATTATTAATGTGGACAGTAACCATGGCTGGAGGAGGTCTCTTAGCGACGTCGATGGATTCTGCGACGGAATGGAGAGAGTCGCTGTCGTTGAAGAACGTGACACTGGAGTAGGAATATTCATCGTCGCTATTTTCGTGACTGTCTGCAGTATGATGAGTGGAATTCGGACGATATCGAGGATTTCTCAAATTTGTTGACGGCGTTGACTTGCGACAGTGAGAAGCAATGTGCCCATTTGAAGAACATTTTGAGCATGTGCTGTTATAATATGGGCAGTCAACTCGCCAATGCCTACCTCCGCAGCCATAACAGTTTGAAGAAGGACGGCTAGGACTCGCGCAGCGTAGATGAGGGGACGGCGACCGTCGAGCAGATGGAGAGAAGCGGCGTGATGACACCGGTCTACCGTGTCTGGAGGGCGACCTAGTATAGCCGCCGATGGATTGAGAACTGTGGCGGGGGTGCGACGAACGATGCTCCCGAGGTCGGCTAGCGTGCGCAAATTTGTGCACCTTAGCTTCTCCAGCGTTGAATTTTACCTCTGACGATGCTAGCCTAGTCGATTCTAGATTTTCTGCGATAGTGAGCGCCTCTTTAAATAAGCTAGGCTTACTATTCACGACCTGATCACGGGTTTGATCGTCTTGGAGTCCATGAATAAACTGTACGATCAGTGAATAATCTAAAAAATTGCCAAATTCGCAGTAGAGCGCACCTTTTTTTAATCGCATGGCGTATTTAGAAATGGTTTCGTCAGGATCTTGAGTGATTCGACGGAATTTTATGGCTTCACTGTACTTGTTTTTGGCAGTTGTGAAACGAGCTACCAGATGTTCGACGATTTGGTCGAAGGTCAGCTTCTCAGGAGCTTCCGGAAAAATAGACTCACGTAAGGCAGTTGCTAGGTCGTTGCCCATGTAGACTCGCAAATGAGCAGCCCAGTATTTTTCAGGTACCCGCTTCAACCTGAGTTGTAACCGAAAGCGGTCAAAATAAGAAGAAATGGACTCATCCCCGTCCGTTTTGTACTCCTCGAAGGAAAAGTCCGGATTTTTTTCCTGCATTGTCGCAAGTTGCTGAACAATTATCGTCAACTTAGCAAGTTCAGCTGTAAGATCGGGAGTTGTCTTGCCAGTAGGAGTAGACATGGTCGTGCCGTGTTATCAGTCGTGTGAAAAAAATTAAGAACGGAAATGAAAAAAATTAAACTGCACTTCGCGTGAAACTATTACTTTTTTTTAAGTAAAAAAAAATAATAAAGAAATAAACCTTGATCCTCGTCGCCAATGAAATGTTTCTAGGAATGAATTAGATTAGTAGGAGTAGCTAGGAAATAAAGCAATGCGGCAGTTGAGGAGTTGGAACTGAACTGGTTTACTTTTACCTTGTTTTATCATAAAGATAACAGGTGAGTTGTATCGAGAATATCAATTGATATGACGGACACATTCTCATTATTCAAACATAACAGTAAGGATCGAGGGGGGGGGGGTAAATGCTTCCTTACGTAAGAATTTTGAGTGTGAGTTTTCAGCGCCTAAATAAGCAGCTATTGTTCAAAAGGCCAGAAAAAGCATGAAAAATATCCATAAATTGCGTGTTTTTCCTCGAAACTGAAAGCAAACGTAACGATTTCGTATTTTTTTCGCTTTAACAAAAGTCAAAATCTTACGTAAGATTGAGGGAGGGGGGAGAGGGGGTTTGGAAAATCTTACTAAACCCTTACAAGTGGGGGAGGGGGGGTCAAAAAATCCGAAAAATGTCCTTACGTAATTATTGAACGGCCCCTAAGAAGATCTACCTAGCAGAATATGTGGATATTTTTTATATTCCGGTTACTTGGCATATTTTGATTTCTGGCTAGCTTAAAAATTTGCATAGTGAGGTTTTTCATATTTTTGGCCTTAACAGTCTCAAAAGTAGTCAAAATATAATCAAATTGTGTCATATATGTAGGTATCAAAATTGGAAAATATTGAGTGTTATCTTCGCACCACTGGCTTTGCTCCTAATCTATTATGTTTGCATAGTCCTGTCATTAGCTTGATTTTGTTCGGAAATTTGGATTTGATAATGACTTTGATTTCAGTTTGGCTAGATTCTGGCGTCACTCATAATTTTATATTCGTTTTCCAAGAACCTACCTTTATTTCAACGTTATCTCTACTTTGCAGACTTGTCGATGACAGAACCGTCGTATGCCCTGAAGCAGGGGATCTGACCAACCCACCAAAGAAATTCCGAGGTACGATAATGTATTATAGTTGAGAGTAGTAGCAGACTACTATTCTGCCGTCCTAAGTTAAAACGTCCTATCTCAGTTTTTGGCGTTTCGAGAAAAACGCGGTTAAGTGAGATTGTTTGCACCGTCCACGTTTTTAACCCTAGCTATTTGGAATTTTCACGATAGCTCCTTGACATCACCCCCCAACTTTGTCAGTTGTCAACAAACCTCAATATTAAACCAGCAGGTAGAAATTATCAATTGAAGTGCAAGAAGTCGAAAATAAGACTTTGTTGTTGTTGTTCGTTTTCTTGTCGTGTGCCTTAGGCCACGTTCGACATTGGTTTTTATACCTAGGATAGGACTTTTTAACCTAGTAGTAGTAGTTTTTGGAACTCAGTATTCGAAGATGAATATCTTGCCCACATCCATGACAGACACAGCTTTGCTACTCACTAGGCCAGAAAGTCCTAACTCCTTTATTTGAGACCTCCTTTATTTGACTTAGGACGATTTATTCTAGCACAAGTTACTGATTTTTTTCAGTTATACAAGGTCAAAGTGTCCTAACTTTCTGCTACTTAGGACTTTTTAGCCTAGGACTACCAAGTTAGGACTTTCTGTTCTTGGATGGAGGCGGAAATTGACAAAAGTGAGATAGGACAAAGCCATTTTCAGTCCTTTCCAATGAAGATAGGACTTTCTAACCTGGCCCATCAGACGCGTCATGTCAAAATCTATACAACCACGTCCTTAACTCAAAAAGCGAAAAAAATGAGATAGGACGTTTTAACTAAGGACGGCAGAATTGTTGTCATAAGTTTTTTGAGGATCGACCCGTAATAATATTATGACGTCAATTATCAGGATTAGGGTCTTCAGAGAAACCGCCTCCTTCGCCGAGCTTTCGAAAACTTATATTTTCTTCTTCAGGGCTTGGAGACAGGTCCACTCAGTCACACTGTGACCGCTGTCTAATTTTTGGGAGGAGATGCCCATAAATCTGGATTCTATTGCAAAATTTTGGAGATTATTATGTAGCATCAGAGCACCACAAATGTAACAAATCTAAAAAACAAAATATAAAAAAAAAAAAAAAAACTGGCCAGGTTTTTTATTATATGACGTTTTAAAAAAACAAGCTCTCAAAACGGAGATAATAACACAGTCAACTGTCATTTGTTGTCATGGTGCAGCCCATAGTACCTTGTACAAATTTTGGTTCACTATTACTGGAAATATGTAATCAGTCTGGAAAATTGTATTTACAACACGCCCTCAAACTTTTATCTTCTACGTTTCAGAGGGTCTAGAACACATATCTACAACTTGAAAACGCTGCCAAGAAGATTAGTGACACTCATACATGACATGTCTAGTTTCCACAGAAAATAAATTAAAATAGTAGGAGTAGATGGGTTCATCATCATATTGTAAGAGTCGAATTTCGTATATCGTCAGCACCACGCCATAACCGCGAAACTGCTCATTATTACTGTACAGTATTACTGTAGTTATGGCGTGGTGCCGACGATATGAATAGAAAAATGCTAACATGTTTTGGTGCACCAAAAAAATGTCATCGGAATCACACGACCAACATTTTAATTAATACATAGTGAGATAAATAAATGCTTTTATTTGCCTGTACAAAATCCTTTGAGGAGTAATGGTCAATTGTGGTTGGGTGGTACGGGTTTTCAATGACCAATAAATATAAAAAGAAAAAACACTGATAGGAAATTGAAAGCACGACATCAGATGTCTTCAGAAGATTCTTCTTCTCCATCACGTTTTTGCCTAATACCCATACTTGGGCCGCAAAACCAAGAAAACGGAAAAAGTACGATTTTGGCCTCTCAAATTAAACATGCAGACCAAAATCTCAAAAACGCTAAATTTCATGTTTCTTCAATCGTTTTGTCAATCCTTAAAGATTTGTGTAAAAAAAAACTGAAGTCAAATCCATTTTTTTTTGCATTTTTCTCAGTCCTTTAGAGGCGTCTAAAATTACCAATTTTTGGTGTCATGTATATGCCCAAAACCCACCCAAAATATTTTTTTAGGACTTTAAATTTTTTTAGAGCTGATTTTTTTTTTTTTTAATGTCAAAAATTAGTTGTCAAACCAGCTTTCAACCACTTAAATTCAACCATTTTTGACTTACAGGGAGTGAAAACGGTGTAGAAACCAACGAACTCAATAAATTCAAAATCGGTTCAGTAGACCCCTTTCAAGTCGGCGAAAACGTGAAAAAAAGAGAACGTGCTTCAAGAATTTACCAAAAAAAAACCCCTATTCTATGGTAAATCAAGCGAAAAACCCGGGAAAAATTCAAAAACTCTAAAACCTTGTCAATACTTTCAAAATTGAGTATTTGCGACTTTTTGAAAATAGACCATACAGTATGGCCCATACTAATGCTGATTTGGATTACTTCCCCTTTTGCGATCAGATTGCCCGAACAATATGCATGCCCCTACTCTGCCCAGCAGCCAAACCACTCCACTGCGCCCTGTATCCACCCCTACCACCTGCCAGTGATCCTCACCCCATAACCCTCTCACCCTCTTATTCAGTTTCTGTCTACGCAATTAATGTCAAAACGTTTACCCTCTAGGAGCCGAATCGCCGTTTCCAGGAATCCAGAATCCCTGTCCTGGGACTAAAGACCTTGAATTTTTCATGTAGAATCGGTTTTTATTTCCATATTAACTGAGTAAATGGAAGTATTGTACTTGTCCTAAAACCAAGAATTGGAACGGAGCTTCAGAAAAAACTTTTTCTAATGCACATTGACTCAGAATCACTTCCCAAACAGTTGTCCTAACCTGTTGTGCTCTGTTCCTTCATAGTTGAATTTAGGCCCTTCACGACTTTCTACACTGATCGAGTTCACAATTGACAATTGGGGCCAATCACATCATTGTAACTTTGCACAACAGGCCCCCTGCCCCACGGTTTTTGTTCATGATCATTTTTGGTTCGAGTTCATTTTCCTCTGGAGCTGTGGGCGGACCTCAGCCAACGTTCTCTGCGCCCAGTTTAACTTCGAAACCGCTACTCTTTCATCCTGGTCTACTGGCTCAATTCCAGCAATGACCTGAAGAGCCGCTGTGGTAGAGGTGAGGTACGCCCTGGTCGAAGGGATGAGTGCGGCTCTCTGCAGATACTGCACCATGTCTCGGATCTTCTTAAATGGCTTCGCCCACCGAGTTGCTACTGCGTAGAGGATTGTCGGCTGAAACACTCCTTTATAATATCGAGCGGCCTCATTGAACTGCATTCCCGCCGACGAACCTCTAACTCCTCTCATCAGGCCAACCACTCGACAGATCTTAGTGTGGAGCAAGTTTACGTGGGGCTCCAGCGACTTATTCCGAAGTATGATGACCCCGAGATACTGTGCTGTGAGTTTTGCTTGTATGAGCTCTGCGCCGACCACAAAGGTCAACGAGTCACGAACATCTTTCTTCCCTTTCATCACCAAGGCCTCACCAAGGTCTTACCTGCGTCTACGCCCAATCTCGCTCGACGGTTCTAGCTTGAGTGATTCTGTACTTTTCCATATGGATATTGGTATTGTTAACGCGAAAGGAAAATGAAGTAGGCCCAATAGGGTGGCCCTTAGCTATAGGGCAATTTCTAAAAATTGAACTCCCAGCTTCCAACCCCTAATTCCATTCGAATGGTGAAAATAGAAATTTGTGCCAAGTTTCAGCTCAATCGGTCATGCCTGTGGGTTCCTGCAAGAGCTCTGAAGATAATTATGTTGAGCGCAAATTCAAACCAGTGGTGCGTAGATAACACACAATACTTCCATATTTTGAAACGTAAAATTGAGACACAATTTGATCATATTTTGACTGCTTTTAAGGGTGTTTAGGTCAAAAGTATCAAAAAATTCACTATTCAAATATCAACATTCGCCCAAAATGAAAAAACGCCATATTTTCGGAACATAGAAATATCCACATATTCTGCAAAGTAAAACAAAGATTTTAAGACCAAGAACGCTCAAATCGGTTCATTTTTGTAGCCGGAAAAAAATAAAATAGAAAACACTAAAAATGCAAATATATTGGAAGTACTGTGCGTTATCCAAATTTCGATTAAAGAGGGTGTTAGGTCTTGCCGAGACAAACATTTCAGTTCAAGAAATTTTAAAAAAGGTTGAGAATTGAGGGAGCTATGGTCATTTTTGTAAATGACCCCAGACGGACACACAGACACTTGTTCAGGAAGTGATTCTGAGTAAATAAATGGTATAGATAAGAAAAAGTTTTTTCTGAAGCTCCGTTCCGATTCTCGATTTTAGGACGATCACAATACTTCCATTTACTCTGTAAATATGGAAGTAAAAACACTTTCTCAATGGTCAAGAATCGACGGCAGGCACAGTAAAGCTTTTAATTCAATATTTAATTAAATTTTCTGGCAGAATTGAGAACCAGTGGTGCGTAGATAACACACAATACTTCCATATTTTGAAACGTAAAATTGTGACACTATTTGATCATATTTTGACTGCTTTTAAGGGTGTTTAGGCCAAAATATCGAAAAATTCAATATTAAAATTTTAAAATTCGCCCAAAATGAAAAAACGCCACACTTTCGGAATGTAAAAAATATCCACATATTCTGCAAGGTAAAACGAAGATTTTACGAGACCAAGAACGCTCCAAATCAGGATTTCAAATTTTTGCATAGGCGGAAAAAATAAAATAGAAAACTCTAAAAATGCAAATATCTCGGAAGTACTGTGGACGTTATCCAAATTCCGATTAAACAGGGAAGTTAGAGTGCACACTTTGAGACAAACATTCCAGTTCAAGAAATTTGAAAAAAGGTTGAGGAATGAGGGAGATACGGCCATTTTTGTAAATGACCACAGACGGACGGACGGACGGACTAACGGACACACGGACACACAGACACTTGTTCAGGAAGTGATTCTGAGTAAATGTGTATAAAGAAAAAGTTTTTTCTGAAGCTCCGTTCCGATTCTCGATTTTAGGACGATCACAATACTTCCATTTACTCTGTAAATATGGAAGTAAAAAACCTTGAAAGGGTTTTTTATGAAACGTATTAGGTACCTTAAAATAATAGCAAGTGAATAATAATGAGATTGACTTATGACATTAGTCCAGACATAGGGCCGTATTCACAACACTTCCTAGGCATAAGGAGCCGCTTGATGCGCAAGCACTTCGTTTGCACATTTCATTGGTCAATTTCAAAAAAACAAACATTCCGTTTCCATAAAACTCGCAAGGACGCAAGGAGACGATCACAGCAACTTAGGTACTGTCAATCGCAACCTCGATTTTCGAGGTCCCAATTTCAAGGCTGCTCAATTGCTACCTTAAAATTGGAACCTCGAAAATCGTGGTGGTTCGTTGTGTTGCATACCTAGATTTCTGTGCTCGTCTCCATACCATGCGAGTTTTATGGTAACGGAATGTTTGTTTTTTCGAAATTGACCAATGAAATGTGCAAAGGAAGTGCTGGCGCATCGAGCGGCCCTTAAGCATAGGAAGTGTTGTGAATACGGGCCTTAGTGGCTTTTGGATAATTCTTCCCGTGTTGGTTCATGTTATTCCAATTCCCTCTTCGATTCTCGCCTTCTAGATTTTTGCAAGGTTTCCCACTCTCTGCGAAGCTTGAAAAGTTTTTCTTCACAATGATCATTACGCTTGTTGGGTATTCGGGCTTTTTCCCTGAACACCATGACTTCCTTGATGACTAGCTTTGCGCTATTTTTTTGCTTATCTTGACAAGACGAGAATTGAAGAACAGAACGCTTAACATCTGTCGATCTGATGGCAGCTTGGCTCCGACGATTTGATTTTCAATTCTCCCATTAAGGTCCAAATGGTATTCCTTCAAGGGGATACGTTGCGTAGTCGATGCCATTTCCCAGTATCACTATTCAAATTCAATTTCAAAATTAAATCGTAATGAATTTCAGTATCTATTTTCACAATATCACCAGAATTATATTATAATTGTATATCAATATATTATGATAAATGTTCACCGCTAAACTGGCGATCGACTGCCGGTCGGAAAAAGCTTGCTAAGCCTCGAAAAATTAAGAGGGGGTGTAGGATTTCCGTACGACAACAGCGTTAAACAAGGGTAGATTTCACAGCGGCCCGATTTTTAATTCCATATTAAATATGGAATTAAAAATCTGTAAATTTTACAGAGTAAATGGAAGTATTGTGATCGTCCAAAAATCGAGAATCAGAACGGAGCTTCAGATAAAAGTTTTTCTTATACACATTTAATCAGAATCACTTCCTGAACAAGTGTTTGTGTGTCTGTGTGTCCGTTAGTTAGGGTGACCAGAGGTACTGTTTTCAGCAGTACAGGTCCTACTTTCTAGGTCGTGGTCCTGCTGTCCACAGAAACCTCGAAAGGACCCTAAAATGTACTGCTTTCGTGTGAATGGTCCTGCCATGGGAACTTCTTTCATCACTATAAATGTTACCTACTAAGCCTTTCCCATCGAACCAACTGAAAAATTCAACTACTTCAACTGAAAAATTAAGATGAACGTTTTTGTGGTAGGTATTTCGAAGACTGAATTGTGCAATGATAATGAAAGAATAAAAGTATATTTTATGCATTGTTACCTAGTTATTCTGTTTTGAGGATGGTTTTAAAAAGTATAAGAGTTTTTCAGTATTTGAAAGTTGTCTTTTTGTTGGGTCCTGCTTTCACTGAAAAAAAATCTGGTCACCCTACCGTTAGTCCGTGTGTCTGTTAGTCCGTCCGTCCGTCTGTGGTCATTTACAAAAATGACCATAACTCCCTCAATTCTCAACATTTTTTCAAATTTCTTGAACTGAAATGTTTGTCTCGACAAGACCTAACACCCTGTTTAATCGAAATTTGGATAACGCACAGTACTTCCGATATATTTGCATTTTTAGTGTTTTCCAATGTTTTTAATAAGTCAAAGTAGAATACAGGATTACGCTGGAGTACGATTACGCTGGAGTAGGATTACGCTGGTTTTGTTCATTTTGGTGATGAAAACTTTCAATTTTTCCGCACGGGGTCATTCATTAGACTAATCATACATTAGTATAAAACCAGTGATGCCTAGATAACACAAAATACTTCCATATTTTGATACGTACATTTTTGACACAATTGGATAATGTTTTGACTGCTGTTGAGGGTTTAGGTAAAAAATATTGAAAAAAAACTCACTATGCAAATTTTAAGGGCCGCTTCATCAAATTCTCAGTGAAACAGTCAGCTACCTTGCCAACGAATAGCGCTAAGGGGCCGTTCAATAATTACGTAAGGATCGAGGGGGGGAGCGGGGTTGGAAAATCTTACTAAACCCTTACAAGGGGGGAAGGGGGGGTAAGTGCTTCCTAACGTAAGATTTTTGAGTGTGAGTTTTCAGCACGTAAATAAGCAGCTTTTGGTCAAAAGGCCAGAAAAAGCACGAAAAATATCCATAAATTGCGTGTTTTTCCATGAAACTAAAAGCAAACATAACAATTTCGTATTTCTTTCGCTTTAACAAAAGTCAAAATCTTACGTAAGATTTAGAGGGGTTGGGAGGGGGGGGGTTTGAAAAATCTTACCAAATCCTTACAAGGGGGAGGGAGGGGGAGTTTAAAAAATTCGAAAAATGTCCTTTCGTAATTATTGAACTTCCCCTAACTGACAGCTAGCTCATCAGACCACTTTATCATTCATTCCTAACTCGTCAGTTTGAGTTATTCAGCTGATTAACAGTGTTAGCTTCCGTTGCTGTCCCTAGGCATAGCTCAAGTTTGAATTGATTGTTTCTAAGTACTTTTTTGTTTTCCCCGTTGTTTAGTTTTTCCTCGACCGAGATTACCAACTTCTTTCAAAAATATGAGCTCAGCCGCTGGTAGTGAGTAACCCAACAAAACCAGTGGTGCGTAGATAACACACAATACTTCCATATTTTGAAACGTGAAAGTGTGACTTGATTTGATCATATTTTGACTTCTTTTAAGGGTGTTTAGGTCATAAATATAAAAAACTCACTACGCAAATTTTAAAATTCGTCCAAAATGAAAAAACTCTTCATATTGTGCAAGGTAAAACAAAGATTTTAAGACCAAGAACGCTCAAATCGGTTCACTTTTGTGGTCGGAAAAAAATAAAATAGAAAACACTTAAAATGCAAATATATCGGAAGTACTGTGCGTTATCCAAATTTCTATTAAACAGGGTGTTAGGTCTTGTCGAGACAAACATTTCAGTTCAAGAAATTTGAAAAAAAGGTTGAGAATTGAGGGAGTTATGATCATTTTTGTAAATGTGGTTGTAAACAGAACCTAGCTTAAAACTGGGTCTACACGGAGAGAGCTAGAGCGACACTGATTGCGTAGGGTAGTGTCAGCCGCGTCTACACCACGAGCGCTATAGTGAGTTTCTGAGATCGCTCTCGCAGCTGCTCTTGCTCGTGATTGCGAGAGCAGTTGCGTGTGTGTCTACACTTCCCCCCTTTCTTCCGAATCCTTCCCCACCGTCGACCCGAATTCGCCATCGCTCTCGCAACTTGTTTCCAACAGGTGAAACTTCTTGGGACTAATTGCGAGATCGGTTGCGGTGCCGTCCACACGTCGAGAGCACGGCGAGAGGGAAGGGGGAACTCGAGAGCCGGAGAGCACCACGAGACTGCTCTCGCAACTACTCTATGGGCCGTCCACACTTCTCTCGAGAGCTCTAGATCTTGCTCCACTGCAATAAGTGTCCCCGTGTTGGCTCTCGCTCGTGATTGCGAGAGCAGTTGCGTGGGGTGTAATCAAACTGCGTCCCAGAGCCCTTGGAACCTATACAAAGTGCGTCCCCCCAAATAATCAACCCTTCTACAAAGTGCGTCCCGCCAAATAATCAACCCTTCTACAAAGTGCGTCCCATGGCAATGCGACCAGTTACTGTCACGGTTACAGTTCGTTTAGCGGTATGGTCACTTCCAGCCAAGAACTTCAGTTCGCAACACTGTCGTTAACAAGCAAAAAATTTTCAGAGCTGAATTCGTTTTCAGAGCAGCTCTGCATTCGTTTTCAGTTCATCTTCGGGCATTTTATTGATCGCTTCGTGTAATTCTGGTAAACTTTGGGGAAGATTAGGGCTAAACGAACTGTAACAGTGACAGTAACTAGTCGCATTGCCATGGGACGCACTTTGTCGAAGGGTTGATTCTTTGGCGGGACGCACTTTGTAGAAGGGTTGATTATTTGGCGGGACGCACTTTGTAGAAGGGTTGATTATTTGGCGGGACGCACTTTGTATAAACGGGACGCAGTTTGCCAATCCCGGTTGCGTGTGTGTCTACACTACCCCCCTTTCTTCCGAATCCTTCCCCACCGTCGACCCCAATTCGCCATTGCTCTCGCAACTTGTTTCCAACAGGTGAAGCTTCTCGAGACTGATTGCGAGATCGGTAGCAGTGTCGTCCACACATCGAGAGGGAAGGGGGAGCGCGAGAGCCCGAGAGCAGCACGAGACTGCTCTCGCAACTACTCTACGGGCCGTCCACACTTCTCTCGAGAGCTCTAGCTCTTGCTCTACTGCAATAAGTGTCCTCGTGTACGCCTCCCTTAAGAAACACGAGAAAAGAAATAAAATATTTAGGGCTAGAAGATGGAGCCCTACTCCCTCTGCAAAAAAAAAAAAAATTAGGGAAGTCAACCACGGTCCACAGCACCGAAGATCAACCCCCGCCCAACCAAAGCACCAACTTCTATTTATTGTTTACTAGCTGTACCCGCCCGGCGTTGCCCGTGCAAAAAAATAAGAAAATGCAGATAATTGAATAGCGCAGGAATCTCTCTCTCTCTCTCTCTCTCTCCCCCCATAGCTATAGCTGTACCCGCCCGTGTGCCCGTGTTGTCACTTTTTTCACTTAATTCACTTTTTTTCACGTTTAAAACTCACTTTTTTTAAACTTGAAACTCACTTTTTTTAAATTCACTTTTTTCGCTTTTTTAAAAGTTAAAAAAAATTTTTTTTTTCAAAAATTGAAAATCGGGCTTTGAGGTTTTGTTGCCAGCCCCTTTGTGCTTCCGTGTAAAAAATGCCAGGTCCCTGCGTGCGATAGATTTGGCTGGAGACAACCAACCAACAAACAAACAAACACTTGCTTTTATTATTATAGATAAACAATTTTCCTACTCAAAACCAGTGGTGCGTAGATAACACACAATACTTCCATATTTTGAAACGTAAAATTGTGACACAATTTGATCATATTTTGACTGCTTTTGAAAGTGTTTAGGTCAAAAATATCAAAAAATTCAGTATTAAAATTTTAAAATTCGCCCAAAATGGAAAAACGCTACATTTTTGGAATGTAAAAAATATCCACATATTCTGCAAGGATAAATGACAAAGTACGAATTGTTAAGACTTCAAGAACGCTCAAATCAGGTTTCATTTTTGAATTTTGTTTGCGAGGAAAATGTTTTTAATAAAAATAGTTTCGAAAACACTAAAAATGCAAATATATGCGGAAGTACTGTGCGTTATCCAATATTTCGAAGCATTAAAGCTAAAGGGGTGTCATAGGTCTTGCCGAGACAAACATTTCAGTTCAAGAAATTTGAAAAAGGTTGAGAAATGATCCTGGGAGTTATGGTCATTTTTGCTTCCATATTTACAGAGTAAATGTAAGTATTGTGATCGTCCTAAAATCGAGAATCGGAACGGCAGAGCTTTCAGAAAAAACTTTCTTGTTGATACACATGTTACTCATTGAATCACTTCCTGAACAAGTGATCTGTGTAGAGGTCTCACGTGTGTCCGTCATGTCCGGTGTAATCGTACAATGCTGTCCGTCTCGTGGGATTCATTTTACAAAAATGGCCATATCTCCTCATTTCTCAACCTTTTTCAAATCGCCTTCTTGAACTGAAATGTCCTACTTTCTCGGCAATTGACCTAACACCTGTCTGTCTTAATCGGAGGATTTCGGGATAAGACCCACCCAATATGCCTACTGTTCGAAGATATTTTAGTAAATCATTTTTAAGGTGTTTTCTATAACGGATACTGTCGTTGAGACGGGTATTGTCCATCACCTCGTCAATATCGATGGTTTGATCGGAAACGAGATCTCTTAGGAACATAGCCGGTGTTAAGGGAACATTTGGCTCCTCGGTAGTATAGTGGTCAGTATCCCCGCCTGTCACGCGGGAGACCGGGGTTCGATTCCCCGCCGGGGGAGCCAAACCGATTTCGAACTTTATTTTTTCCGGCCATAGTAAATGAACGGTTAGCCCGTTCTTGGACTCTCCAAGAAAAAATGAAAAGTTCGATTGTTAGGACTTGCAGAATATGTGGATATTTTTTATTTGAATTTTGTTTCGAGAAAATGTGGGCGTTTAGTTCATTTTTTCAGGCCAGCTAAAATTCAATTGCTGGAACATACTGAACATTTTTGTATATGTTGAAGCATTGAAGCTACATGCATTCTAGGCGCATATTTCAAGGTAAAACAAAGATTTTAAGACCAAGAACGCTCAAATCGGTTCATTTTTGCGGCCGGAAAAAAATAAAATAGAAAGCAGTCAAAATGCAAATGATCAAGAATTGTGTCACAATTTTACGTTTTCAAAAATATGGAAGTATTGTAGGTTATTTGCCGAGACAAACATCTGCAGTTCACCACTTTGAAAAAAAGGTTGTAAATGATCACAGACGGACACACGGACACACAGACACTTGTTCAGGAAGTGATTCTGAGTAAATGTGTTTAAGAAAAAGTTTTTTCTGAAGCTCCGTTCCGATTCTCGATTTTAGGACGATCACAATACTTCCATTTACTCTGTAAATATGGAAGTAAAAATAATAATAATTAAAAAATAATACGAATAAATAAGAAGAATAATATACTACTTTTAATAATAAAATAAATAAGTAATAAGAATGAAATATAATAAATAATAAGACAGTCAAAATGAGACTGAGTGACTGAAGACGAATCTCCATCTCGCGCGATTGCAAGAAAGGGGGTAGTGTAGACACTCATGCAACTGCTCTCGCAATCACGAGCGGTCTCAGAAACTCACTCTAGCGCTCTTAGGGCTGGTGTAGACGCGGCTGAAACTGCTCCACGCAATCAGTGTCGCTCTAGCTCTCTCTCCGTGTAGACGTAGCTTAACCAGCTGTGAAGAAACCTCAACTCTTGCGCAGTAACTGTATGAAGCAATATTTCAACAAAAACAGCGTCAAGTAGGCCAAAAATTCATTTGAATTTACCTTGAAAGAGGATTGACCACAATTCCCAATTGACTATAATTGTTTTGTTGTTTAGTAATGATTACAAAACGCTCATTGTTGTAAACTAGTGTGGATCACCACTTTCCCCTTCATCCCCCCCTCCCCTTAATGGGCAGTTATTCAAGGTGCCCAAATTACCTGTATGGGGATCAACAACTTCTTCCCTAACGATTTGATTCATTATTTTGTTTCAGATTGCCTTTTCAAAATATGTCCTATGAACCGATATTCAGCACAAAAACAATTCTGGAAAGCTGCAAAACAGAATTCCAATTCAACATCTACAACTGATGCAGTCCTACTCAAACGATTGCACGTATGTATCTTTACTGTTACTTGTATCGTTACTTGGCCAACGCATTACCTGAATAGATTTACAGATAGCGGCTAGTGAGGACTACCATGAAATATGAGGAAGTAATCCGCTTGCATCGTAGCCCGCAATTTATCTACAAATGTAGTCGCTGGAAAAATGACAGAGTGCTTGTTAATTTTGATGCTTGACCAATTGGCAAGTACAGGCCCCAATAAAATGCGGGTAGTACTTGCCACCAGCGTTGAGTTGAGTTTGTGTTGCTACCTAACATGACACGTGTTCGTTTCCAATATATTGTCCAGTGGTGACTTGAAAACTGTTCCATTTCAGCATGCTGCAGAAATAGAGAAAAAACAAAACGAATCAGAAAACAAAAAGCTACTTGGAATGGTTGTGCAGTATGGCAGTGTTATCCAGGTGAGAGCAAATTTATATAAATCCTAAATGTATTGATGATGAATGATCGACCCGTATTGGTATGTTGTAGTTACGCGATCAGGGCTAGGGTCATATAGAACTAGGGTGACCAGATTTTTGGTTCATTTTTCTTAAGAAATGAACCTTTGTAATCGGTCGGGAAAAAAAAATTTTTAACACCCCCTGAAAATTTGTTGGTTTACGTTTCAAGGGGTGTAGAATCCGAATCTGCAATAAAAATTTTTTGTCCGTCCGCCGTCCGCCGTACGCCGTCCGCCGTCCGGGGTTTTTCAGGGGGAAGGAGTAATCGAAAAATTTTGAAATTTTTACCAAAAATCAAGTTCCGTATCTAGTTGGTCCTAACGTCTCGACAGAACCCTACCTTAATTTTAAGGCCAGTAAAACAGCTGTTGAATTGGTAAAAAATTCGTCTTTTTAAGGAAATTTGCAACATAGGCATGTGAGGTATCATTTTCTATAGATTTTTCTATGCTGAATCGAATGAGACCATCGCCACGCCGGTAGCTTCAACCGTTTAGGAGTTATTGCAGTTTTAGTGAAGCAGTTTTGAGTTTTTTAAAATTTCCTCAATTCTTAATAACTCGAAAACTACTCGAGCCACAAAATTCGTTTTCCCCTCGTTGGAATCCCCACAAAAACTTCTGTCCTCCCGATATCTTCAATTTAAAGAATTTGGTCGCATTACACAAATCAGCAAAACAAAAATTGGAAAAACTTGAGAATTTGGCCTCGGCTCTTAGATACGGTTGATTGATCTACTTACGACTACTAGCCTATTACACCAACAAGGTGACGCACTCACACTTCGACCAGTTGCGCTTGGCAACATGAGAGCGAGTCAGGCTTTAACAACGGTTCTGAGGCATGAGGCATTTTTAATTTCATTATTCAGAGAATTTAATAATTATTATTATTCAGTTAATTATGAAGGTGATTAAGAATAGATTAAATGGTAAATTTAACGGAATTGAACGATCAGCTGCGTTGTAAGTATTTATCAAGCGAAGAGGATGATTATTTTTTGCCTGGTTGAAAAAACGTTTTTCTAAATAACCCATCTAAAATACAAATTGATACTGAAATTATAGAATAATAACAGCTAAATTCTGTGTTTAAGGAGTACCGATGTATCGTGAGGTTTGTCTTTGCAATCGAAAAATGAACCCCTGTGCAAAATTTGCAGAGTTCTTCGGACATACCGAAAACTAATCTGCACATGCCACTGATCTACTTAGCAGCGTTTTTTCAGTGAAAGCAGGACCCAACAAAAAGACAACGTTCAAATACTGAAAAACTCTTATACTTTTTAAAACCATCCTCAAAACAGAATAACTAGGTAACAATGCATAAAATATACTTTTATTCTTTCATTATCATTGCACAATTCAGTCTTCGAAATACCTACCACAAAAACGTTCATCTAATTTTTCAGTTGAAGTAGTTGAATTTTTCAGTTGGTTCGATGGGAAAGGCTTAGTAGGTAACATTTATAGTGATGAAAGAAGGGCCCATGGCAGGACCATTCACAAGAAAGCAGTACATTTTAGGGTCCTTTCGAGGTTTCTGTGGACAGCAGGACCACGACCTAGAAAGTAGGACCTGTACTGCTGAAAACAGTACCTCTGGTCAGCCTATATAGAACACGTCGTCTCCTTCGCCGAGCTTTCGGCAAATTTATTGCCTTCTTCAGGGCTTGGAGATGAGGTTAAGCGGTCATATGACCACCACCGTCCAAGACTAAAGATGTAAAACTCATGGGGTAATCTGTAGGTACTATTGAGGTACTATGAGGTATTACCTCATGAGTTTTACATCCTTAGTCTTGGACGGTGGTGGTCATATGACCGCTTAAACCTCGTCTCCAAGCCCTGAAGAAGGCAATAAATTTGCCGAAAGCTCGGCGAAGGAGACGACGTGTTCTATATGACCCTAGCCCTGATCGTGTGACTACAATAAATCCTAAAGGTTAGAAGCCACCGCGTGATTCAAGACCAAGGTATTTTGATATTGTCAAAATCTTCTATCCAGCCATCACTGAGAAAAAGTACGTTTGGTGTTTGGCACATGGACATTTTTTGGTCCATTATTCTTAGAAAATGAACCTATGCAATTGGTCTGGAATACATCTTTTAGCATTTCCTGAATATTTCGTCGCTTAAGTGCCAACATTAGCTATCTCAGTTTTAGCTTTCAGGAGAGCCGAAAAACTTCCTTGTACTTCAGTGTATGAATTTTCTTGCGAGTTTTCCATGATTTTATGACCCCTGGGCGATTTCAGACTATTTCATGGCTATAAATCTGACTTCCCCAATCGATTCGCTGTGAACACATCGATTAAACCCCCGAAATGGTCAAAAATTGAGATAGCTGATGTTGCCACTCAAGCGACAATTTGTTGGTTTATATGTCTGAAGGCGTAGAATCCGAATCCGCTCTATAATATTTTTGGCTGTATCCCCCCCCAGTAAATCAGAGAAAATCATCTCATCTGGATTTGTGTTCATTTTACAAACTTGTCCTATTAGCTGCGCCAAAATATTGTGTTCAATAGCGAGATGTTTGTGATCAAGGAACAAATTTGTTTGTAGGATTAGAGAACTACTGTTGGTTACTCCATGACAATATCATGTTAACAATCTCAGTAAACACAAAGGTAAACACTCACTACGATTATACTTGATCGATATTTTTGTTTCAAGCTTCTCCACCTCAAGTCCAACAAATACCTGACTGTTAATAAAAGGTTACCTGCTCTATTGGAGAAGAATGCTATGCGGGTATACTTGGATGCAAATGGTAACGAGGGCTCGTGGTTTGTCATACTACCATACTACAAACTTAGATCCACCGGTGACAACGTGGTTGTTGGTGATAAGGTTATCATGAACCCTGTCAACGGAGGGCCTCAAGTTCTGCACGTTTCGGCCAATTACGAGCTCCTTGATAATATAGGATGTAAAGAAGTAAGTTGTTCAATGCTGTAACAATCTCGTTTGACCCCAGTTTTCCCCAGTGATCCAATACGACTTTTTTGCTGTGCTCATTTTTTGTTAAAAAAACTTATGTCTTCAATTCATGTCAAAATCAAATTTTTCTCATCCCTATTTGAGTTTCACAATCGCGTCCATTACCTATTCTCCCAAGTTTGGAAAATTTTTGGTAATGCCTGCTAATTAACGATTTCAATTCTAAAGCCAAGTCCTAATTTCAACCAAGTAGGACCAAGCTCAAACTTGTCGACGTATATGGAGTTCTATGAGTGGAGTACTATCAGGTGAACGATTGAAGACAATTTGCAATATTATTGATTCGAGGTCGGACCTTGGGACGCCCCATTTTCCATTCTGATATTTGAGGGCATGATACTGAGACAAATTTCAAGTCATGAACGATATGATGAAAAAGTTAAGTAAACCGCCAGTGCAGGCATTTGTTTTTCACTTGATACCATAGTTGTACAGGGCACCAAGTTGTATCCTGCATCTCCTCCTGGCTGAAAGAGGGGCTTGGAACTAGTCAGGACATGATGCTCTAGTCTCACTTAACTTAGACAGGGTCAGGTGGAGTAAGTGCGTTTCTTTGTTCTGTGTCTTCATGTGGCCGGTCTAATCAATTCGTTTCCAAGAAACTGGCAAAGCACTAGTTGATAAACACTTACATTAGAGCTTTATGTTCACCTTGTTGCGTGAATCCTTTAACTGAAAACAAAATACTAATTTGAGGTGCATCCAGTTTTTCTGTGATTTTCATGATTAAAACTATTTTCTTCTCATCTATTTGTTCGAGACAGCTCAAAGTTCAGTTGAATTTTTGTGTTAGTGTTTGATAAACAAAGTTTTACGGTTTGGCAAAGTTGGAGTCCAGTGCGGTTTGGTCTTCGGGAACTTGGGAGTACTTTCTGAGCTGGGTTCTCCTGGATTACGGAAATTAGTCAACGGACAAAATAGTGTGAACTTAAAATGAATGGGTGACTCAGAAAAGGTTAACATTCCATTTTCATCATTTCGAGAAAATCGAAAAAAACCGTTTATTTTCGGAGGAAATCTTATCGTTCTTCAGCTCAGTGATACTTCCAATGAAATATAATGCCTTAGAGGGATATCGGAATCGTACTCTTCTCCCGCTCACGCTTTTCGAGCTTGGCAACATGTAAACCTTTACCTTTTTTTTTTTTTTTTTCAATTTTCTGAATCTTAATCTTTTCAAACTCACCCATTCAGATAAAAACTTCATAACTGAGCAAAGAGTGTGTTATTTCATATGTGCTATCAAAGAGTGTGTTCAGTGCTCCATATTACTTCCATATTTACAGAAATGAATGCAAGTATTGTAATGGTCCTAGAATTAAAAATCGGATTGGAGCTTCAGAAAAATGTTCACTTGTACACTTTTACTCAGAATCACTTCCTAAATCGTCTGTGTGTCATTTTGTGGTCATTTACAAAAATGGCCATGGCTCAATCAATTCACTACCCTTTTTCGAATTCCTTGAAAAACTGGAATGTTCGTCTCAGCAAGATCTATCATGCTGTTTAAGGGGAATCCAAATTACATTGCTTCTGATGTATTAGCACTTTTAGTGCTTTCTATTTTATTTTTCCCTAGCCACAATAATGCCTTACCTTGCAGAATACGTTGATGTTTTTTATATTATCATAACTTTTTTTATATTCTGCATGATAAAAAAAGATTTTAAGACCGAGAACGCGAGTTATTCAAATTAGACAGGCTGTTAGGTCTTGCCGAGACAAACATTTCAGTTCAAAAAATTTGAAAAAAGGTTGAGAATAGTCATTTTTGTAAATGACCACAGGCGGACACGCAGACACTGGTTCAGGAAGTGATTCTGAGTAAATGTGTATAAGAAAAAGTTTTTTTCTGATGCTCTGTTCCGATTCTCGATTTTAAGACGAATCCAGTACTTCTATTTACTCAGTAAATTTGGAAGTAAAACCAGTGGTGCGTTGATAACACACAATACTTCCATATTTTGAAACGTAAAAGTGTGACTCAATTTGATCATATTTTGACTGATCTTAAGAGTGTTTAGGTCAGAGATATTAGAAAACTCACTATGCAGAATTTTAAAATTCGACCAAAATAAAAATAAGCCACATTATCGGACACGCAGACACTTGTTCGGGAAGTGATTCTGAGTAAATGTGTATAAGAAGAAAATTTGGATGAATTCATTGGACATTTGATAAAATCATGTGTCATTTCTTCAAGTTTAATTTAGTAAATTATGTACCTCTCCACTTAATTTGGTCCTTGTGATTGTTTGTGGCCCTAAATGCCCCCCCCCCCCCTACTACTTTTCACGGTAGAAAGATGAAATCACACTTGCCCAAAGACTCCCACGCAAACCTGAAAACCTTCAGTTATTTCTCATAGAATATGAGGCTTGAATTCAATACACCCTCACCTATCTCAATTAGAAAACGTCTGGAGAACATAATAGAACCGTCAGCATGTAGAAATTCAAAGTTTGAGCGAAATGGCTAAATCGCAAAAACAGGTAAAAAAAGGTAGCACTTACTCGGCCTCACCCTACTGTGATACACGGCTACTCATTGCCTCAGCCTCTTGAAAATACAGTATTGTACATTGTCAAACACGTCGAACGTATGGTTAACCTTCGAGGATTTTCAGCTTTTGTCGAGGATTTTTGCATTGACAGTGGAGCTGGGCTTTGAGTGCTGAACTCAAGACTGAGAGAATCGTTAGAGTAGCGAAGGTTTGTGAAGTTTCGTTGGTGGTCTCACTCACCCCAACAATAAAAACGCTGCTAAGTACATCAGTGACATTTGTCTGGGTATCACAGAAAATAAAGTTCAAAAAGTTGGAGTTCTTACGTTCTTACACTGGGAATTCCAAGAAGCAGGACCTGCTTTCTCGGAATCGCCCGTATGCAAACCCTCATCCGCCTTGCAGGTCCCTTATATACGGCATTTACTCCCGACGTTCCAGAAATTCCAAACATAGCATCCTAAAAATTAAGAAATAAAAAGTTAGTTTCTGTTCTGGGTTCAACCAGCATCTTACTTCTAGTATATTACAGTTTTCTTCTGCATCACGTTTTTGCCTTAACCCCATAGGTGCTTAGGCCTTAAAACCAAGAAAACTGCGAAAAACCCCGATTTTGGCCTCATCACTCCTCCGAAATTGACCCAGGTGACCAAAATCAATACCTAAAGATTCCTGCCAAAAAACCACGAAGTCAAATCCATCATTTTTTCGAAATTTTCCCTAGGCTCATGCCTTTGATTTTCCAGCAGGAATTGGTTTTTTGTATTTTTCTCAGTCCTGGAGAGTCATAGAAAATGGCAAATTTTTGTGTCATGTACCACCCTACCTAAAACTTACTCAAAAAAAATTTTTTTTTTATTTTAAAAATTTTAGATCAAAAATTAGCATTTAAACCAGTTTTTGGTCACTAAAACCCAACGAATTTCAACTTATAGGTGTAAAAACCTTCAAGGAAGAAAGCTCAAAAAATTCAAAATGAGTTCAGTAGGACTCCCTCAAATCACTCTCCTTGTGCAAATTCTTCTATAAACCTTCTGGTTTGATCCATGCATGCCGATCAGTGAAGCTCTCCTGAATCCCTTCAGTAGTCCTAAGGCGAAATTTTCATTTTTTCAACACTCGAACCTGACTGTTTAACGTTACATTGGTCGTCAGGTGAACGTTGTCAATTCCAATACTCCATGGAAAGTCAACCTCTTTATGGAGCACCAAGAAAACCAAGATGACATCTTGAAGGGTGGAGAAGTGATTCGTTTGTTTCACGCAGAACAGGAGAAATTTCTCACAATGGACGAATACAAGAAAAAACAACACGTTTTTCTGAGGACTACAGGACGAACATCGGCGACTGCCGCTACCAGCAGCAAAGCATTGTGGGAAGTCGAGGTGAGGATTATCAGAAGCAAAAATATGATACTGGCTGCCTAGGCTGTTCGGCCCAAAGTGTTAAAAATTTAAAGTTTGGTACCTACCTACTTTATTGATCAATGTTACTGTTTTCTTTTGCATGCCCCCCGCTTTTTTGGTAAATTTGGCACATTATTTCCAGAAATAATGTACCTGTGTAATTGGTCAGGCAAATGTTTTTTGCAACACCCTCTCAACATTTTGGTACATTATTTGCAGAAATTATGTACCTTTGTAATCAGTCGGGAAAATTTTTTCTTTTACATTACAAGGGGGTCTAAAACAAAAATCTGCAATAAAATTTTTTTGTCCATCCGCCCTACGCAGTCTGGCGCAAAACCCATCGAAGGAGTTGAAATTGTGAGATCAGGGTTAGGGTCATGCAGTACCACTTCGTCTCCTTCGCCGAGCTTGCGGCAAATAACACCTTTAGCCTTGGACGGTGGTGATGAGACCACTTAACCCCGTCTCCAAGCCCTGAAGAAGGCAAGAAGTGTTACTGTTTGACACTAACCCTCATCGCACAACTTCAGAATAGTAATATGGGTCGATCAATCATCAACAATCCATCCATAGGAGGAGTGGTCACATTTCAAAAAAATAAAAACGAGCATTTAGAAAATTAACCCTTGATGCGCACCTTGGGTAAGAGGATCCGCTAAATTCATTTTTCTAAAACCACAAAAAGTAGAATTCTGAGGGTGATGCCATGGGTTTATAATGTTTTTATTATTCGTACATTATTCCCAAATAATGTACCTCTGTAATTGGTCAAGCAAAATTTTTTTACATCACTCCCAGAAAATTTTTTCTTTCACGTTTCAAAGGTTCTAGAACACAAATCTGCAATAAAAATTTTTTGTCCGCCCGCCTTACGCTGTCAGCAGCAAAACGCATAGAAGGAGTGGTCCAATTAAAAAAAAAAAAAAATTAAGCAAATTTTCCTGTGACGTGCACCTCTTATAAGGGAATCCTCAGAATCAACTCTAAAGTGCTGAAAAACTTTCAAGTGTATAAGGAGTCATTATTTCAACCAGTGGTGCGTAGATAACACACAGTACTTCCATATTTTGAAACGTACATTTTTGTCAAAATTTGATCATATTTTGAATGTTTTTAAGGGTGTTTAGGTCAAAAATATCATTAAATTCACTAGGCAAAATTTAAAATTTGCCAATAAAAATTCGCTACATTTTTGGAATATAATAAATATTCACATATTCTGCAAGGTAAAACGAAGATTTTGAGACTAAGAACGCTCAAATCAGTCCATTTTTGTGGCCGAAAAAAAAAAAATAGAAAACACTAAAAATGCAAATATATTGGAAGTACTGTGAGTAATTCAAATTCTGATTTAACAGGGTGTTAGGTCTTGCCGAGACTAACATTTCAGTTCAAGAAATTTGAAAAAAGGTTGAGAATAGAATTGATGGTTCATTTTTATATGGCCATTCTTGTAAATGACCACAGACGGACACACGGACACTTGTTTGGTAAGCGATTCTTAGTAATTGTGTATAAGTAAAAGTTTTTTCTGAAGCTCCGTTCCGATTTTCGATTTTAGAACGATCACAATACTTCCATTTACTCTGTAAATATGGAAGTAAAAACATTTTATTTGGGGTTTCGACCCCTCAACATTTTTTATCGGATTCCTCTGACAATATGCATCAAGTTGGGGCAATTCACCAACTGTGCCAAAATCGGATCAGTGGTTCAATACGAAGTGGCTGGATGAAATTTTGGCCAAAAATTTTGTCCAGCCACTTCGTATTGAACCACCTATCCGATTTTGATGAAACTGGTCCTAAAAGTTGTGGTTTGCTCCAACTTGATGCATATTGACCGGGCAATCCGATTGGAAAAGGTTAAGGGGTCCAAATCAGCATTAGTATGGTCCATTTTCGAAAAAACACAAAAACTCAATTTTGAAACTGATTCCGTTTGTTTAGAATTTTTTGAGTATTTTTCCCGTGTTTCTCGCTTGATTTACCATAGGATAGGGGTTTTTTTTCGAAAAAATTCGAAAATTTTGTTTTTGGATCGGTCTGGCTTGAATTTCTTTAAAGCGATTTCTGCTTTTTCGCGTTTTTGGCAATTTGAGGGAGTTCTACTGAACCGATTTTGTATATTTTGAGCTTGTTGGATTCCTTGAAGGTTTTTACACATTTTTCACTCCCAATAAGTCAAAATTAGTTGGTTTTAGCAATCAAAAACTGGTTTAAAGACTAATTTTTGACCTAAAACAAAAAAATATTTTTTGAGCCTTTAAAAAAAATTTAAATTTCCAGAATAAATATTACCTACCTATTGAGTAGGTTTTGGGTAGGCACATGACACAAATAATTGGCAATTTTCTACGCCCCTCCTGGACTGAAGAAAGTGCAAAAAACCGATTCCACATGGATTATAATCTTAATAAGTTAATTATCTTAGGTCTTTAACCCTGGAACGAGGATTCAGGATTCCCGGAAACTGCAATTTGGTTCTTGGAAAGAGAACGTTTCGTCTAGCCGCCCACTTGATGGCGTAGACAGAAATTACATAGGTGGGGCGTAGAAAGGTGAGGTGTTGGTAGATAGTGGACAGGGTATGGGAGGGACGGATGATGTAGGGACTAGTTGGGAGGGGTAGGGGTGCCGGGCGCTGTTGAGGGTTGAATCCCGGGAGGGGTTGGGGCATGCGTATTTCGTCGCTTATGCGGCAACCCCAGATAACTCGGTTTTTGGTCATTTTCGGGGCCAAATCGGCATTAGCATGTTCCATTTTCGAAAAAACACAAAAACTCAACTTTGAAGGTGATGCCGTGGGTTTAGAATTTTTTGAGTATTTTCCCCGGATTTCTCGCTTGATTTGCCATAAGATAGGGTTTTTTCCGAAAATTTTTGAAAATGTTGTTTTACTTCCATATTTACAGAGTAAATGGAAGTATTGTGATCGTCCTAAAATCGAGAATCGGAACGGAGCATCAGAAAAAACTTTTTCTTGTACACATTTACTCAGAATCACTTCCTGAACAAGTGTCTGTGTGTCTGTGTGTCCGTCCGTCCGTCTGTGGTAATTTACAAAAATGACCATAACTCCCTCAATTCTCAACCTTTTTTCAAATTTCTTGAACTGAAATGTTTGTCCCGGCAAGACCTAACACCCTGTTTAATCGAAATTCGGATAACGCACAGTACTTCCGATATATTTGCATTTTTAGTGTTTTCTATTTTATTTTTTTCCGGTCACAAAAATGAACCGATTTGAGCGTTCTTGGTCTTAAAATCTTTGTTTTACCTTGCAGAATATGTGGATATTTTTTATGTTCCGAAAAACTGGGTTTTTTTCATTTTGGGCGAATTTTGAAATTTGAATAGTGAATTTTTTGATATTTTTGACCTAAACACCCTTAAAAGCAGTCAAAATATGATCAAATTGTGTCACAATTTTGCGTTTTAAAATATGGAAGTATTGTGTGTTATCTACGCACCACTGGTTTTCATCGGTTTGGCTCAAAATTTCTTGACGCGATTTCTCCTTTTTCACGTTTTTGCCAATTTGTGGGAGTTCTACTGAACCGATTTTGAAGTTTTTGGGCTTGTTGGATTCCTTGAAGGTTTTCACATCTTTTTCACTCCCTATAAGCCAAAATTAGTTGGGTTTTAGAGATCGAAAACTGGTTTAGAGACTAATTTTTGACCTTAAAAAAATATTTTTTTGACCCTTCACAAAAAAATTTAAAATTCCAAAAAAATATTTTTGAGTAGGTTTTGGGCATGTACATGACAAAAAAAAATTGGCAATTTTATTCGACTCTTCAGGACTGAGAAAATTGCAAAAAATCGTTTTCAGCTGAAAAATCCAAGGCCTAGGGAAAATTTCAAAAAAATGATGGATTTGACTTCAGGGTTTTTGGCGCGAATCTTTAGATATTGACTGAGAATCATGAAATTTGGCGAATTTTCAGGATTATGGTCAATAGGGTCAATTTCGGGGGAGTGATAAGGAAAAAATCGCGTTTCTTTGCAGTTTTCCTGGTTTTACGGCCTAAGTACTGATGTGTTTAAGGCAAAAACGTAATGCAGAAGAAAATATCGGGTGGTAAATTCCCTATCAGATGCATACCCACTCTTGATACCGACCTTTTACACAAGAGCTCGGAACTGCAACAAATGCGATTCAGCTATTAGAAAGTGAATGTTGTCCGATTAGCCAGCTTATATTAGTACGCTTGACAGTTTAATTAACAGGCAGGTCTGTTCCCTTCTGAGAAAGCGGGTCCTGCTTCTCGGAAATCTCAGGTAGAGACCTATTGTCCCTATGAGACCTCACTGTCTGTGGGTCAGTTGGTATCACTCACTGTCTTGATTACGTAATCGTTCAGTTTATTTTTTTCTTTACCTATTTAATCTTCATTGTGAAAACGTACCATTTAAGCATCATTGAATTCACCAATGACCATTAATCCACAAATGATTTTGTATCGGCAAATAAAAGCATCAATCAATTTTTATCTATTGATCAGAATGTATGCAAGATTCCGATAAGATTTTTTTTGGCACATTTTTCTATTTGTATACAAGTTTTGACTCCTATATTATGACGATAAACCTACCTACTCCAACTTTTGAACTTTTTGTTTCATTTTTCTTAAGAAATCGTCACTTAAGTTCTAACACCACCTAACTCAATTTTTCCAAGTTTTCAGGAGGTACAAAAAACTAATTATTTCAACATCGAAATACATTGAGCGGTGCTGTCTCTTCTCCATCTCCTTCTTCACTGGTTGGTTCAATCTCCTTGGCAGTTTTACCATGTTATCGGCTATTGAAAAATCTATCGAGTGTTGTGTCCAACTCATTTTCGCCAAAAATTGAGTTAGGCGGTGTTGTAACTTAAGTGACGAAATGAACCTTTGTAATCGATTGGGAAAATTTTTTTTAACACCCCTGAAACACGTTTCAACGGGTTCACTTTGGTTCACGTTTCAAAGGGTGTAGAATCCGAATCTGCAATAAACATTTTTTGTCCGCCCGCCGTCCGCCGTCTGGGGTTTTTCAGGGGGAAGGAGTTGTTGTAAATTTTTGAAATTTTCTCCAAAAATCAGGTCATGTATCTATTTGGTCCTAACGTCTCGACAAAACCCTACCTTAATTTAAAGGCCTGTAAAACACCTGTTGAAATGGGAAAAAATTCGTCTTTTCAAGGAAATTTGCAACATTTGCATGTGAGGTATCATTTTCTATAGATTTCTCGATGCTGAAACGAATGAGACCATCGCCACGGCGGTAGCTCCAACCGTTTAGGATTTATTGCAGTTTTGAGACATTTTTGAGTTTTCCAAAATTGCCCCAATTTTTAATAAATCGAAAACTACTCGAGCCACAAATTTTGTTTTCCACTCGTTGGAATCCCCACAAAAACTTCAGTCCTCCCAATATCTTCAATTCAAAGAATTTGGTAGTATTATACAAATCGGATACAAAAAGATTGTTTAATAGGCATCTATCAAGCGGAGAAGTTTACAAGGTTTGCCATTAACAGAACCGGATAATACAAGTGAGTTTGGAGGATTAAGCCTGCATACCATTGCGCATCGTTGTTGAGTATATTTAGGAGGCGATTTTCAAGCAGTAGCCACAGGACGCCTCTTCGCCATGGCCACTATTCGTTTCCCGCCTTCTTCGTAAGACAGTCACAAAGCCCATGACCCTGTTGGTCACACCTCCAGCATATCAGAACCTTTGTGAGGCATTCTCTCATGGTGTGGCCCTGAACATCACACCGCCAACAAGTCGCGGGCAAATCCCTCACAACACAGAAGGTCGAGCAGGGTACGCAGGCTGAGTAGCTGGGTAAACAGGGCGACGGTTTGAGAGATATCCTTTTGCACATAGAACAGCCGATTCTGACTGCAAGGCAGAGCTGATCGCCGCCTCCAATGTCTTGGGAGCCGACATCATGACTAATTCACGAACGCGCTCGTTTAACAAATTCTCGGAGAACTGACTTACGGCAAGTATCTCTATGCATTCTTTAGAAGCGCCTGGCAATGCTTTTCGTGACAACTTCCTGATCTCCTGACCAAACAACGCAATGTCTTCTTCCGGGTGCTGTCTTCGAGATTTAAGGAGGTCCATGTACATCTGTGCTCGACTACCGTCCCCAAACTGGATCGAGAGCACGTTGGACGGACGATTGAAGTCTTTCTTCTCCACCTTTCCAAGCTCAGACAACACGGTCAAGGTAGGACCTGTCAGAGACGACGCAAGTGCAAGACCCATTTCTCTGGCTTCCCAGGCGTTAGACTCAGCAACGACCTCGAAATGTTCCCGGTAATCCTCCCAGGCAATCGAGCCGTTGTAGGGTAAGGGTTTGAATTGACTTCGAGTGTGAACAAGAGGCTTTGGTTGAGGCTCCACGATAGGGTCTGCCGGAGATATTCGAGACAAATTCCGGGTACAGCGGAATTTGTCTCGAATATCTTCATAACATTCCCGGATTCTACCTTGTACCACAGTAAACAAGGAGGTCCTGAAGTCAGCCAGGAGGTTCGTCCCGATTTGTTCTAATGCCGCGGGAGGGGGAGCCACCTGTGGAGTGGGCGATTGACCAACATCCTCAACAACTTCTTCTGCTCCATCGCCGTGGCGAAAGGAGGTCCGCAAATCTGATGGTTTATGGTTCAAAATAAATGGAAAAACTCATATAAGTGAGATTAATAAATTTTATTGGTAGAACCACCGACAAGGGTAAAACGAGACGAAGAAGAAGAAGATGAACTGGGCGAAGCCCAGGTACAGAGTAGGGAGAAAGGTGTGTCGGATATTACCGCTTTGCGGGTCAAACAATATGTTTATATCCCTCCAACACGCCCTCATAAACTTATTGTTGTTTTGTTAAATTATTACAACAAACATTATTACCGCAAACAAGAAATGCAATAAATTATTCAGAGAAGTCCAATATTTTTTATTGACTCCTGAAATTTGGGGCGAGGCAATGATTTGGTCATTGGGCCAGCCAGCATATTTTCTGTAGGAATATGCAAAATTTTTATTTCATTGTTTTTAATATGATCTTTGAAAAAATGGTACCTTATGGCAATATGCTTACATTTTTGGCTGATGACCTCATTATTGGAGATATGGATCGCCCCCATGTTATCACAGAAAATCTTAGTAGGTCCCTTAATAGAATTTGGACATATTTCTTGACTAAGTGCCCTGAACCAAATAACGTCTTGAACACATGATGAAAGTGCCATATACTCGGCCTCTACAGTGCTCAGTGCAATAGTCTTTTGACGTTTGCTAGACCATGAGATTTAGCCCCCATTGAATTTTACTCAAGAACCAGAAACAGAATATCGATCAGTCAGAACACCACTCCAGTCACTATCACTGAATGCGATTAGGCCGAGTTCACTGTTAGCCGAATAAGTCAATTTTGAATTTATTGTGCCTTTAAGGTAGAGCATTACACGCTTGACGGCTTTCCAGTGCTGTGGTTGGTGGTTTCTGTTGAATCTGCTCAGTGTATTCGTGGCGAATATAATGTCCGGCCGAGTGATCTGCGAGAGATATAGCAAACACCCAATTGCTTCTTGGTAAGGAACAATTTTGCTGTATGGTTCTATATCTTTGTCATCCACGACGAGAGATTTTACGTCAGCCTCCATAGGGGTTGACACAGGCTTACATCCGTCCATGGAGAACCTCTTCAAGATTTGTTCAATGTAATGACTCTGTTCAATGAATAATTGGCGTTTGCCACGATCACGCATGACATTCATGCCAAGGCATCGGCGGATTGGGCCAAGGTCCTTCATCTCGAAATGATGAGCCAACGACGATTTTACCTCGTTCTTTGATTTGACGTCGTTTGAAAAAACGATGACATCATCAACCCAAAGAGCGACAATCACGACGGTGTCGTTGTTGTTCATGGCGAATATGCATGGGTCAGCCTTGGATCTTTGGAATCCCATTTTGGTGAGGACGTCGGTTATTTTCTGATTCCAGCACCTTCCAGCCTGTTTTAGGCCATAAACGGCTTTTTTTAGTTTCCAGACTTTACCATCTCGTTCAGAGAGGTTTGCTGGTGGCCTGACGTAGATGTCCTCTGCGAGGTCGCCATTTAGATATGCGGTTTTGACATCGAGGTGGTCGATATCCCAATCCTTGATGGCACCGAGGGACATGAGGTAACGCAGCGACGAATACTTGACGACAGGTGAGTAGGTCTCCTGGAAATCTAGACCAGGGATTTGAGCTCATCCACGGACTACAAGTCATCTCATGGAAATAGGTTTCTTCCCTTGGGGTAGATCGACTACGCTGAAAGTGTCATTTTTCAGCAGGGATGCATATTCCTCCTCCATTGCACATTTCCACTGCGCAAAATTTTCTCCTTCGATTGCTTCTTAGTAGTTCGTCGGTTCGTCTTCATCCGAACTTTGGAGAGTAAGATTAGAGGTTTGCTCAGGATTGCCGAACTTCTTCTTCCATATTCGAGACGACCTGCGCAAGCCGACGTTTTCAACGTTGTCCAGGGTTGACTCATCTGAGTTCCAACCTGCAAAATCTGAATCGTCGTCGCTTTCAGGCAACGGAACGTCAGCCGGATCTGGAGACGGTGGCGGGTCACTCGACGATGATGACGAATCTTGCGGTGTAGTCTGCGACTAAGTCTAAGACTTACTGCTAGTAAGTCGGCGAGGAGATCATTGGGATCTCCACAAAACCGATATTGTCCGAATTCCTTGCCAAAGGTACGTGGTTGGTGCGCGGCGCCGATGCAACTGGTTTCTCAACAAAATGGACGTCTCTGCTGTTGACGGCTCGTCTTGTGACGGAGTCCAGTAAACGATAGCCTTTTCGGCCTTCTGGATAACCAACAAAGACGAGACGCTCTGACTTGGGATCCCGCTTCTTCCTTTTTTCCTTAGGAATGTGAACCCATGCAGGACAGCCAAACACGCGAAGATGGGAAAGATCTGGTTGCTCTCCATGCCAGATTTCATACGGCGTCTTACCATTGAGAGCTCGAGACGGCGATCTGTTCATTAGATAGCAGGCGGTGACGACTGCCTTTCCCCAAAATTCTTTGCCAAGGTTGGCGTCTGCGAGCAGTGATCTGGCCTTTTCAACCAGAGTTCTCTGGGCTCGTTCGACACGTGAGTTTTGCTGGGGGGTGTAATTGTTTGAGCGCTGATGAACGATGCCAGCCTGCTTCAGCAGCTGAGAGACGGCGGAATCGCAAATTTCTGTCCCATTGTCACTTCGGATTGCCTTTATCTTGCGACCAGTTTGGCATTCGACAAGAACCTTGAATTCTGCAAAGTATTTCTTGACTAGGCCCTTGACTTTAAGGATGTAGACAAAGACATATCTCGAGTGGTCGTCAACCAAGGTCATGAAATATCTGCTGCCACCTAGAGATAACGTTTCCATAGGGACAGATCGACGTGGACGAGTTGAAGGAGATCCTCTTTACGTTTCTCACGTATTCAAGTATTATTTATTTTATTTATTAATTATCATCCTCTTTACGTTTCTCACTTCTTGGGAATGGGAATCGAGCCTGTTTACCCATTAGGCAAATTTCACAGGGACTCTTCGAGATTATGACGTCATCAATTCCTGTGGAACACTTTTTTAAACGTTCAATGCCATTATAGTTCAGATTCCCGGTCCTTCTGTGCCACAGATCGAAGTCGGATGCCGAGAGTAACGCGAGCGCAGACGACGTACGCGGGACGTTGACGGTATCGAGGCGATAAATTCCGTTCTCCAACGACGCGGTAACGATGAGCCGATTCGAATTGTCGCGTATTTTCACTCCATCCTTGTTGAATACGACGCTGTTTCCTCGTTGGATCGTTTTGCTGATCGACAATAAGTTGGCAGCCGCTTCAGGAATGTGGAGAACATTGTGTACTTTAATGTCGACGACGCGACCAGACAACGGAGATGAACGGATGTTGGCAGTACCTTTGCAGGTAACTTGCATACTCGAACGATCGGCGACAGTAACGATGGATTGCGAGCTAGGACGTTTGTCATTCAGCAATACGGGCGAATGCGTAATGTGTGACGAAGCTCCGCTGTCTAAATACCATGCATTTTTGTCATTTATAGAAGTGGCAAAGCATGACGAAAAAGCTCCATTAGATGCTCGATGCTCGATAGGCTGCTTCTTCTTCCTTGGCGGTTTTGACTGGCGGCTATCCGAATTTCCACGCTGATCGTTTTGCCTCCATTTGGACGATTTCTGTCGTCGGCGGGCGGCGAGTAGAGCTGAGTCGGTGTCGCCAGTAAGTTTGACATCCTGTAGGATCCGAATTTTCACTGAGTCTCCAGTGATCTTTATACCCGAATTTTCGAGACCCATAATCATCGGGCGATAGTCGTCCGGCAGACCAGCTAGGAAGAGAGAGATATTGGAGAAAAAACGAACGACCGACCGCGAAACTGATTAAGCGCGCAATTTAAAAATCACGTAAGCGCGGCTGGGCCCATAACCTGATGGTTTATGGTTCAAAATAAATGGAAAAACTCATATAAGTGAGATTAATAAATTTGGTAGAACCACCGACAAGGGTAAAACGAGACAAAGAAGAAGAAGATGAACTGGGCGAAGCCCAGATACAGAGTAGGGAGAAAGGTGTGTCGGATATTCCCGCTTTGCGGGACAATCAATTTGTTTATATCCCTCCAACAAAATCAGGCGTAGAACCTCCGAAAACACGTCCGCTTCGTAAAGACCCAGGTGGCGGGCGACTCATGATAACTTCTGACACCAAAATGTTAAGAAAATACGATTTTGTCGAGATCCAAAATCAAACTAAACTTTTCATTATTTACAATCCAATCTCAACTCCTGGGAAATCGATCACCCTAACAATATTATTTTTGCGATAATTAGGGTAGGTTGAGTGAACTAATTTCTTGAGAAATAATACCTGATTAACTCAACTTTGGAAGGCTGATCTGGGTAATTCTCAGAAAAAGAGCAATTTTCAGCGTCAGTGATTTCCGAAAATCCACATACTTCAAACTACATTTTTTGCGGTATTCACTCGTTCCCAGGATGCATGCTAACAGTTTAAGCGGATTTTGAGAGGTCAAACTCTATTTGGGAGCCAGAAATGCAAAATTTCAATTTCCTTACTGCCGTGGACTGACAATGCTAAAGGTTAGCGTACGAATTCGTGGTTAAGATGCATGAATATATTTAATGAAAGTATGACCTAATGAAAGAATACAAAAAATGATAGAAAATATAAATTTCAAGTTAACTGTCTATGGGTAGGAAAGGTAGCAATTGCACGAAATGGCTCAGGCGCAGCCAAAAAAGTTACGGCCTCAGTTGACCCAGTAATTCTTTCTTTTTTTTCCACGATTCCTGAAACCACAAAGAATTTGATCAAATCATTGCTAACTATGCCCATAAATAAGGTTGGTACGTCGTTTAACAACCTTTTTACCAATCTTTTACTTTTATGGTCAGTCTCACGGATCAATCATACTACCAGGGGACTGACAGGAATAGTACTGAAATTTTGCAATTCAAACTCCTCCACCACCGACTTTATGAATCATAAAAGTCAAATGTTGTATGCCTACATTTAGCAGAAAGACATAGAACCGCAGTACTGAAATGATTAAAAATACGCCCCTGAAACAAATTTTTGATGGTTGATGGTGGCCAACTGACGAGCTTCAGCGTCCGAGTTTTTGCCGCACATTTGTCTGTCACTGCTGCCAGAACAACAACTTTAGCGCGAAAAACTTCCCACAATGTTTTTTGATTAGTGTAGAGGGATTTTATGCATTGATCCATGATACTGACTGACTTTTCCGATTCAAAGTTTGAGATACCCCTAGCTACCTCCTAATACCCAATAGTACTTGGAGACCTTTGAAAATAATAGGTGGGGGTACATTATTTCAAGATTTGAAGGCTCTTGGTTCCTACTGACCCTTTTTCTGAAAATGTTAGAACGTCACACACTCAGAAATGATTTTGATTCACCCATAGTACTGACAATTCTGATGTTCGGTGTAAAAAAATAAAATTTACCATTGCTTCTAGAAGAAAGTAATGTGCATACCTAATAGCAAAGGGTAGTTATTTGTGTGGGAAGAAAAAAAATGGTCTCACTGACATAGGATGGCTAGAACTGGGCCGATTAATCAAAATTGCCCTTTGAGAATCACCCATCTACAAATTTAAGAAAATATTACTTTGTTGAGAAAATTTTTGGGATATTTTGTGAGGAACTGAACATTTATAAACAATAAACATAAAATAAATCTTTATTCCGGTTTTTACAATGATGATTTGCCCACTTGTCTCATTGTGCCCTGAGGGTGTCTCACTCTGCCCCACCCCTGGGGTACAGTGAGACAAAAAACCGAATTTTTTGAAAGTTGAATTTCCAAGACATTAACCCGTTTACGGTGGTTAAACGAAACGCCATTTCAAAGCCAAAGAGTTGCTCTAAATACCGCCAAAATTTCACCTCCCTAGAGCCATTATTAAGCGAGCTAGGGTGACCTGAGTGAAAAGTGTCTCATTGTGCCCCCTCTCCCGTATACTAACGATTGGTGCTAAGCATGTCTCCATTACTTAAACAACCACAAAACATTTTAATTTGTGCATAGGGGTGGAGCACAACGACCCCAGGGCGCATGGTGGCGAATGAGCGCAACTTTCGAGTTTAGATAGGCTCGATAGGATTCCACTTCCAACCGTTCAAATCATTCAGAATCTATCATGATTGGAAGGAAGGCAATGTCGTTTATCAACAAACAACAAGTATAACCATTCCCATTTGAGAACACGATTCCTAGTTAAGGTCGCAGTTCAAACTGCGTCCTGCTTTCAGCCAGCCCAAAGGACTGTAAATGAGAAGAAGCCGCAGTTTGTGAACTTTTTGTTTTTACTTACATAATTTACTCAGAATCACGTCGCAAACTAGTGTCTGTGTGTCCGTTAGTCCGTCTGTGGTCATTTACAAAAATGGCCATAGCTCCCTCAATTCTCACTCTTATTCCAAATTTCTTGAACTGAAATGTTTGTCTCAGAAAGATCTAACACCCTGTTTAATCGGAATTTGAATAACTAACAGTACTCCCGATATATTTGCATTTTTTGCAAATCCACTCCCATCTACCCTTTACCCGTATCACTACCTCTAAAATTGACCATGTTGAACAAAATCTCGAAAAAACGCCAAATTTGGTGTTTTTTTAGTCAATATCTATAGATTCGCCCCAAAAAACCCAAAGCCATAATTTTTTTGACATTTTGCCTAGGAACCTTGGATTTTTCATGTGAAATCAGTTTTGGTACATTATTTTCAGAAATAATGTACCTCTGTAATCAAAATAGTCTGTAGTCAAAATCGGATCAGTGGTTCAATACGAAGTGGCTGGACGTTATTTTTGGCCAAACATTTTTTGAGATCATCATGTCTTTTTCAACATTTTGTGTCCGTCTGTGGCCCTTCGCATAAAATATTGAATGATGGAATTGGACTAGTGTCCGCCGGTTTCTTTTCGTGATATTGGTTTCCTGATAGCAGTAAACCGGCAAGGCCCTGCGTTGGGACGTCAGGGTAGAAATTGAAATGAAAGAGCTGGATTCTGTCAATCTTTTACTCTCTCCTACAGCTGTTTCGGCCGTTTGGCCTTCTTCATGGACCTGTAGGTCTAGTCTATGCACTAAAATTTCATTAACCAACATGCACTCATTCAATATAAATACAAAACTCAACCAGCCAACAAAAAAAAAAACGCTGCTAAGTAGATTAGTGACATGGGTACATTATTTGTCTGGGTACCTCAGAAAATAAAGTTCAAATAGTTGGAGTAGGTCGGTTTATCATCATATCATTTGTGGAGTAATGGTCAATCGTGAATTCAATTATGCCGAAAAGGTACGTTTTCACAATGATAATAAATAGGTAGGTATAAAAAGAAAATACCTGGCGGCTGCTTTCAAAGAAATATTTCCTGAGGCCTGGCGGCAAGAAGGCAGCCATTTTGTTAACCGCGTTAACAGGTGACAACTGTTATCAAGATCCGCCCAATTAACATAAGCTGTCCAATCCCAGCTTCACACTTTCAGTTTCTAATAAATCTGAGCCAATAGACGACGAAAGAGCCGGTAGGGGTAGGGGAAGTCCCCTACTTCCCCACCCTACCAAGATCAAGGGTGGGAATGTTACAGCCGCCATTTCGTATTCCTCACGCCTTGAACCGATTGGAACATGTGCCGTGAACCCAAGAAAACTGCAAAACCGCAATTTCAGCAGTGTCACTGCCCCCAAAATTGACCCTGTTGACCAAAATCTCGAAAAAATGCCAAATTTCATGTTTCATAGTCAATATCTAAAGATTCCCGCCAAAAAACCCCGAAGTCAAATCCATCATTTTTTTGAAATTTTTCCTAGGCGAGGACCTTGGATTTTCCAGCTGAAATCGGTTTTTTTCATTTTTCTTAGTCCTGGAGAGTTGTAGAAAATTGCGAATTTTTTGTGTCATGTACCTGCCCAAAACCTACTCAAAAATATTTTTTTTGGAATTTTAACATTTTTTTTAAAGGGTCAAAAAAATATTTTTTGTTTAGGTCAAAAATTAGTCTTTAAACCAGTTTTTGATTACTAAACCCCAATCGATTTTGGCTTATAGGGAGTGAAAAATGTGTAAAAACCTTCAAGGAATCCAACGAGCTCAAAAAATTCAAAATCGGTTCAGTAGGACTCCCTCAAATTGCCAAAAACGCGAAAACGCAGAAATCGCATTAAGAAATTCAAGCCAAACCGATTCAAAAACCAAATTTTCGAATTTTTTCGGAAAAACCACCCTATCTTATGGTAAATCAAGCGAGAAACACGGGAAAAATACTCAAAAAATTCTAAACCCACGGCATCACCTTCAAAATTGAGATTTTGTGTTTTTTCAAAAATATACCCTAATTATGCCGAATTGGACCCGTTAACCTTCTCCGATCGGATTGCCCGGACAATATGCCTCAAGTTGGAGCAAACCACAACTTTCAAGACTAATTTAGTCAAAATCGGATCAGTATTTCAATACGAAGTGGCTGGACGAAATTTTTGGCCAAAATTTCGTCCGTCCACTTCGTATCGAACCCCTGATCCGATTTTGGTGCGGTTGGTCCTAAAAGTTGTGTTTTGCTCCAACTTGAGGCATATTGTCAGGGGAATCCGATCAAAAAATTTTAAGGGGTCGAAAACCCAAAAAAACTGTTTTTGAGATCATGACTTTTTTTACATTTGATCGTTTTTGAGTAGTCTAGAGTTGATTCAGAGGATTCCCTTATAGGAGGTGCACGTCACAGGAAAATTTGCTAAACGCTCGTTTTTTTTTTTTGAAATCGGACCACTCCTTCTATGCGTTTTGCTGCTGACGGCGTACGGCGTACGGCGGACGGACAAAAAATTTTTATTGCAGATTCTTGTTCTAGAACCTCTGAAACGTGAAAGAACAAATTTTCAGGGGGTGTTGTAAAAAAAATTTTCTTGAACAATTACATAGGTACATTATTTCTGGAAATAATGTACCAAAACAGTTTCAACTTTAAAAAAAAATTATTTGAGCTTTAAAAGATTTATTTATTTAAAATTTAAAATTTATTTACTTTAAAAATTTTATTGAGCAGATTATATAGTTTGGTTCATTTTTCTTAAGAAATGAACCTTTGTAATCGGTCGGGAAAAAAATTTTTTTAACACCCCCTGAAAATTTGTTGGTTTACGTTTCAAGGGGTGTAGAATCCGAATCTGCAATAAAAATTTTTTGTCCGTACGCCGTCCGCCGTCCGGGGTTTTTCAGGGGGAAGGAGTAATCGAAAAAATTTTAAATTTTCACCAAAAATCAAGTTTCGTATCTAGTTGGTCCTAACGTCTCGACAGAACCCTACCTTAATTTTAAGGCCAGTAAAACAGCTGTTGAAGTGGGAAAATTCGTGCTTTTCAGGAAAAAAGCAACATAGGCTTGTGAGGTATCATTTTCTATAGATTTTTCTATGCCGAATCGAATGAGACCATCGCCACGCCGGTAGCTTCAACCGTTAAGGAGTTATTGCAGTTTTAGTGAGACATTTTTGAGTTTTTTATAATTTTTACAATTCTTAATAACTCGAAAACGACTAGAGCCACAAAAATCGTTTTCCACTCGTTGGAATGCCCACAAAAACTTCTGTCCTCCCGATATCTTCAATTTAAAGAATCTAGTCGCATTACACAAATCAGCAAAACAAAAATTGGAAAAACTTGAGAATTTGGCCTCGGCTCTTAGATACGGTTGATTGATCTACTTACGACCACTAGCCTATTACAACAACAAGGTGACGCACTCACACTAGACCAGTTGCGCTTGGCAACATGAGAGCGAGACAAGCTTTAACAATGGTTCTGAAGCATTCTTGAGGCATTTTTAATTTCATTATTCAGAGAATTTAATTGTTATTATTCTGTTAATTATGTAGGCAAATAACAATAGATTGAATGGTGAATTTAACAAAATTGAACTATGAGCTGCGTTGAAGAGATTGGTAGACAGAGCAGTGTAGCTTTTTTTCGCCGGGTCGAAAAAAAAGTTTTTCTAAATCCCATCTAAAATACAAATTTATGCTTAAATTCTTGAATAATAACGAATAAATACCGTGTTTAAGGAGTACCTATATAAGTATCCCTAGGTTTGTCTTTGCAATCGAAAAATGAACCCCTGTGCAAAATTTGCAGAGCTCTTCGGATACACAGAAAACTAATGTGCACATGCCACTGATCTACTTAGCAGCGTTTTTTTAAAGTTGAAACTGTTTTTTTTTTTTTTTTTTTTTTTGTTGGCTGGTTGAGTTTTGTATTTATATTGAATGAGTGCATGTTGTTAAATGAAATTTTAGTGCATAGACTAGACCTACAGGTCCATGAAGAAGGCCAAACGGCCGAAACAGCTGTAGGAGAGAGTAAAAGAGTGACAGAATCCAGCTCTTTCATTTCAATTTCTACCCTGACGTCCCAACGCAGGGCCTTGCCGGTTTACTGCCATCAGGAAACCAATACTTCGCATAAATGGCCATAGCTCCCTCGATTCTTAGCTTTTTTTCAAATTTCTTGAACTGGAATGTTCTTCTCGGCAAAACTTATCACCCTGTTTAACCTGAATGTGAATTACTCACTGTACTTTCAAAGACTTTACATTATTAGTGTTTACTATTTCATTTTTTCCAGATACAAAAATGAACCGATTTGAGCGTTCTTGGTCTTATAATCTTTGTTTTACTTTGCAGAATATGTGAAAAATTTTCATGTTCCAATAGCTTGGTGTATTTTTATGTTGGACAAATTTAAAATTTGCATAGTGAGATTTTTGAAATTTTGGACCTAAACACCCTAAAAAGCTGTCAAAATATGATAAAATTGTGTCTGCTGACGATGTAATGCGGACGGAGAGAAAATGTTTTTTGGAGATAGGTTTTCTAGACCCTTTGAAAGTTTGAGGGGGTGTTGTAGAGCAAATTTTCCCGACCAATGAGGAACATGCATGAAAAACGAAATCCATTTTTTCCGACAGAATGATGCTGTTTAGGATGCGAAAATGATGTAGTGATGGTCTACAACGAAAAAACAACATTTTTCCTGGTGAAAAACGCTAATGAAAAGTGCCCTTTTGAATGTGGCGGTTAACCGTATGACGTCACTGTACGGACGTGACTGCACGTAGTTTCTTAACGTAACGGCAAAAAATCCGTTATCGCCGTCCTATCACACCATACCCACATGAACTCGGATGAGGTTGCACTGGTGTTCACGGGAAGATGACATCACTCTGTGTAACCTTGCGACTGGCCATTTTCCCGCTCGACTTCAAATCTGCGGTTTTCACTAAGCCTCCCTCCTCTTTTAATTACCTCTTTTCCGAACCGTCATCCACCATAACACCATTTTCGAAGCCTAAGAAGGAATATTATGGCGAAAAAACAGTTTATTTTTTTCATGCATGTTCCTCATTGCATTGGTAGGTACATTATTTTTGGATATAATTTGCTAATACGTCGACTGTCAACAGAAAAAACCCCACTAAAACCTAGAAACAATTACAAACTGTTGGTTTCGAGCTTTGAATTGAGTCTAGGTACTGGTTGAATTTATTGTTGAGTTACCAGTCAAACGATATTTTAGAAAAGGGTTCATCTTTTTTTGATTTTTCATTATTTTTTTTTATGAATTTATTAATTGTTGTTAACGAGTCAAATTATGGAAGTATTGTGTGTTATCTACTCACCACTGGTTTTGTGAAGGTGGTCCAACATGATCCGTGTCGTGGTGGTGCTGGCCATTGGAACTGTTTATTCAGGTTCAAACATTTGGCGACCGGCCACTATTTAGCTGCTGAAGTCGATGATGACAATACGATGGACCAAATGCGTTCCAAGTTGAGAGGCACGTATTAAATTCTCAGTTATTTCACTTCAGTCACTGCTGGCAGGTTATAATCCTTCCTATACCCGTCGGTGATTACTTACGCATTCAAGATTCCCTTAAAGAGATGGAAAATTGATTAAATACGCCGGTTGGGTGGAGAATTTTTACTTTCATATATACAACATAAATGGAAGCATTGTGATCGTCCTAAAATCGGACCGTAGCTTTAGAAAGAATGTTCATTTATTCACTTTTACTCAGAATCAATTCTTGAACAATTTTTTGTGGCCCTTCGCATAAATGGCCATAGCTCCCTCGAATCTTAATTTTTTTCAAATTTCTTAAACTGGAATGTTCTTCTCGGCAAGACCTATCACCCTGTTTAACCTGAATTTGAATTACTCACTGTACTTCCACTGTACACAAATAATTTACAGGGCTCACGGGTTGGTCTAGTGGCTAGCGCGTCTGCCTAGCTGCAGGCTATACCTGGGAGTTATGGGTTCGATTCCCATCGTTGGCATGAAAAATTTGGCCCATAGCCTTATGATTCATGTCATCCCTGGCATTCGGGGTTTACGGAAATAGATGATATTGGAGAACTAAACCCACTCCTTGTGATGCCCTATGGGTTAAAACAATTAAACCATCATTTACATTTTTTTTACAAATAATTGATTTAATTATTGACATTATCTTGTAGTCACACGATCAGGGCTAGGGTCATACAGAAAAACGTCGTCTCCTTCGCCGAGCTTTCGGCAAATTTATTGCCTTCTTCAGGGCTTGGAGACGAGGTTAAGCGGTCATATGACCACTACCGTCCAAGACCATTGACACTATTTCAATTTTTAAAGAATGGAAATAGTGTCAATGGTCTTGGACGGTAGTGGTCATATGACCGCTTAACCTCGTCTCAAAGCCCTGAAGAAGGCAATAAATTTGCCGAAAGCTCGGCGAAGGAGACGACGTTTTTCTGTATGACCCTAGCCCTGATCATGTGACTACAAGATACTGATACGGGTCGATCATTCATCATCAATTTACATTATTTGTGTTTTGTATTTTATTTTATAGTTTTAAAATACCTATAGTGGGTTTTGTTGGAAACTTCAGTGTACGTACCGAGATGGGATGAGCTACCGTCGACTTGTGGAAAATTCAACTCGCTGAATTTTCCTCAAGTCAAAGATCTCCAAATACGATTTTATTAATAATTGATGCTAATACTTCGATGATGAAAAGGGTTACTTACTTTCCGAAGGACCAGTGTACTGTTTTTTCCAACCTTTGTTATTCAAATTTTTAGGCAACCATGTCCATAGGAGTGAAAATCCAGTATTGATACTTCACCATGTTCGTCCTCTGATTCGATCGGATGTCATTTGGAATTACCAATGGGTCAAAAAGATGCCAAATTGAACTAGAACACTTTCAAAACAATATATTGCAAATATTCGAAATATTTTATAAGTAGCAATGTAGAGTGCTAAATTTCGTGGCCACGTTCAAATTCTCAAACTAATTGTTAAAAGGTTTCCTTTACATAATATGTGATATTATCACAGTTGGATAATGTAGATGTAGCAGAATTACCATGTGGACAAGTACTGAAGGTACTTGTGGATTCACAAACGTTCTTTGCGACGAATTGGCGAAGTTGACGATTTGCAAAGGTTGTACGATGCGTTTTGTGCTGAAGGTTGTTGCGATAAACAATTTGACCGAAAAGATGAAATAAGGACTTACGTAGTCGTGGAGCAACGTCGGCCTAACCTGACCGGTATGGCTGCGTGGTGCGTCGTCAACCACAGACGATGGCAACGCAGTTGGATGATATTGCCGTCGTCCCGGCGGAATGGTCGTGCAGCGTTGGTGTTGTCTCCCTCGGACGCACGCTCGTCTCAAACGGTGATGAATTCCGATGGAAATATGGTGATATGGCGCCGATGGCGCACGCAGGTTTGAGTACCGATGGCGACAGTGGTGCGTACGAACGCTCCAACGGACCGGCGTTTTGTCGCCGATCGGATCACTCGAGAAGAAAGCGCCCGAAGGTCTACGATGTAGTTGATGATGATGGGGAATATTTGCTTATTCCCGGATAGAGACGGCTGCTCGACGAGGGAGATACTTCACGATCACAACGGGGGACGAATTGGAAAAACGGCGACGACAAACGGCACGACTAGCACTCCATTTTCTTTGCTTCCACGACGACGAGTGCCGGCTAGGCTTAGGTGGAAACCAATCGATTATTGCACATCCGATTGGCTTATCGCGATCGTAGATCCGCAGACTAAATAGTTCTGAAGCACTCATATTTGATGTTAAACAACATTTATTGCTCAATTAGAGCTGAACATAGTTAAATTCAACGAAAAAGGAATGAACAATTATTAGTGAGCTGAGTTGTTTACAAACTGCAATCAGCTTCAAAAAAAAACCTAGAAAAAAGTGTTAGTGTGGCAGCATTGATAATATCAAACAAGACCAATCGGTCAGAGGACCCCCTGTCGGACATAAAGGTTGCTTTTGGTGGCTACTCCTAGGTAGGCTGGGAATTCATTGAAAACCCAACATACAGTTACATTACACTTGTGGTAGTCATGGGTCCCTGGTACCAAATTCCCTTGACCGTCAATGTAAATAATTAAATTAACTCTTTTCGTTTTCACTGAACTGGGTCATAATTCATCCACTATAAAATATCAATTTAGGCAAAAATGTGTAAAGGCTATGGCCGACCTGCACAAACTTAATCTAGATTGATTATCAGTGACTGTATCCTTCAATTAGTAGTCATGCGAAATCAACTAGGTTCAGTTCGGAATTTTCCGTTTGAAAATCAAACACAAATGGCCGGTTCAAGTTATCGAATAGATCCATTGTCAAAAGATGACTACAACCCGTGGAAAATACACACAAGCATTGATCAAAAGTAAGCTGGGGGACACGTAAATGGAACTATCCCAAAACCAGCAGATACTGCAACAGTCCAAGCAAAGGCCGATAGAAGACGATCTCAACGCACGGTCAGATTTTTTATTAATAAAACCTACTGAGTTGAAACAATAAAAAAACTGTCGCACATTGGAACAAGTTTGGGAAACTTTACAAGGTATACACCAAAACCAAGGTCCTGCTTGTAAAGCACATCTACAAAACGCTTGATTTTCTGAAAGATAATGAGGAAAACACCTAAAGAGAGAAAACACCTTAATTCGTTCAAAAACGCTGTTGAAAAATTACACGAAATGAGCATTGAAATCCATGAAGATTTACTTGGAATACCCTTGCTTTGTAGCCCACCACCATATGTTGAAAATTTTGCATTTCGATAAAAACTAGACACTTTTCCGAGACCAGAAGAAATCTAAGTTAAAATTTTATATGAAGCCGACGCTCGAAAAAACAGTGCCAGCACACCACATTTGAAAGCGCATATTACTCAAACAACAATGTGAAAAATGTCAATAAAAGTCAAAACTCAAAGTTCAAGCACTCACGAAGACAACAATTCGACTGTAAAGGTTCTACACTGCCCAAGTCAAAGCATCGTGTCTTTTGGGGGCGTCTGGGTTGCCTCTTTCTCAAAAGTTGAATTGGTGACAACTTGGAATATCACGCGTCCATAGATCGCATGGCAAACGGATTGGGCACCTTCACAGTCGAATTTCCTCCATGCAAAATGCAAAGAACAAACCACACAACTGAAAATTGCTAGAAAAACAAAAATCAATCAAAATCTCATTTAGCCTGAGCTGAATCCACTTGGCACTTAATTGAAGAAAGTATCGCAACTTCCAAAAATGTCAGTGATAATAACAAAGTATGGTGCATGGGCAATGGAAGCACTGTGTTCAGACAAATCAAATCAAAATTCGAAAGTTTAGATACCACAGATGGAAATCTAATATTAGCCTGGAATGGTCGAACAGTGAAAATCGAGGATAAAGGGACCATCAAAGTGAAATTTGTTGACAAAATGGGATAAATCGTAAAAACGATGTGATGGAAACCATACTGGTTTTGGTGATAAATATTTGAAACAGAAGTTAAAAGTGGAAATAAAAGCAAAGATGGATGGGGCCAGGTTGGTGGTCTCAGCCACGCCAACAAGAGAAAAATTACATCGGGAATGGCGAAACAGTGCCTGTCTCTTCAAATGCTCGGTATAAACATACTATATTAACTGTTTCGGGTACCACAGATTTCGTATCCTTACCATTCGGTTCTTTTGTCATTGTTTTCCTCATCAAGCTTATTATTTCATCGGGATTTCTTCCTATTAAATTTCCGGGATGGAGACAGTTCCTGAATTAGTGCACTCTGTTCACTGAGAAAATAAAAGGAGGACCTAGCTATGAGGAATCTGCAGCAAATGAGGTCAGAAACAGGCAGTGGTTTCACGGCATTTTTCTATGCTGTCTGCCCTACCAAGCTGTTTTACCTGCAATTTGATTCAATGACTATTTTTCAAAATTAGTTTAACGACCTTGTTTAGGGATTAGGGCCAGGGCCAATTTCACCTACAATTGAATCTAAGTTCAATTTTGATCTATATGATGATGTTGTCCCTTACGATTAATTATGATCTATGTAAGGTTCAAGTACGGTGATATGATTGAATCGATAAATGCTGCCCAAGCTGCCTTGATCACCAACTTGGTGAATCAACTGAAAGGTGAACCAAAGTCAGAACTTTCTAATGTAAGTCTGTTTGAAAATTACGATTCACATAAGTCATTAAGCCAAAAGGGGATCGGTCGTCTACAAAGACAAGCAAATTCACAGTGATCTATTTATCGTTCCTTCTAGCCACACAGCTCTATTAGGTCGACAGTGGATTAGAGAACTATGAATCGAATTGAAAGACATCTATTCTGAATTTACTCCTGTATCGATGTCGTTTTCAATGGGTTAAAATAAGATGAACGACAGAAAAGTGGCGTCAGCACTACTGCTCTTCAGATCGGCCGATAAGCACGGGGAACTACGGAACAAATCCTTTCCTCCCAACAACTCATTCACTCCTGAACAAGGTATTCAAGCTTCAAGATGATAACGCCGAGATTAGTGGCCCCCCCCCCTCCAAAATATTTTTTTGTTCTGGAAAACTTGGAAAAACACCTGAACAATGGAAAATTACCAAACAACGGTCTTGAAGCGATGAATGCGATAATCAAACGTGAACACATTTTGAGGGAGAGACTTCCAGTTGGCCAGTTCCTCAGCAACGTTCGAGATATATTATTGAAATGGTCTCAATTCCGCAACCCAAGTTCCCCTAATTTTATCCACACTCTCAGATGTTCCAACGATTTCTCTCAGTGAGTGGACTTCTAATAGATTAAGTAATAGACTAAATTCATTTTTCGTTCGACTTGTGACTATACGTTATTTTTAACTTGCTGTACCCGCCCGGCGTTGCCCGTGTCAAAAAACCGTGATTAATTAATTAATTAATTAGGTAGACTGTCTCTCTCTCTCTCTCTCTCTCTCTCTTCCCCCCCCCCCACACACACACACACACACAACATTCCCTGTCGACAAAAAGAACCAATCTGTCAAAAAATTAGTTTATATAAGAACAGGTCATTTTTTAAAATTTAAAAAAAAAATTTGAGTTGAGTCAAGTTGATTTGAGTTGAGTTGAGTTGCACACAATTGTTTAAAAATTAGTTTAAATGTGATTCTCAAACTAGGGACAAATTTGATCAGAGAAGTTAAAAAAAAATGTTTTCAAAGCTCGTGAAATTTTTTTAATGGATTTCAGTTTCCTGACACCAAAGTAAAAAACGTAATGGCAGCGCATGAATCACTTTTACGAGTCAAAAATTGGAATTTCAAATTCGGGTCCACGACAATGTTAATTTGTCCATGAAAATGGGAATAAATTCCAGTTTGATGCAGTAGCAATTATCTTCTTGGGTTGGTGAAAGGAAAAACAGCTTATTATGCTTGGAAAAATAGTTTCTTGACATTAAACTGAAAATGCAAACAAGTTTTGAGAAAAATCAAAACAGCTAGCCAGCCCCTTCTGCTTCCCCATGTTTTCCTGTAAAACCTAAGCTGCACCAGTCACTGAACAACTAGGGTAAAGAGCGGTAAGCGTTGGTAGGTACTAAGGTTGGCAAAAAAAGATAATTGTCTAATTTGACCATTGTCTAGGACTTTTGGAATTTTGAATGTCCACGACAATGTTAAAAACTAAAAGCCACGACAATGTGGTTTTCAACTTTAAGATCAAATTATGTTAAAACTTCTCATGTCTCAAGGTTCTTCCAATTGGCATTAATTACAGTCTCTAACGACGTTGTGAAAACATGCATTAGATGGAATCATGACTATTAAAATTATAGAACTAGAAACGACCACGACAATCTTACGAATAAACCTACGCACCTGAATTTTTATCTTCAAGAGGGTTGGTTCATGACTGAAAAAGCCGCTGGCACGTTTTGGGCACACTGGCAGAGACCGCCAGGGTTGCCGCTTTCCGAAACTATCTTCAAAATCCAAAATAACCCGAATCCGTTTTGCGCAGGAGAGGATTTATTCTAGCCACGACAATGTTAAGAAAAGTTATAGACAACTTTTCATTGATCGTAATTGTTGAAATGATTTTTGGTTCATTTTTCTATAGAAATGAACCTTTGTAATCGGTCAGGAAAAAAAAAATTTTAACACCCCCTGAAAATTTGTTGGTTTACGTTTCAAGGGGTGTAGAATCCGAATCTGCAATAAAAATTTTTTGTCCGTCCGCCGTCCGCCGTCCGCCGTCCGCCGTCCGGGGTTTTTCAGGGGGAAGGAGTTATCGAAAAATTTTGAAATTTTTACCAAAAATCAAGTTCCGTATCTAGTTGGTCCTAACATCTCGACAGAACCCTACCTTACTTTTAAGGTCAGTAAAACAGCTATTAAAGTGGGGAAAAATTCGTGTTTTTCTGGAAATTTGAAACATAGGCATGTGAGGTATCATTTTCTATAGATTTTTCTATGCTGAATCGAATGAGACCATCGCCACGCCGGTAGCTTCAACCGTTTAGGAGTTATTGCAGTTTTAGTGAAGCATTTTTGAGTTTTTCAAAATTTTCCCAATTCTTAATAACTCGAAAACTACTCGAGCCACAAAATTCGTTTTCCACTCGTTGGAATCCCCACAAAAACTTCTGTCCTCCCAATATCTTCAATTTAAAGAATTTGGTCGAATTACACAAATCAGCAAATCAAAAATTGGAAAAAGTTGGGAATTCGGCATCGGTTCTTAGATACAGTTGATTGATCTACTTACGACCACTAGCCTATGACACCAACAAAGTGACGCACTCACACTAGGCCAGTTGCGCTTGGCAACGTGAGAGCGAGTCAAGCTTCAACAATGGTTCTGAGGCATTCTTGACGCATTTTTAATTTAATTATTATAAATTTTATTTAATTATAAAATAATATATAAATAATAATAATAAATAAATTTATTTAATTATTCAGATAATTTAATAATTATTATTATTCTGTTAGTTATGTAGGTAAATAAGAATAGATTAAATGATGATTTCAACAAAAATTAACGACGCGCTGCGTTGAAAAGATAGATAGGTAGGTCAAGCAAGGAGGACCAAGCAAAGAGGATGATTATTTTTTGGCGGGTTGAAAAAACGTTTTTCCAAATCCCCATCTAGAACACCAATTTATACTGAAATTCTAGAATAATAACAACTAAATTCCGTGTTTGAGGAGAACCTATATATCGTAAGATTTGTCTTTGCAATCGAAAAATGAACCCCTGTGCAAAATTTGCAGAGTTCTTCGGCTATACCAAAAACTGATGTGCACATGCCACTGATCTACTTATTTTACTTGAGCATTGCAATACTCTTTTTCTAAACGTAAGATCCCTAACTTGAATGAGCGAAAAATCGCATTCAAAGGAAATGTATCAAATGGATGAAAATCAACTGCTTAGTCGGGAATTCAAACTTTTAGACCTGCCACAACAATGTGAATGGGTAGGTAAATCACCTAATTACGTTCTTTAAAAACCAACTATTCTTTTGTTGCTACCATTCCCAACGTAGAGCTGATCAGAACCTAAAATTGGGGGAAAAAATCAAAAGCGTCGGTCTAATGAGAAAAATGTTAGAGGCTTTAGACGCAAAATTGCCCCTAGTTTAAGAATCACCCTTAAATGAGAACAGGTCCTTTTTGTTTAATTAAAAAAAAAATTTAAAAATTTTTTAATTCAAAAATAAAATCGGGCTTTGAGGTCTGGTGGCCAGCCCCTTTGTGCTTCCGTGTAAAAAAATTCCAGGCCCCTGCGTGCGATAGATTTTGTGGAGAGCTTGGTCAGACAGACAGACACATTACACTTGCTTTTATTATTATAGATTGTGTACTTTCATGTAAAATGTGTAGGTCGTGGCAATTTATTAAACTGATAGGTCCTTTCATGTCGTGTAAAATATTTTTCTGGCGTTCGTATCGGACATAATCGATATTAAACGATACTATACCACTGTCACTCATGTGGTTAACACACTGTTGTTACAGCTCAGAAGCCATGTTTTTTTTTTTTTTTTTTTCAATGTAATATAATATATTTTACATTATATTATAGGAATTCCCAGTTCAACTACGCTTAAGCTGGCTCACGGGTTGGTCTAGTGGCTAGTGCGTCTGCCTAGCTGCAGGCTATACCAGAGAGTTGTGGGTTCGATTCCCACAGGTGCCATGAAAAATTTGGTCCATAGCCTTATGATTCATGTCATCCCTGGCATTCGGGGTTTTCGGAATTAAATGATATTGGAGAACTAAACCCACTCCTTGTGATGCCCTATGGGTTAAAACAATTAAACCAACATTTACATTTTTACATTTAGTTCAACTACGCTTAAGCTGCGTTTTCCTAGCGGCAGGGTTTTTGCGCAGCGCAGAACCGACTTTGTCTTATTGCGTCGGCAGAAGCGTAAAATTCATTACGTCGCGTAAAAGTGTTTTCCTCAACAGCGTAATTTCGTTGACGGAGTACGTGCAACGGGGAGTTTTTCGGCGTTTTGCCAGTTTAAAACAGTGAAAATTAAAATTGAAACCAGTTAAAATTAAACGCGATTTGTCAGTTTTACGATGGAGTCAAGCAGAAAGAGGAAGGTGTTGGCGTTGCTATAAATTAAATAATTAATATGTTAATAAATTACATTAAATTAATAATTACTAAATAATATTAAATAAAAAATAATAATATTAAATAAATCAAAATAAAAAATAACTTCATAATTTATTAATTTAATTAAATTAAAATTAATTAATTGAATTAAAATTCAAAAAAATATTAAATAAATCTACCCACATGGACAAACGATTTTAAGATGAGTGCATTCACCGTGAAAGAAGCACTTGAAGGGACTGATGCTGTTTCTTGGAGAGAAGCAATCAAAAGCAAAATAAAATCATTGTTAAATAGTTGCACTAGAAAATAACGATGAAAATCGACGGGAAAAACGTCAAGAACCGTCATTAGTACAAAATTGAAGCACAGTAACGTCAAAGGGCACTTCATTCAGGAGAAAGAAATCATTGACTCCTACAAGCCGTCAGCAAGTCTTGAAGCTGTTCACCAAAGGCTTGGCTGCTCCGAGGCATGTATAGCTGTCGGAAAAATCCGAATGCTGAGCGAGTAAAGGAGGGTTTTGGAAACTTCAGTTAAGAGTTGCGACGCTCATCGTTGCTATGAGTTAGTGGTGAAGTTTAGCCCTCGGATGGGAAACTCAACGTGTTCATGCCTCCCAGCAGTGACATCATAAAATAGAGATTGACTTCATTATGTGTTCATAATAATTCTGTTTCACGCCAATGAATTGCTGAGAGATTGGTAACCTTTTCACGTTTTTAGATGCCCACGGTGGGCCTCTGTATCACCTCGTGTCTGTACCCCATACCAACGAGATTTCTTCGCTGTTCGAATTGGACCCTACAACGTTGACCCGAGGCGATTCACTGGTACCTCAATCGTCGTATGTCAGATTGCACCATTTGTGCACGAATACATGGGTTCACAGTACCAGCATACCAATTGACAAAGATGAGGAAAAACCGGTCATGTCCAAAGTAATTTACAGTGATTTCTTATTCAGTTGTTTTTCAAGAAACACCTTTTTTTATTGGGGTTCTTTGCTTGAGATAGGTTTATCATATGAGTTCTATTTCAACTGCTGAAATAACGACAGTTTTCTTGCAATTCTGTGGTTTCCTTTGAGTTGGGTCGAGGGTGAGAGAGTTGGCACGACGTTATCTCAGTTATTTTATTCTGTGCTTAGGTACCTTCAGCCTTACGGCCATCTTCAGGAGCATGTATGTAGCCCTCACACCTAACCTCACAAAATTTGAAACAATTAAGTAACAAAAACGGTAGGAAAATATAAGATGTGTAGAGTGGGGCTCTTACATTGGTAGGCGGTTGCGCTATGAAACCAGTTTTGAAGTTAACCAGAGCAGCATGCAGTCCTGCTTGTCGTAATTGGCAAGTTGGCCTCGGGCTGTGTACACTGTCATGCCTTGAGGCATGCCGGCCGAGTGCTATAAGATTTTTGCCCGTCGCAGGGTTCATCCTAGAGGAACAGGTCATGAGTTACAGCGTGGGTCCACAGGTGGGTCTAGAGTATAGGTAGGTAAGTAGAAAGACTAATAAGGCAAGAAAGGAGGTAATCCTCGTGGGAGAACGGTCGGTCATAATATGACGTATATTATTCGTTGGATCTCCTTTTGCGCCTGGGGCCTAGGGAGCAGCATGTGAGTTAGCATAGGTTGTTTTTGTGGTCATTGAGGGAGTGGGATGGCCTTTAGTAGTGGGGGACGCAGGAGTTGTTTAGTCAAGAGGGTTTATGCAGGGGTGTTAGGTTTTATTTTTGTTTTTAAACAGGGGGTGGAATTGGTCACCCAGGTATTTTATATCTGGTTATTGTTCATAGCGGCAGCTCCGGCTTTGAGGATTTCTGTGTTTTCAATTGTTTAGTGGTAGGCGGTTTTTTATTATGTCCTAAAGAAGAGACATTATCAAAATCGGGATGGTGGTTCAGACTAAGCATAATATGTTGCAGCTAGGGCTGTGTGATCTTTTTCGTAGAGGACGTTCTTACTGTGTTGCTGGAGTCTTTTACGGTGGTGTTGTAGGCTTTCACCGTTGTAAATTTGGTTGCAATCTTTGCAGGGAATTCTGTAAATGTTACGTCGAGACTCTCGATGGGGGCATTTGTTGGTTATTTTAGGGTGAAAATAATTTTCAAAATATGCAAAAATCAGAAGTGTTTTGTAATCAATTTACAAAATTAAAATAAAAAATGGCTATTCTTTCTGTTTTTAAAAAATCAAAAATGAAAGGAAGGTACGGACATCAACCGTTTTTCCCTACATTTTATTATCAATCATCACTGATTTCACCGTCGTCCTCACTTTCCTTGTCATGCTCTTTCTTCTTTTTCTTGCTTTTATGGCGCTTTCTTTTTGGGTTCTTTTTACTTCCATATTTACAGAGTAAATGGAAGTATTGTGATCGTCCTAAAATCGAGAATCGGAACGGAGCTTCAGAAAAAACTTTTTCTTATACACATTTACTCAGAATCACTTCCCGAACAAGTGTCTGTGTGTCCGTTAGTCCGTCTGTGGTCATTTACAAAAATGGCCATAACTCCCTCATTTCTCAACCTTTTTTCAAATTTCTTGAACTGAAATGTTTGTCTCGGAAAGCCCTAACACCCTGTTTAATCGGAATTTGGATAACGCACAGTACTTCCGATATATTTGCATTTTTAGTGTTTTCTATTTTATTTTTTTCCGGCCGCAAAAATGAACCGATTTGAGCGTTCTTGGTCTCAAAATCTTCGTTTTACCTTGCAGAATATGTGGATATTTTTTTATATTCCAAAAATGTACCGGATTTTTTTATGGCGAATTTTAAAATTTGCAAAGCGAATTTTTTGACATTTTTGACCTAAACACCCTTAAAAACAGTCAAAATATGATCAAATTGTGTTTCAATTTTACGTTTCAAAATATGGAAGTATTGTGTGTTATCTACGCACCACTGGTTTAGTAATGATGTAGAATTGGGATCTGTGTAGAATTGTTGGGATGCTGGTTTCCCCAAAGATTTCTTGAGAAACTGCAAATCTTCGTGTTTGGCTGCTTTTATGGGGAGACTCGTGGTAAAAAGCTTCTTTTGGGGATGATTGACTGTCTTGGGGGTATTCTTCTATTCTTCGGTTGTCTCTATCCCCAAGATAATTTGGCAGTGGCAACTCTTACATTGGTGATTGTTTCAAATATAGAGGCAAGGCTGAAGCTGCCAAAATAAGAGGTGCTTTTGATGGAAATGTTTGGCACATCATTGTTTATGTGAATGACCTTAAGAGACCGAGTAGGGAACGGACATTTCTCGAGGTAAAACCCTAATAAGTGATCAGTCCATTTGAAAAAAAAATTCCTGAGCACAGTCGGAGCAATGATAAGGGGGCTGCGGCTCAGGGAGGAGGCGCAGCACAACAACCATTCTTCCCCTGCCGCGCGAGAAGGAACCGTTCTTCCCCAGCATGGCAAACCGTCTCTTTAGAATATCTTCGTCAGGAACCAATTTTTCTCTGGGACGATATGAAATCTTGCTAGCTACACTGAGTACGCAACACGTAGCGCTCTTATCTCATTTTTCATAAAAAGTGGACAAAAACCATTCTTCCCCTGTACTTTTCAACTGTTTTGTTTTACTAGTGTAGCGAAAGCTAACCGGCTTTAATAATTTCTGAGGATATCATTTTTGATGGGTTGTCGTTTGCTAGGAAATTATTTTTAAGTTGAGCTTTAGTTGCGTTGTAGAACTCTGGGGAGGTGAGTCGGAGGGCTGTTCTAGCGTAATTATAGAGTAGTTTTTTTTTTTAATCTATAGGGTGGGAGTGGAAGCCAATGACTTCGGAGGTACTTGTAGGTTTGGTGTACCATTCGTGTATTAGGTGTCCTTCGGGGTTTCTTAAAATAGTGCAGTTCAAGGAATCAATCTCTCGATTAGATTCTTTTTCTACCGTGAATTGAATACTGGGTTTGATTTCATTCAGTGCTTCATGAAGTTGGGGGACCGCCTGTTCCTGCAGTCCTACGAGGAGATCGTCCTTGTATTTGTACAGGAACTGCAGGTCAAAAAATGGCATGCTTGTTGGTTCAGGTGCACAGTTTGGTGGGTGTGTTTGGTTCAGGAGCTTATTTAGGACTACCTAGTTTCCCAGCAGTGAAGGATAAGGCCTCCTACTTGCTGTCCTTTTAATTTTTTGTAGTTACATAAATTTGAGGTAACCGGTATCGCAACATAGGTTCATATTGCGACCTGCGACCACTGTAAGCGCCCCACTCTGCATATCTTATATTTTCCTACCTTTTTGTTTTTCATTTTTGTTACCTAATGTTGGAATTGTACGGGTAACTGCCAATTTTGAATAAGAGCGGGCCTTTCGCTCCGTCATCTTATTCCTCTTCCACTTGATTGTCTGGACCATGCGGTCCCCGTTCGGTCTAGAACCTTCTCTTTTTTTCCTTCGCTCCTAGCTCGCTACTGATGTAATCCAATACATAATTATTATTAACAATCCACGGAATTATTCCTTTAATCCCAACTTATTATGAGGCCCAGGTGTCGCTCAAAATTCGCGAACCGGCAATAACCTTTTCGTGCAATATCGCGAGTGTAAATCAGTGAAATGGGTTCGTCATCTCACCCGCCTATTGAGAAATTACTCGGACGTGAAAACTATGCGTTGTGGCGAATTGCCCTCCGTGCATCTTTGGAACTCGAAGATTTGTGGGATGTGGTCGCCGAACCGAAACCGACGGAAGTTGGTGAGTTGAAGATTTGGAAAGCCCAGGACCGTAGGGCCAAAGCTAAAATTATCCTCCATGTCGACCCCATAAATTACTCGCATATAAACGATGCTGAATCAGCTCAAATCGCTTGGAAAAATTTAGAGAGAGCGTTTCAAGATTTGGGGTTAGTTCGTCGAATTGGATTACTTTGCCATTTGATCACCAGTTTGCTTGAAAATTGCGATTCTATGGATGCGTACGTCGATCGGATCATTTCAACTGCCCAGCGCTTACGCGACGTAAAATTTGATATGCCAGATTTATGGATCGCCACTTTGCTTCTCGCCGGCTTACCAGAACATTATAACCCCATGATAATGGCCTTAGAAAGCTCGGGTCAAGAACTCACGTCAAATGGAGTTAAGGCAAAACTGCTACAGGACATAAATCACATTCAGGCAGAGAAGAATCCGCTTTTCTATCTAAAAGTGGGAGAAAAAAACCGTTTATTCGGTGCACAAAATGTTCTCGAATCGGGCACTATGCAAATGATTGTCGATTAGAGCCCCCATCTCATCGAAAACCACCGCACAGCGACCGTCAGAATTCGAGGCGAATAATCACTACAGGCGGCATAACAACCATGGTAAACCCTATTATCATCAGTCTAAATCGAACAGACATTCAGCTTTCCTGGCTCGAACGTCGTCTACCCAAGGTAAAAGCGGGTCATGGTGTCTTGATTCATGCGCATCAGTTCACATCACTAAAAACGAGTCTGCACTCGTTGACCCTAAAAATTCTGACGTTCAGATCTCGACTGTGAACAATACCCAGCTGGAAGCTAAGGCAGTCGGGAACGTCCCAATCCCAGTCGTAGTCGACAACAAATCCGACTCGATTATTACGTTCATTACGTGCCGGGAGCGAGCGCAATTATTCTATCGGTGAGAAAAATCGTCGAAAAAGACAATACCGTGATTTTCGATAAAGCCAGCGGGCGTATCTTAAATTTGGCAGGTACAACAGTCGCGACTGCGTCAGTTCGGAACGGCATCTATAAAATCGACCGCGAAAACCGAGCTGCTGTCTACTTGTCGAACGCAAAAAATTCCACTTCCCTCCTACACAGGAGGATGGGTCACCTCAACCGCGTTCGTATGGCTCAACTTTCAAAAATGGCAATCGGGGTGAACCAACAGTCATACGATGAAACCTGCCCAACATGCGCAAAAGGCAAACAAGCTCGACAACCTTTTAAATCGTCAAAATCAAGGGCCAAAAATATTCTCGAGCTCGTCCACATCGACCTTTGCGGTCCAATGGAGACGCCTTCATTCGGCAGAAAACGTTATATGTTTACCATCGTCGACGACTACTCTCGTTACACACATGTTCATTTTTTGTCTCATAAAAATGAAGCGTTCGATCGTTTTCTGGAATTTAAAGCGCAGGCAAAGCGTCAAACCGACCAAAAAATCAAAATTATTCGTTCCGACGGAGGAAAAGAATTTGTAAACAAACAATTCTCTACATACTTGAAGAAAGAAGGCATCAGACATCAAACCAGCGCTCGATACTCAAGTTCTCAAAATGGCGTCGTGGAAAGGGCACAGAGATCAATTGTTGAAAAAGCCCGGTGCATGCTGGCAGACTCATCGCTACCAAAATCATATTGGGCTGAGGCCGTTAATACTGCCGTGTATCTAAATAACCGATCTCCGACAAAAGCCGTCCATGACAAAACCCCATTTGAAGCCTGGACTGGGAATAAACCCGATCTAAGCCACATCCGCATTTTTGGTTGTAAGGCTATGGCACAAGTACCTCGCCAGGAAAGAAAAAATGGGACCCAAAATCGGAAGAATATATATTCGTCAGATACGGAGAAGATACCAAGGGTTACCGTCTTCTTCATCCTGTAACCAAACAAATCCAGTTCAGCCGCGATGTAATTTTCCTGGAGGAGGATGATAAAAAAATCATATCATCGGCTGTCAAGAAATCGACTGAAAAATCTTGTGTCCAATTCTCGGAGCAGGTCATCGTTAAATTTCCGGACCAAACGTCGAAACAAGACAATCAGAACTCTGATGAAGATTCAGAGGATTTCGTCGATAGATACTTTGAAGACTTCAAATCAGAAGAGGAAGAGACAAACCCTCAGCGTGAATCGACCGAATCAACAGAAACCGAGACGGAAGACTTCAAGGGTTTTTGTAGTGCTCCGAGCGTTGAAGAATCAACATCTGAAGAAGAGCAGAATCCCCCTCAGGATGTTCGTCGTAGTGACCGTCTCAAAGGACGCGCAGCAAAAACTGACGTCATCTACTTCGCAGAAAACTTTGAGGAGGATGCTTCATCGGTTCAAGAGGCTTTAATTTCACCTCAGGCAGAACAGTGGCAAAGGGCCATGGACGAAGTGGCTTTGTCATTGATAAACCAGTGGTGCGTAGATAACACACAATACTTCCATATTTTGAAACGTAAAATTGTGACACAATTTGATCATATTTTGACTGCTTTTAAAAGTGTTTAGGTCAAAACTATCAAAAAATTCAGTATTACAATTTTAAAATTCGCCCAAAATGAAAAAACGCCACATTTTCGGAATGTAAAAAATATCCACATATTCTGCAAGGTAAAACGAAGATTTTGAGACCAAGAACGCTCAAATCGGTTCATTTTTGCGGCCGGAAAAAAATAAAATAGAAAACACTAAAAATGCAAATATCTCGGAAGTACTGTGCGTTATCCAAATTCCGATTAAACAGGGTGTTAGGTCTTGCCGAGACAAACATTTCAGTTCAAGAAATTTGAAAAAATGTTGAGAAATGAGGGAGTTATGGCCATTTTTGTAAATGACCACAGACGGACAGACGGACACACGGACAGACGGACAGACGGACACACGGACACACAGACACTTGTTCGGGAAGTGATTCTGAGTAAATGTGTATAAGAAAAAGTTTTTTCTGAAGCTCCGTTCCGATTCTCCATTTTAGGACGATCACAATACTTCCATTTACTCCGTAAATATGGAAGTAAAAACGACACCTACAAATGGGTGACACTACCAAAAGGGAAAAAATCGCTGATGGCTAGATGGGTTCTGAAAACAAAAATCGCCGAATCACAGCAGCCAAAATTCAAAGCGCGGTTATTCGTCAAAGGTAGTGAAATACACTTCGCTCAGGTACCTTTTTGCCCTCGCTGCAAAAGAAGACTTGGACATCACACACATGGACGTCACCACAGCATACCTGCATGGTCCACTGGAAGAAGAGATTTACGTTTCTCCGCCAGCAGAAATTTGACCACCTGCAGATAAACCTAGTCATTGGAAATTAAAAAAGGCAGTTCACGGCCTAAAACGAAGTGGTTGCTGCTGGAACCGTCGTTTGAACGACGTTCTGACATCATGTGGTTTGAAACCGTCCAAAGCTGACCCTTGCGTCTTTATTCTTAGGAACGAGCGTGAAACTGGAATAATCGCCACCTGGGTTGACGATCTGCTTATCTTCACCAATAATAGCGACCTGAAGATGAAAATCAAGCGAAAATTGGAATCAAACTTCTCCATGAAAGATTTGGGCGACGTCAAAACCTGCCTAGGTATGAAAATAACTCGAAATCGCTCTGAAGGAAAACTGTGGATCAGCCAAGAAGATTGTGCCCAAAAAAATTCTCCATAAATTCAACATGATGGAAGCAAACCCCGTTTCGACGCCGTTCGAAACAGGAACGAAATTCAGAGAACCGGAACCCCAAGAAGAGTGTGGACCGAATACCCCGTACCAAGAGGAAATTGGATCATTGCTATACCTATCTCAAATTTCGCGACCGGACATTTCATTCTCAGTGAATTTATTAAGTCGGTTTTACAAACATCCTAAAAAATGTCACTGGAATTCGGTTAAGAGACTATTTCGTTATTTAAAAGGAACTATCGACTTCAAACTTGAATTTTGTGGAAATGGAAATGATAATTTGTTGTGCTAAACAGACGCTGACTGTTGTAACGAACTAAATGACAGATCTTCAGTCAGTGGATGTTGTTTCAAGTATAAAGGAGCTCTTCTATCCTGGTTTAGTAAGAAACAAGCAACTGTAGCCCTCAGCACTCTAGAGGCAGAATATATAGCTCTCTCATTTGCAGTTCAGGAAGTCATGTAGTTAAGGGCGTTCATTGGCGAAATTGAGCCTAAAATTCTTTCTGAGCCTACTCAAATTTATTGCGATAACAAAGGTACAGTTGACCTGGCCAAGAACACTGTGATAAATCAGAGAACCAAGCATATAGACATACGCCATTATTTCTTACGTGAACATGTTCATAACGGTGAAATTGTTGTAAGTCACATTCCCGGAAATGAAATGATTGCAGATGCGCTCACCAAGCCTTTGGACAAATCTAAGCATACCTTATTTACCAAAATGTTTGGCCTTAAATCGTAAATTGTTTATTTGGTTCAACGTGTCAAAACTTTTATCTTTTTGATTTATATATGGTGATTTTTTATTTTTGCAAATTGGCATTTATGAGGGGCTGTTAGAATTGTACGGGTAACTGCCAATTTTGAATAAGAGCGGGCCTTTCGCTCTGTCATCTTATTCCTCTTCCACTTGATTGTCTGGACCATGCGGTCCCCGTTCGGTCTAGAACCTTCTCTTTTTTTTCTTCGCTCCTAGCTCGCTACTGATGTAATCCAATACATAATTATTATGAACAATCCACGGCATTATTCCTTTATTCCCAACTCCTAATTGTTAAAAATTTTGTGAGATTCCAAACATTTGCTACATGCCGTTGTCTCTATGCATCGGATGCTGCTGAAGATGGCTGTAAGGCCGAAGGTACCCGAGCACAAAATAAAATAACTGAGAGAACGTCGTGCCAACTCTCTTACCCTCGACCTATCTCCAACCACAGTTTTGTTTGTGTTGGCTTACATTTCTCATCACCTGCAGCTGAGGCGCTTCTGCGGTTTTATCATTGTGTTTCTGCCGTTAGGTTGGCTGCGCTGCAGTAAAAGAAGACAAAGAAGCGTTTGCGTTGATTCCTGTTTCACCTACAGAAGTTAGAGATTTGGATTTTGCTAACGATGCATGTAAAGTTCTGGCTGCCAATTCGACGAAACTCGAAAAAGGGAATATATCTCCCAACGAGCGAAAGTACGTGTGTAATTTAGCTACCGATGAATTATGCCGGCAGAAGTGTCATGCAACTAGTGGATATTGTTCGTATGGAGCTCTCACATTTGAAATATCTAATTGTCCGGCTAGGAAAAATAAATAAATAATAAATTATTCAAAAATGAACAATTAGGTATGTTCAACAATAAAATAAAAAACTTAGGCTAAAAAAATCAAAATAATTTAAAAGAAAATAAAAAGCATGAAATATAAAAAGATGAATTAAAAATTTAGATAAAATACAAATCAATCAAATGAAAATGAAATAAAGTATTTAAAGCAATTTTAAATAATTACAAAATAAAAGAATAAAATGAGCCGTTCAGTAGCCCAGTGGGATAAGTCTATTTCTTCAAATTTTACAGGAGCGAAGTATTTGAGTTTGGTGCTGTAGTTTTGTAAAAAATTAAAGATAGACAAAATCGATCATTTCTCTGTGTTCGATTACTCAATAAAACATAACTCCACTATAGTTCGTCAGCTGGAAGAATATGACATTTTCGGAAAAAATCGGAAAAAATGGACTTATCCCATTTGGCTACTGAGCGGCTCAAATATCAAGGGTTAAGATAGAGTTGGCATGAATCTAGATCCTCAATTTCGCCAACCCTAGCCAGTATAGTCCTAGTGTGTCTAGTAAAGTGAATCCTAAAACCTTGTGCATTGAAGGTGACATCGTGAATCGCAAACGGCTACCTTTTCATCATCCCTTTAATACTCACCTCAATCGGGCTCCCTTTATTTATTTATTTTTTTTTTTGCATTGAGTACGCCAATTCAGCGATGTGAATGAAAGTACTTCGTATAATAGTAGGGGTTGTGATAGTAAAAAAACGCTGCCAAGTAGATTAGTGACATGGGTACATTATTCGTCTGGGTATCACAGAAAATTAAATTTGAATAAAAACTCAAAAAATGAGGGAAGAGAAATAGTCTATTCCACTTGTTAAGGTATAATTGTAGACCGGTTTCGGTTATTACACCATCATCAGTACTTAAAAAACGACGTCGTTTTTTAAGTACTGATGATGGTGTAATAACCGAAACCGGTCTACAATTATACCTTAATAAGTGGAATAGACTATTTCTCTTCCCTCATTTTTTGAGTTTTTATTCAAATTATGGGATTCCACAATTTCTCCGCGAGTGATTTAGTATCTACAGAAAATTAAGTTCAAATAGTTGGAGTTGGTAGGTTTATCAATGTAATGTAGGAGGCAAAATTTGTATACAAATAGAAAAACGTGCAAAAAACTTCATCTCAATCTCACAATTAACATTTTGATCAATAGATACAGAATAGATAGATGCTTTTATTTGCCGATACAGAATCATTTGTGGAGCAATGGTCAATGGTGAATTCAATTATGCTTAAATAGGTATAAAAAGAAAATAAAACTCTGAACAACTAAACAAGACAGTAATACCCGTTGACTCATAGGGATAATGCCTCTCTACCTGAGACCGGCTGCTTTCTTGGAAGGGCCTAGACGCAAACCCCCATCCACCTCGCACCTCTTTACACTCCTTGAATTAAACTGTCCACAATATAAGCTGGCTAATCCAAAAAAAAAATTCACTTTCTAATAGCTGAATTGCAGTTTTGCAGTTCCGAACCAACATACGCCCGCTCTCAAGTAAAAAGGTGGGTATCAAGGGTGGGAATGCATCTGATAGAGAATTTAATACCCGACATTTTCTTCTCCATCTCGGTTTTGCCTTAACCCATTGGTACATTGGCCGTAAAACCAAAAAACTGCAAAGAATCGCGATTTTGGCCTTATTACTCCCCCGAAATTGACCCTGTTGACCGAAGTCTTGAAAAAACTCAAAATTTCGTCTTTCTTAGTCAATATTTAAAGATTTGCGCCAAAAAAAACCGGAGTCAAAATCATCATTTTCTTTTGGTACATTATTTCCAGAAATAATGTACCTATGTAATTGATCAAGAAAATTTTTTTTACAACACCCCCTGAAAATTTTTTCTTTCACGTTTCAGAGGTTCTAGAACACAAATCTGCAATAAAAATTTTTTTGTCCGTCCGCCGTACGCTGTACGCCGTCAGCAGCAAAACGCATAGAAGAAGTGGTCCGATTTCAAAAAAAAAAAAAAAAAAAAAACGAGCGTTTAGCAAATTTTCCTGTGACATGCACCTCTTATAAGGGAATCCTCTGAATCAACTCTAGACTACTCAAAAACGATCAAATGTGAAAAAAAGTCATGATCTCAAAAACAGTTTTTTTGGGTTTTCGACCCCTTGAAATTTTTTGATCGGATTCCTCTGACAATATGCCTCAAGTTGAAGCAAAACACAACTTTTAGGACCGCCCGCACCAAAATCGGAACAGCGGTTCGATACGAAGTGGACGGACGAAATTTTGGCCAATACTGGAAATACTGATCCGATTTTGAGTAAATTAGTCTTGAAAGTTGTGGTTTGCTCCAACTTGAGGCATATTGTCCGGGCAATCCGATCGGAGAAGGTTAACGGGTCCAATTCGGCATAATTAGGGTATATTTTTGAAAAAACACAAAATCTCGATTTTGAAGGTGATGCCGTGGGTTTAGAATTTTTTGAGTATTTTTCCCGGGTTTCTCGCTTGATTTCCCATAAAATAGGGTGGTTTTTCCGAAAAAATTCGAAAATTTTGTTTTTGAATCGGTTTGGCTTGAATTTCTTAATGCGATTTCTGCGTTTTCGCGTTTTTGGCAATTTGAGGGAGTCCTACTGAACCGATTTTGAATTTTGAGCTCGTTGGATTCCTTGAAGGTTTTTACACATTTTTCACTCCCTATAAGTCCAAATCGATTGGGGTTTAGTAATCAAAAACTGGTTTAAAGACTAATTTTTGACCTAAACAAAAAATATTTTTTTGACCCTTTAAAAAAAATGTTAACATTCCAAAAAAATATTTTTGAGTAGGTTTTGGGAAGGTACATGACACAAAAAATTTGCAATTTTCTACAACTCACCAGGACTAAGAAAAATGCAAAAAACCGATTCCAGCTGGAAAATCCAAGGTGGGTCAAAAAAAAGGTGGATTGGACTTCGGGGTTTTTTGGCGGGAATCTTCAGATATTGACTATGAAACATGAAATTTGCCATTTTTTCGAGATTTTGGTCAACAGGGTCAATTGTGGGGGCAGTGACACTGCTGAAATTGCGGCTTTGCAGTTTTTTTGGGTTTACGGCCTATGTTCAAATCGGTTTAAGGCGTGAGAAAAAAAAATGGCGGCTGTAGCATTTCCACCCTTGCTCTAGGAACCGCCTCTTTCGTCGTTTATTGGCTCAGAACTGCAAAACTGCGATTCGGCTATTAGAAACTGTAAGTGTGAAGCTGGGATTAGTCAGCTTATGTTAATGGGGCGGATCTTGATAACAGCTGTCACCTGTTAATGCGGCTAACAAAATGGCTGCCTTCTAATGGGTATCTCAGAAAGCAGCCGCCAGGTATTTTCTTTTTATACCTACCAATTTATTCATCATTGTGAAAACGTACCTTTTCGGCATCATTGAATTCACGATTGACCATAACTCCACAAATGGTATGATGATAAACCGACCTACCCCAACTATTTGAACTTTATTTTCTGAGATACCCAGACAAATGATGTACCCATGTCACTAATCTACTTAGCAGCTTTTTTTTTCAATTTTCAATTTTTCCTTGGATTTTCCAGCTGGAATTGGTTTTTTGCATTTTTCTCAGTCTTGGAGAATGGTAAAAAATTGCCAATTTTTTTGTGTAATGTACCTGCCAAAACCTACTCAAATTTTTTTTGGAATTTTAAAACGCTTTCTAAAGGGTCAACAAAATGTTTTTACTCCCATATTTACAGAGTAAATGGAAGTATTGGAATCGTTCTAAAATCGAGAATCGGAACGGAGCTTCAGAAAAAACTTTTTTGTTATACACATATACTCAGAATCACTTCTTGAACAAGTGTCTGTGTGTCCGTCCGTCTGTGGTCATTTACAAAAATGACCATAGCTCCCTCAATTCTCAACCTTGTTCAATCGGAATTTGGATAACGCACAGTACTTCCAATATATTTGTATTTTTAGTGTTTTCTATTTTTTTTTTCCGGCCACAAAAATGAACCGATTTGAGCGTTCTTGGTCTTAAAATCTTTGTTTTACCTTGCAGAATATGTGGATATTTTTTATATTCCAATAATGTATTGTATTTTTATTTTGGGCGAATTTTAAAATTTTGATAGTGAATTTTTTGTTATTTTTGACCTAAACACCCTCAAAAGCAGTCAAAATATGATCATATTGTGTCAAAATTTTACGTTTCAAAATATGGAAGTATTGTGTGTTATATACGCACCACTGGTTTGTAAATGACCACAGACGGACACAAAGACACATGTTCGGGAAGTGATTCTGAGTAAATGTGTATAAGAAAAAGTTTTTTCTGAAGCTCCGTTCCGATTCTCAATTTTAGGACGATCACAATACTTCCATTTACTCTGTAAATATGGAAGTAAAAATTGGAGAGACATGAATACAAACGGACCTCTAGCCTTTGTGCAGTTCGAAAGGTCTGGGAAACATCTTTTGAACACGATTTTTACTATGATTGCGATTGAATATTAGCAACCACCTCCCCCAAACGCAAAATCATATGCCTCCTCGTAGGCACACGATGGGAAAATAGTTCAATATCTTCGAATTTTCTAGAGTGGTATACTGATCTCCATGGAAAGGGTAGCATTGCTGCTTAGGCAATTCCAGATCCAGAATCGCGGGAAATATTTTTTCAATTTTCTATTTCCCGCCATGGCGGATGCAGAAGTGCCGAAGCAACAACGATACTTTTTCCATAGAGTACACCAATCTAGAAGAATTGAGAAAACAGAACTTTTCCTTATTGATGTGTCCATGCCAAGGCAGATAATTGTGTGTTTGGGGGTGATGGTTGCTAATACACAATTGTAATCATGGTAAAAATAGTGTTAAATGGTGTTTTCCGGAACTTCCCGCAATGCACAAAGACGCGCTCATGTGAACGCCCCTTTATTAAAACAATTTTTTTTCTTCTTCCTAATTCGGAGGATAGAGGCTGTTGGCCTCCGTTATTTACGGTGGGATCAGGAACCAAGAGACTCCCTATACCACTCATCAGGATTTTGGACCGGTTCCTTGGGTTGCATCCATATGCGCACGGGCTTTGTGCCTTACCCACGAGGACAGGGGTCAATGATCACCCATCCTCCTAGAGCTAGCTCGAGAAGACACCAGACTCCCAATCCCACATCCGGTAGACTCTACAGTACTCCTGCTGTGGCACGATGGCAAGGACGAGGTAATTGTCTACCGGATGTGGGATTGAACATGAGATATCGACCCGTAGTTGATTATGGATGTCAGTTGATTGGGAGTAGGGTCAACTAGAAACCAACGCCTCTTTCGCCGAGCTTTCGATCAATTTATAATCATCATCAGGGCCTAAAAACAAGAATAGTGCGCTCAACAGACTGGCAACAAGGTATAAACAGTTTTAACAATGAGTAGGTAACTAACACCTACTTGGAGACCGTTAGGTGGTGTGAACAACACCGTCAGGAATCATTCAGGGAGCCAGTAAAACTAGAAAACAAAGATTAATAACATTAACAACTAGAGGGAAGTTGATGGCAAGCTCCAGTTCCTCGACCTTCTGCTTGCGCGCGATGGTTCTAGTTCGGTCTCTCTGGACTGGTACAGGAAGCCCTCGGCCAGCGATCGCTGCATGGATTTTCGCTCGGCCTACGCGTTCTCCATGAAGGTAGCATGCGCCAGAGAGTTGATTGGTAGATCGTTGCGCCTAAGCTCCACGCAATACCATGAAGATAACAAGGTTCAAGTAAAGAATATGCTTCTTGCAAATGGCTATCCGGTTTCTCTGGTGTCTAGACTGGTTTCGGGCTGGTATTGTGGCGGTAAACGGAGGGCGAGGGATCGCGCCGAGATGGTGGATGCTTCGCGAGTGCCGGAAAGGGTGCAGAAGTTCTACGCCGGGCTCACGTATGTAGAGGGTGTCTCTACCAAGTTGCGAGGTCTTCTGGAAAAAGAGTTACCAAGTGTCAAAATCGCCTTCAAGTACAACACCAAGATATCCCGTCTCCACACCCGTTTAAAAGCAGCGGATCCAACTCAACTGCAGTCGGGAGTCGTGTATAAAGTGCCGTGTAAGGGGTGTTCAACGAGCTACGTCGGGCACACCATTTCGTATCTCAGGGTCCGGATGGCCAGGCATGCCCGTGATTGCCGGGGCAGTCCGGAGGACGGCACGATGCTCTCCCACCATGCGATAGAGACGGGACATGAGTTTGACTTTGATGGCGTGACGATCCAGGACCGGGAAAGAAAAAGAGGCAGCGAGAATTCAAAGAAAAGCTGCATATAATGCTGACGGACGACTGCTGCAATGAGAGAACGGATGTAAAAGGTATCAGCTCGGTATACGCAGGAATTTTGGCTGATGTTAAAGCAGCCCGCTCCTGATATGTACACCCATGCTACACACACACACACACACACACACACACACACACACACACACACACACACACACACACACACACACACACACACACACACACACACACACACAAAGTTCTTGTTCTATGTCATCTGCAGCTGTTACATGGACCGTTATTGTTTTAAATGTTATCTTATCATTTGTTATCAATGTTTGTTTCTCACATGTCTGACTGCCAAATTTGGTTAATCCTAGAGTTTTATGATTCCTTACTATTTTGATAATTTTTAAAACTAGCCGCCGATTATTATATATTTTTACTTCCATATTTACGGAGTAAATGGAAGTATTGTGATCGTCCTAAAATCGAGAATCGGAACGGAGCTTCAGAAAAAACTTTTTCTTATACACATTTACTCAGAATCACTTCCCGAACAAGTGTCTGTGTGTCCGTCTGTCCGTCTGTGGTCATTTACAAAAATAATAACTATTTTTTGTCCATAACTCCCATATATAATAACTCCCTCATATCTCAACCTTTTTTCAAATTTCTTGAACTGAAAAGTCATTCTCGGCAAGACCTAACACCCTGTTTAATCGGAATTCGGATAACGCACAGTACTTCCGAGATATATGCATTTTTAGTGTTTTCTATTTTATTTTTTTCCGGCCGCAAAAATGAACCGATTTGAGCGTTCTTGGTCTCAAAATCTTAGTTTTACCTTGCAGAATATGTGGATATTTTTTACATTCCGAAAATGTCGCGTTTTTTCATTTTGGGCAAATTTTAAAATTTTAATACTGATTTTTTTGATATTTTTGACCTAAACACTTTCAAAAGCAGTCAAAATATGATCAAATTGTGTCACGATTTTACGTTTCAAAATATGGAAGTATTGTGTGTTATCTACGCACCACTGGTTATATTTATTACATCATTACTGGTGAAGCCTGGTGCTTAACATTCAATATCTTCAAACAAAACAACAATAGTCTATGGGTATGTACCTACCATAAAATTCAAATAGATTAAGAAAGAAGAGATTAAGGGTGTTGTTAAATTTTAGTTGTTATCGCATGGTGGGAGAGCATCGTGCCGTCCTCCGGACTGCCCCGGCAATCACGGGCATGCCTGGCCATCCGGACCCTGAGATACGAAATGGTGTGCCCGACGTAGCTCGTTGAACACCCCTTACACGGCACTTTATACACGACTCCCGACTGCAGTTGAGTTGGATCCGCTGCTTTTAAACGGGTGTGGAGACGGGATATCTTGTTGTTGTACTTGAAGGCGATTTTGACACTTGGTAACTCTTTTTCCAGAAGACCTCGCAACTTGGTAGAGACACCCTCTACATACGTGAGCCCGGCGTAGAACTTCTGCACCCTTTCCGGCACTTGCGAAGCATCCACCATCTCGGCGCGATCCCTCGCCCTCCGTTTACCGCCACAATACCAGCCCGAAACCAGTCTAGACACCAGAGAAACCGGATAGCCATTTGCAAGAAGCATATTCTTAACTTGAACCTTGTTATCTTCATGGTATTGCGTGGAGCTTAGGCGCAACGATCTACCAATCAACTCTCTGGCGCATGCTACCTTCATGGAGAACGCGTAGGCCGAGCGAAAATCCATGCAGCGATCGCTGGCCGAGGGCTTCCTGTACCAGTCCAGAGAGACCGAACTAGAACCATCGCGCGCAAGCAGAAGGTCGAGGAACTGGAGCTTGCCATCAACTTCCCTCTAGTTGTTAATGTTATTAATCTTTGTTTTCTAGTTTTACTGGCTCCCTGAATGATTCCTGACGGTGTTGTTCACACCACCTAACGGTCTCCAAGTAGGTGTTAGTTATCTACCCATTGTTAAAATTGTTTATACCTTGTTGCCAGTCTGTTGAGCGCACTATTCTTGTTTTTAAGCCCTGATGATGATTATAAATTGATCGAAAGCTCGGCGAAAGAGGCGTTGGTTTCTGGTTGACCCTACTCCCAATCAACTGGGATGTGGGATTGGGAGTCAGGTGTCTTCTTGAGCTAGCTCTTGGGGGATGGGTATTCATTAACCCCTGTAATTGTGGTTAAGGCGGAAACTTCATGTGCATATGCGAGAAAGAGTGATATATCAATATGCAATATATATTTGCCACCTGAAGTCACTCGGATAATTTGAGATTAAATTCATTCTTGTGCCAGTCTTGTGGTTGTACGAGTAGTATTATTCCAAATGCAAATACAGTGCCCCAGGGCATAGAAGAAAGTCTGCTCATTGTCAACCAACAATTGATTTCTGCGAGTAGAAAACCTATTTTGAAGCTTTATTGATCATTAACTCTAAAACTGTGAAAAATTAATCAGTTGTGGGAGGGGGGAACAGTTTTCATGTGCGATTTACAAAGGTTCATTTTTTAATGAGAAACGAACAATAATGATGCCAGCCAGTTTTTGCTGCGGTACCTTTCACCATCATCCATGTTTTCCAATTTCTTTCTTTGAGAATAAATTCTGGAGGTTTGAGACAGCCTGAGCGTATTTTTTTCTATTTTTAGAGCTGTGACGAGTTTATTGCAAGATATTGTTTTCTTCATCGCTGGCCTTGAAAACGAACAGAACAAATCTGAAGCTCTCGATTTAGTAGTGCTCAATCCAAACAGGTAAAGGTATTTTGAGTTTATTGGGTTGCGGAATTGTGGGGAAATTCGATTCAATACATCCAACAATCTGTATCTTCGATATTTTTTGTATCAGCGTGTTATCAGCTCCTTTTCAGACAAAAAACAAATCTGCCTAGGAAAAAAGTATTCATCTAAAAACAAATAGGAAAACAAAAATAAAAGGAAAGGAGCCCATGGCGTGACCCTTAGACATAAATCAACGCAATATTTTACATTTTTTAAACTTATTCAGAGGACAAAAAATAAAACAACCATAGAATACATAATATATATATGTACTATATTATATATTATATTGCCCACCCTTGGACGCGATTCGCTGCATAAACGGGAATGCCTTTTTTGCTGTTGTATATGAACATCAGGGGCTTCGAGTAGTTGTCAATTTGGAAACGGCGAGCGAAAAGGAAATCCTTGAAATGGGTGACCCCCTTTACTATGGCCAATTCTTCTTCTTCAATTTGTGAATAACGCGTCTCAGCATCTGACAAAACCTTCGAGTGGAAAGCCAACGGTCTTTCAGACTTGTCCTCATAAACATGAGTCAGAATTGCAGAGACTGCAATCGGCGACGCGTCAACCCAAAGTTTAATTGGAAGCTCATAGTTAGACAGCACAGGCTTCCTGGCTAAAATACTTTTAACCTTCTGGAACGCTTCGTTACATTCTGGAGGCCAACTCCTGCGAACGTTCTTCTTGAGCAAATTATAGAAAGGCTTCAAGAGATCACCAGCTCTCGGGATAAATTTTATGTAAAATGTCACCATTCCTAGAAATGATTTTAACATGCTGGCATTTTCGGGTGGCGGAGCCTCCTTGATGGCTTTGACGTGTGCGTCTGTTGGACGCAATCCAGACTTGTCTATTACATGCCCTAAATACTCTATTTGTGGAACACGGAACCGACATTTGGGCAATTTGACCCGAAGACCACTATCCTGAAGTAATTGGAGCACTTTTTCCAAGCGCTCGTTGGGCTCTGCCCTTGAAGAGCACACGATGATGTCATTGATGAGACATTTGACACCTGTCAACCTCGCCAGAAGGAGTTCCATTAGACGCTGGAATTCGGCGGGCGCCGATTTGATATCCTAACAGAGACGGGTATAAGCAAACAACCTTTCGTTGTATTGATAACCGCCAGGTTCCGAGAATCTTTGTCCAACAGGTATTGCTGGAACGCTTCGCGAAGGTTTTAGAAAAATAGGCTGAATTTCCCACCTCCTAATGTGTAATGTGTAAATGTGGTCAATCCTTGGCAGTGGATATTCGGTACCTACGGTAACATCGGGTTCAAGGTAATTTGGAAACCGCCGCAAACGCAAACGGAGCCGTCTGGCTTCACAATCGGCACCATCACTATTTTCGACTGGGATTAAAATCCCTTCCGCAACGAGGCGATCGATTTCGGCCTCGACCTTATCCTTTAACGCCAGTGGAAGTGTACGGCACTTGAAAAATTTTGGAGAGCTTCCCGGCTGTACCTGACGTGAAACCTTCCCCTATTGTATGCCCCTAACTCCGGCGCAAATATCTCCCGATGTTTTCCCGAAATTTCCTTAACGTCAGGAGGGGCGTCAACTTCCGAAAAATCGCTGGCGGTGCTGTAATTGACCGGACCGAATGACATACCGAGTAATTGTAATCCAATCTGACCCAGTAAGGGTGGACCCCCATTTTCGACCACCAAAAATGGAATGGTATACGGTTTACCCTTGAAATGAACAGAAGGGGAAATTTTTCCAACCGGCTTGATAAGTTTCTCTACATAGTCGGCTAGGACAACTGAGCTTGACTCAAGCTTGTGATCTTTGAAATTTTGTTCAAAGAAATTATGACTAATTATGTTATGGAAAGAGCCTGTATCTATTTCAAAACCTACAGTAGGCCCATTTTTGCCTAGGTTTATTTTTGCTACATACGGACCATTACCAGACTGACTAACTACCTGATTGCCGCTTTCGAGCTCCTGGGCTCCGAAATTGCAAAAAAATGTATCCGCAAGCTCTATTTCTGCTCTAGCATCTCCTTGAGATACTGTTTTAGAGTAGAAAACGAATCTGTCAAGTCCAAATCGTCTCCCCTAACATCAACCTCGGCCTGCTCATCTCCAACCTCATCCAGAAAATTATTCCTAGAAGTTCTACATTTCTTTGGACCTAGGTGGCCTTTCTGCTTACAAAAATTACAGCTGTAATCGTCATATTTGCATTGATCTGAAGAATGATTCCTACAGCCACAAGATCTACAAGGTTTTTGACGATACCGTGAATTCGAATGACCGGGTTTAGCACCCTTACTTGCAACCTGACGTTTATTTCGCTCCTGGTCTCTACGAAGAAACTGCAATTCATCAGCGTCGTTCCAAGCGCCGCCCACGGACATTAGTGTGTCCCTTATTTTTCAACTTCAATATTTTTGGACGCATACCCTCTCATTTTTTTCTCTTAGGTCTAAAACTATCGTATGTGAAATAGTTTCCCCCTAGGATGACGTTAACCCGTGCCGAATCGTTGCCAAAGTTGGAATATAGGTACGAATTTGGGCTTTTTCGCTAAAATCGCCCCTTTCTTGAGACGCTCTGAAATTTCTTCTGGCAGTTCTGGTTGTTTGATTGACGTGAAATTTATACCATATATTTGAGTAATATTAACAAAGATCTGGTAAAAATTTGAAGAGGATTGGATGGAAATTGCGGGCTACAGAAATCTTGTAAGTCTATTGTTGGTGCATTTTATCGGAAACCTGCATTCAGACGGTTTTACTGACTCTTAAGATAATATCTCTGACAAATCGACTTAAAATGTTCACCCCGTCTTCAGAGAGGCTTTCAAAGAACTGCTGGGAGTAGAAGAAGAAGAAAAATGAGAGTTTATTTGTATAAAGCCAATAAGGCCATTACAAAAGTTGGCAAGATTTCATTAGGCACAAAAGTGAAGATAAAATAAATATTTTCCTTTTGGAGAAAAGATTAGCTCCTACTTGAGCGTTAAATATTATGCATCGGAGTTTTTTTTTTATTTCTTAAGTAAGCAGGTACCAAGAATATCTATTGGCCAAAAGCGGAAAGTACGTAATACATTTTTTCCTCAGAAAACAGCTCCCTCTGAAACCTTGAAGGCCCTGAGCCTAAGGACCGTCTGCAGAAAACCAATAAAACTTGCAGGGTTCTTGATAGTCATGACTAGCAGCAATTCGCCTTTGGAGAGCGTGCAACCACCCAAAAATTTGAGCCCCTCTGCTCGAAACACTGCGCATTCTGCGATTAGGTGTTCTAAGGTGTCTGGCTTTGTCAGATCACAAACTTGGCAGTTTCGATCTGCTGAGAATTTTATACAGAGCCTGTTCAAGTATACCCGACAGAAGGGGAGACCTGCTAGTCTTGTCTGAGCTAGGAGTTGATTAGCGCGCAGTGGCAGGGCAGCCTCCAAGTACGGAAGGGCCCCCAGACATCCTACGTTTCTTGGGACTCGGTTGAAAGAAGATTGACTCGCGCCCTCAACGTCCTCCAGGAGGAGCGGAGCGTCCTCCAAAGAGTTCTCGCTGTTGTTTCAGTCGGGCATAATCCTGCGGTTCCATGAGTCCCTCGCAGTCCGCCTGAGCGAGCAGCTGCCTGAACTGCAGGGGTCAGCGAGCTTCCAAGCTCTAGAAGCCTGTAAAAGCCAGTCCTAGGAAGCCGCTCTTTACCCATACTTTGGAGTTTCAGAAACCAGCTAAACATTCCCTTCCCAATATGCAGTTTGAAGTGGGTTCTAGTTGAAGCCCTGACGAGGTAATACGGCGTGCTCCATCCCAAGCCAAGCAGGGCCGCTGTAACTTGAACTCTTTCGAGCAGCTCACAGTGGTAAAAACTCCATGCTTCTGCAGCGTAAAGGGCTGTACTTACTATCACTGCCGAAAAAAGTGTCTTCCACGAAGAGGGCGTATTGGCGTATTGGACCTGAATACGATCGGCCAGACACTTTTATAATCCGCAATCTCCTTCTCAACTGCCAATTTGGTATGCCATGTGAACAAGCCTGACAAGGAGAACTCGACCCCTAGGAAGGCAACAGACTTTTGGACAATGACTAAGGGTTACTGAGGAGAATATGAAACATTGGCAGAGAGCGAATCCAGAATCGACATGCTGCTGCACGTTTATGCACGGTTGCGATGATCCCGGATTTGAGATAATATAATACGAATTCACCCCACATTTTTGAATGTTAGTTCAAGCACCTTATCTAATGCCTATGAAGATGCATGAACTGACAGGTTCATGTAAACATCTTACGGGGTGAGTGCAAGAGCTAAATTATTTTCGGAAAAACGAGACAACATCTGAATAGGTACTCAACCTTTTCTACCAATCGTATTTTTCGATCAATCCTCTTCAAATTTTTACCAGATCTTCGTTAATATTACTCAAATATATGGTATAAATTTCACGTCAATCAAGCAACTGCGACTTCCAGAAGAAATTTCAGAGCGTCTCAAGAAAGGGGCGATTTTAGCGAAAAATCCCAAATTCGTGTATTCCAACTTTGGCGACGATTCGGCACGGATTAACGTCATCCTAGGGGAAAACTATTTCACATACGATAGTTTTAGACCTAAGAGAAAAAAATGAGAGGGTATGCGTATCAAATTTCCCAAAAAAAAATTTTTCTCCGATATAAGGGACACCCTAACGGACATCCTCTGCCGACGTACAATAATAGCCGCCTCTCTGCCACAGGCCAATTCGACCAACCGGTCTAATGTGAGGCCCTCGTTCGTTGGATCCTCTTCGAAAAGCCTATCTTGGATGGCGCCGGCTCCGTATCCCGAAGAGAACAGGTCCTGTGTCAGCATCTTTACTTCTGTCCCGAACAAACAGTCGGCAGCTAGGCTCTTTAGACAAATAGCCCAGTCTTTTGCCGTCTCGTTCAACTGGCGAGTGGCTGAGTAAAACTTGTGACGAGCCATAAATGTGGACGTAGCCGGAGCAAAATGCTCCCTCAATAGCCGAATTAACGTTGTATGGCTGCTGGCATCCATGGTTTCGGGTGCGACTAAACTACGCAGTAGTTTATAGACACTATCGGAAATGGAAGTGATCAACGTTGCTTTCTTCTTTGTGTCCGTATTTATGTTTTCACGAACGAAATAGCTTTCTAGCTTGCTTAGGAAAACGTCACAATCACCTGACTCATCGAAGTACATTGACACAGTGGACGTAGACATCCTGGGACGATGGTTCATACTCGTTAGAGTAAAAACTCGTTCTAACTCCCTTGGTGTTTGAGGTTGAACACGATCGTGTAGTTCGTAATCTGACAAAACGAGAAAAATCGCTTGAGTCTGATAACTATTGCCACTAGCGGCAACCCACGACCGTTTTCGTAATATGACGGTAGATAACAACAAGTTCGTTACGAACGTTATTTGACGAACTTCGACGTGGAGGGCCATAGACGACCGTGAAGTGGAAACCGTAATGTGACGGTTGTAATATGACAAATTCCGACTATTTCACTGATCCCGCGTATTCTGACGCTGGCACGCCTCTGAAAATCCTCGTCGCCACTGTAATATCTTGAGGATATAGGGGAAAAGTAAAGCTCGAATATGCAAACTACTTTGCACCTACCTCTTAAAGAGAACACGTGTTCATTTTCATTTCTTACCAACTACTCGTTAATTCTGCCTAGATTTACAGATTATCAAATCTGCTATGGCTTCTATTGATACGTGTATGAAGCTATAATAAAATAAATCTGACTCCAAACTTGATTGATTTATTAAACAAAATAATTTGAGAACGAAGGAATTCCAAAGCCCTTAAGAAGGAAGCAATCGAACGAATAATCAAAGTCTTTCATCAGGAGAAGCGCAGCAGATGATCCGGTTGCTAGGGACAATTGGAGGGCGTCACTTCTGAAGCTACCTCCACAGTACTCCCCTTCCAGTAAATACGATGAGACGAGCTAACGAAACGAGCAGGGCATCGAACATGCCGTCCAGTTCTGGTGACTGCACGACGATCTGGTGAAGCAGGAGATGCTGGAGGCTGTGGATCTCGGCCGGAGGTGCTGTCACTCAATCGATTGATGGGAGTTGGTTGACTGGTTGGGATGGATGGCTTCGATGAGGAATCTGGAGGATCAGACGAAAGAAGATACGCAGGTGTGAGTCGATCAACTGTGACGGTTTTTTCACCATGCGGCAAGATGATAGAGAAGGTCTGGACGGATCGTGACACGACGCGATATGGATCATCGTACGTAGGTTGCAAGGGACGTCGCACGGCGTCTCGACGGACAAAAACGTGGCTCGAAGTTCGTAAGTCTTTGTGAAAATACACTTTCTTCGTCGAGTGATGTTTGAAGGGCACAGGACGCATTTCACGAAGTTGGCTGCAAAGATTTTCGATGAAGCTGGAAACAGTCTCAAGGTGGTTAGAGTTTTCCAACGAGTCAACTGGAAGAGTGGTCGGTTCACCGTATGTCAGTGCGTGAACCATTTGACTCATATCAACATCATCGTTTTCGCCTTCCTCCTTCAGGAATGCGCGTGAGAGCATGTCAGCCACGTACATCTGTGAACCAGGAATATATTTTAGTTCAAATTTATATTTTAGAATTTTCAGCTGCATCCTTTGCAACCTTGCAGTATTTTTATGCAAATCGTTAGTGACAATTTTTAATAACGGTTTGTGATCCGTATGTATCACGACCCTGTTATAGCCATACACATGCTGGTAGAATAGAGTTAGAGCAAAGCAGAAACTTAGCATTTCTTTCTCAATTTGGCTATAGTTTTGCTCAGCGCGGTTGAGACTCCTCGAAGCGAAAGCCACTGGCTGTCCATTCTGTAGAAGACAAGTTCCGAGGCCATCCTTACTTGCGCATTGGATTGTGCAATTGGATTTGGACTTCCGCAGTAGGATCAAAAATCTTGAGTGTAGGCGCTGCAGTCACCGACTTTTTGATGCTTTCGAACGCTTCATGCTGCCGCGTACCCCATTCCCGATTCCGATCCTTCTTCTGCAGCTCTCTTAGTGGTGCTGTTACTTTAGAATACGATGGGATGAACTTGTTGATGTAGTTGACAGCTACTAGAAAACGTTGGACATCCTTTACGCAGTTTGGTTCTTGCATTTGTCTTATCGCGCATTCTGGATCCGGAGTGATGCCTTCACCGCTGAAGATCAATCCCGCTTAGCGTACCTTTGTCGACTTGTACTGTAATTTACTACTATTAAACCTGACCTGATATTTTCGGGCTCTCCTCATCACTTCTTCGAGGTTCTGATTATGCTCAGCTTCTGTTGCCCCACTTGCGTATATATCATCGTAAAGTACTTGCACGCCAGGGATGTCTCTAAAGAGTTTAGTATTTTCTTTAGGAAAAATTTCTGGCATACAGCTCAACCCATAAGGAGCTCGTTTGTAGGAGTATCGGCCCCATGGCGTGGCCATAGTACACAAACGACGAGACGAGGGATCTAGAACGAACTGATGAAAGCCTTCTTTCATATCAAGAACAGTGAACCATTTTCTACCACCCAACTTTGCAGTTAATTCTTCTTGAGTAGGTATATTAAAATATTCTCGTTTTATATACTAGTTAAGGGGTATTGGTTCAAACATAATCTCACCGACCCGTCTTTTTTCTCAAAAATGACGATGTCGTGTACCCACAATCCATCGGTTCGTCAGCTTTTTCTATTATGTCGATATTTTCCAGGCGCTCTAGCTCAGCCTTCAACTTTGATTTTAGAATTTCAGGAAGTCGTCTGGCTGGGCGAACCACCGGTACCGCATCATCTTTTAATGCGATTTTTACTTGACCTGGTACTTTTCCGATTCCCTTGAAAAGGTCTTCGTTGTTCTTAATAAAGTTCTGCTTTTCTTCATTGATGTTTCCTTCGGAGGGTTCGAATGCTTCGTATCCAAATTATTAATTTGCGAGATGAGATTTAATTCTTCGCAGGTTTTCCATCCCAAAATTGGGATTTCATCTTTATCAACATTCGTGAACTTTTGAGTCTTTTCCACTCCCTTATAAGTGCAGTTCAATTTTACTTCGCCGAGAGCACTTGTTAAATAGCCGCCATATGATCGTAGATATACGATCTTTTTATTTAGCTTTGGCTGAGTGTGTAGCTTTTGGAAACATTTTAAAGGTAGGATGTTACCCTTCGATCCTGCATCCAACTGGAATTCGACCAGAACTTGATTAATTTCAATTGTTTCCAAATACGGGTTTTTTATTTTTTCACCGACGCTATTACAAACCGTGACACAATCTACCCAGTTGCAGCCAAAAATCTCTGCTGAATTTTCCGTTTCACTGCTACTTTCCTGGACTTCGTATGCACGTCGAGTATGTCGTTTTCGATTTTTATTCAAAAAACAACCAATTTCAAAGTGGTTCTCTCTTTTACATACAGCACATTTTCGACCAAATGCTGGGCAAGATCGGGCCTTGTGCCGAGTACCACATTTTTTACAGTCATAATACTCGTCTTTAGAACTGTCTGATTGCTGCCAATTTTTATCTTTTTTGAACGCGAACGATGGCGCCGCGACGACGAGCGAACAGCATTCACAGTAATTCCTTCTGGGCTGAGCGCTGATGCACTAGGATTAATTTCTTTTTCATAATTTTTCCCGACTTCTGCTGACCGACAGACCTGGGCAACATCATTTAACGACAGAGTTCTGGACTCATTTAATAAGACGCTTTGCACGTCCGAGTCGTTGATGTTACAAATGATGTGATCTCTGATCATTCGTTCTGCGTATGAAATTTTACATTTATCTTCGGTACATGTAAAACCACATTTTTCAGCCTGGGTCTTCAATTTGGTTAGCCAATGAGGAACATGCATGAAGAAAAATAAACTGTTTTTTCGCCATAATATTCCTTGTTAGGCTTCGAAAATGTTATACCAAAAGCTATCACCTTGAATTGGTATAAATTACCGTCAGCTTCAAACGCAGTGTATGGCCTGTCGTCTCTATGAATAGGAACTTGGTGATAGGCAGATTTCAGATCTAGAGTACTAAATACTGAGTATTTTGCAATTTCGGAAACCATCTCGTCAATGTTGGGAACTGGATATGCGTCTAAAACGGTGAATTTATTGATCGTTTGGGCGTAATTTATAACCATTCGACGTTTTCGAGTATCGCTTCGAACGACCAATACTTGCGCGCGCCATGGGGAAATACTTTCCTCGATGATGCCATCATCAAGCAGTTGTTTAACCTCCGTTTTGATAAAGGTTAGATCTTCGGGAGAGTGCTTTTTCGATTTAGTCGCTATTGGTCTTATGTCTGGGTCAAGATTTGTGAAAAGTCGGACGGGCTCAACAGCTGCCTGAGTGACTGCAGTTATTGAGAGCGGGGGCTGATTTCCACCAAAATTCAAATCGACTCGAGTATGTTTTTGCATGATGTCATGCCCGATGAGAATGTCGGAGCAAAGACTCGGTAGTACAGATAATTTGAAATTTGTGTACCTAAAACCTTGGAGCTCTAGGTCTAGGACAACGACGCCAGATACTGATGTTGACAGATTAGTTGATGCCATCGTGATTTTGTTTTTAGAAGAAGTGGACACAATTGGAAATCCGTGTTTTTTTGCGAATTCCTCATATATGTAACTGCTGGAGCTACCAGTGTCAATTAAGCAGTGAGCTTGAACTCCACCGATTCGAGCAGGGACGACCGCTTTGGCCAACGCTGCAGGACTTGCGGCTAGTATAGTGGCAACACATGGATCATCTTCATCGAATTCGTGAGCAGAGGATATTTGTCTTTTTCCTCTAGATAGGCACACCTTTGGAAAATGACCTCGCTTTTTGCATAGACTACATACAGAGTCGCGAGCGGGACATTCTATTCGAGGGTGAAGCCTGGTGCTGCCGCAAAAATAACATTTTCGAGTTTGTAGAGCGGAAACGGGTGCGATTTCCTTTGCGTTATGATTTGAATTTTGGGTGCTCGAGAATACTGGCTCTGACATGTTTGAACTGTGGGAACAGTAAATTTGTGATTGCTTAACACTAGACTCGATAGCTCGAGCTTTCGCAGCTGCCTCGTCAAGACTCAAAATCGAGTTTTCAAGCAATTTTTGGCGAATGTCAGACGAGACCAGTCCTTTCACGAACGCGTCGCGGACGCAATCCTCTCGATTTTGAGCGGCCGTAACAGCTTTGAAATTACAGTCTTTGCTAAGCGTTTTTAAGATCTGAAGATACTGGTCGACAGATTCGTTGGCGAGCTGTTTTCGTGAGGAGAGTAGATACCGAGCGAAAATTTCGTTTGTAGGCTTGACATAAAGGTCTGAAAGAACTTTGAGGGCAGACTATCGTTATCTATTCTGCAAATAGTTTTAATTTTTAATTAAACTCTTCGTCTTTCGTCTTAAATTTCTTAGCTGCGACCATATTTAGCTGGAACATCTTTCTCCATGACGGCCACTTGAAAGATAAAGAACTGTCAAATTTCAACGGAGATAACTTGAACAAAAATCCACCGCCAGTATTCGCATTTTTGTTTGAATCAGCTCGGCTGGTTGATCCATTTTATCTGCTGGACGAGATCACGACTCCGATTCGAGGAAATATCCGATCAACCTTAACGCGTCGATCGTTTTATTAATATCTCTCTTCCCTAAAATTTGATTGAAACATCCCCCACACCTGGCACCATGTATTATTAGGTATTACTAGTTATTAATTAGAGCCGGGGTTGCAATGGAAAAGCACATGTGTAGGGAACTGCTTTACCAACTGACCTTGACTAATATTAGATAGAAATAAACATTTGCCTGGGAGCATAATGTTAGAGAGCTCTACTCAATCTACTGATAGTTCACTGTCAACGTTCTAAATTTGACAACCCTTCAAACCAGCAACAAAATCGCAATGCTGATTCTAGATACGAGCCAAAACCAATAGAGTGTCTTTGTTATCAGGCCATTCAGTGTTGAAAAAGTTCAAGCTCTGACGAAAGAGTTGTTCTTCAGCTCTGTTATCAAATTCTTTTGTCAAAATATCCCAACCTACTCTGGCAGAAAGACGACCTGAAATTTGATGATGGAGTTTGTCGCGAGGGATAACCATGAGGGATAACCATTTTTGCCTGAGACGTGGATTTGTTCCATAACATCAATGTCCATAACATCAATGACTTCTTCTTTCCACTGAGACCAATCCTCTGCTTCTCTTAGCGGTTTGATTCCCTGGACGAATTCTATGATTGATGGGAAACTGATGAATTGTACTCGCGCAACAATCAGTCAAAAGAGAATAGTATTATTACTGAAACGCGACGCAATAAGTAGGAAGTTGTTTTGTGCTCAGTTACATACGTATAACACAAGAACACGCGACTGAACCTCTGATGAGCACAAAAATACCCTTTTGAGTTTTTGGTTAAACTACCGATAGAAATACGTAAAATAGTTTGCATGAACAATTTAATGAGCAAAAATAAGAAAAATATTAGTATGAGCTGCTAAGAAAACGCACAACGCGAGACAAAAAAAAAAAACAAAAGTTCAATAAAAGATAGGAGCTGATATCGATTAGTGTAAGGTATTGATTATCGCTTCATAATTTATAATGCGAGAATGGTAAATCAAACACTTGCTCCCTCAGTTCTTAACCTTTTTCAAATTGCTTGAACTAGAATGTTTGTCTCAATAAGACCTATCACCCTGTTTAACCGTAATTAGTTGTTTTTATGGTTTCTATTTAATTTTTTCCTGACTACAAAAATGAACCATTTGCGTTCTTGGTCTAATTATCGTACTTGTTACAGGGATCGGCAGAAACTCCTTCGTGAACAGTACATTCTCAAACAACTGTTCAAAATTCTGCAAGCTCCTTTCATGGAAACTAATTCGGGCGACGGCCCCTTTTTACGGATTGAAGAACTTAACGACCTACGGCACGCACCCTTCAAGCACATGTTCCGCCTTTGCTATAGGATCCTTCGACTGAGCCAACAGGACTACAGGAAGAATCAAGAATACATTGCTAAACATTTTGGCTTCATGCAGAAACAAATAGGTTACGATATCTTGGCAGAAGATACAATCACGGCTTTGCTGCATAACAATCGGAAACTGCTTGAGAAGCACATAACCGCAGCTGAAATAGAAACCTTCGTTAATCTTGTCAGACGGAACATGCATAACTGGGAGTCAAGATTTTTAGACTATCTGTCAGATCTTTGCATTTCGAACAAAAAGGCCATCGCAATAACTCAAGAACTGATATGCAAAAGTGTTCTCAGTGTCAAAAACGCTGATATCCTCATTGATACTAGGTAAGATTCGTGGTGGGTAATCCTATTGAATCTGTAACTTTTTTTGAGGGGGGGAATTTGTTCATGAGTAATGAGGAACATGCATGAAAAAAAATAAACTGTTTTTTCGCCATAATATTCCTTGTTAGGCTTCGAAAATGGTGTTATGGTGGATGACGGTTCGGTAAAGAGGTAATTAAAAGAGGAGGTAGGCTTAGTGAAAATCACAGATTTGAAGTCGAGCGGGAAAATGGCCAGCCGCAAGGTTACACAGTGTGATGTCATCTTCCCGTGAACACCAGTGCAACCTCATCCGAGTTCATGTGTGTATGCTGTGATAGGACGGCGATAACGGATTTTTTGCCTTTACATTAAGAAACTACGCGCAGTCACGTCCGCGCAGTCACGTCATACGGTTAACCGCCACATTCAAAAGGGCCCTTTTCATTAGCGTTTTTCACCAGGAAAAATGTTGTTTTTTTTTGTTGTAGACCATCACTACATCATTTTCGCATCCTAAACAGCATCATTCTGGCGAAAAAGAAATGGATTTCGTTTTTCATGCATGTTCCTCATTATAGAAACGTTCATTGTTGAATAATGAACCAACATGTTCGCCGCCTCTAGCTGTCTGAATTTGTATCTACCTACTGCATTGTCAATGATTGCAGACTGATAAAACAAGTGAAAAAGGAAAAGCAGGAGGTCGATACTCATGATGAAGTTGGAATAGAAGATGTTTACCTGGTCTGGGACAACGAGAAAGTGAGTCAAAGTTGAAAATTCAGAATGCGAGTATAGGTTTGTACCAGATTTAAGTTGCTTTATGCTGACAAAAATTGGAAGTTTTTTTCGTAAAAAACTCTTATTATTTGGATGGCGCTACATTTTCTCTATATCCGTCAAAATCACCATCTTGGTTAATGCATTTTGGTTCATTTTTCTTAAGAAATGAACCTTTGCAATCGGTCAGGAAAAGAATTTTTTTAACACCCCCTGAAAATTTGTTGGTTTACGTTTCAAGGGGTGTAGAATCCGAATCTGCAATAAAAATTTTTGTCCGTCCGCCGTCCGGGGTTTTTCAGGGGGAAGTGTTGTCGTAAATTTTTGAAATTTTCACCAAAAATCAGGTTCCGTATCTAGTTGGCCCTAACGTCTTGACAGAACCCTACCTTAATTTTTAGGCCAGTAAACAGCTGTTGAAGTGGGAAAAAATTAGTCTTTTTAAGGAAAGGTGCAACATAGGCATGTGTGGTGTCATTTTCTATAGATTTTTTTATGCTTAATCGAATGAGACCATTGCCACGGTGGTAGCATCAATGTTTGTTAATGATTATCTATGGAACCTTGTTTCTTGGAAAATTATCAATAAATTTGGATGAAAAAATTGCCAATGAAACAGTCTGTCCAGACTGTCTGTGGGATGGGGGAGGGGGAGAACGGTCTGACGTGTGATACGGGCTTAAGGGGCCGTTCAATAATCACGTAAGCATCGAGGGGGGGGAAAATCTTACTAAATCCCACATGGGGGAGGGGGGTCAAAAAATCCGAAAAATGGCCTTATGTAATTATTGAACGGCCCCTAAGGCGTTTTCCCTGACACCTGTCCTCTTGTCGAAGAGCATTGCTAAAAGCAAATTGTCTGCGTGTGCCCAGAATGTGTTTATTTGGATAACGGGGTCAATGACAGTGTCATCGATTTTCTTTTTGAGATACCTCGAAAATCTGATGAGGTTGAAGAAATGCTTCATACCATCTTTAAACGTTGAATTCTTCTTGATCATAAACCAGAAGGGAGCATATACTTTCGAGAACGTAATCACCTAGCATTTTCAGGTTTGGCGAAAGATTCGGTTGGCGGTTGTCAGCCACCTCGCGTGAGACATCTTCCCCGGGTTTTTCCGGGATAGTGGCTCCGGCACTGATCTATTATTCGAAGCCACAACCATTTCAAATAAGTACTTCTGGTCGGTACTCAAATCTAGATCAGGTGCCATTTCAGGCATGTTTTCAGAGCTCAACTCTTCAAAAGAAACTATAGGCAGGTTTTCACAATTTTCGAGCTGCTTCCCAATTAGACCAGAGTAACTTTTTGGACCACTGGTGGAACCGTCAAAGGCTTGAATGAGATGTCGCAATGGAAGTTCGTTCGCATGGGAAAGACAAGTCATCCACTGAAAGTTGGTTCGAAAATGGTTTTCAATTTTAACCAGTGCTCCTCCTTTCCAAACTGAACAGCATTGATAGCAGTTCTGTCACAAGAACGCAAAAATCGCAAAAACATCCCGGAGATCAGCATTGCGTGGGAAATGTTTTCAAGCTGGCCATCTTAAAAGACCCCAAAAAGCATACTTTCTTGAGAAATTTATTTGAATGAAGAGTAGAATGTGTGTTGCCATTCTCGTTATTCACTTGAAAAAAAAAACACAAAACCCCGAATCTTATAGACACATGTGGGAACTGAAGGGGTTGAGTTTTTGAAAAATTGTTTTAGACACGTCTCATTGAGATCATATTGCAGCAAATTAGCCCCGTTGGAAGAAGAAAAAATTCATTTTGATTTTCACTCCACCCTACTGTCCACCCTATTAATACAGGGGGAATCCGGAATCCCCGTTCAATGCCTAAAGACCTTAGAATTTTCATGTGGAATCGTTTTTACTTCCATATTTATAGAGTAAATGGAAGTATTGTGATCGTCCTAAAATCGAGAATCGGCACGGAGCTTCAGAAAAAACTTTTTCTTATACACATTTACTCAGAATCACTTCCTGAACAAGTGTCCGTGTGTCCGTCTGTCCGTCTGTGGTCATTTACAAAAATGGTCATAACTCCCTCATTTCTCAACCTTTTTTCAAATTTCTTGAACTGAAATGTTTGTCTCGGCAGGACACCCTGTTTAATCGAAATTTGGATAACGCACAGTACTTCCGATATATTTGCATTTTTACTTCCATATTTACAGAGTAAATGGAAGTATTGTGATCGTCCTAAAATCGAGAATCGGAACGGAGCTTCAGAAAAAACTTTTTCTTATACACATTTACTCAGAATCACTTCCTGAACAAGTGTCTGTGTGTCCGTCTGTCCGTCTGTGGTCTTTTTTTCCGGCCACAAAAATGAACCGATTTGAGCGTTCTTGGTCTTAAAATCTTTGTTTTTCCTTGCAGAATATGTGGATATTTTTTATATTCCAATAATGTATTGTATTTTTATTTTGGGTGAATTTTAAAATTTTAATAGTGAATTTTTACTTCCATATTTACAGAGTAAATGGAAGTATTGTGATCGTCCTAAAATCGAGAATCGGAACGGAGCTTCAGAAAAAACTTTTTCTTATACACATTTACTCAGAATCACTTCCTGAACAAGTGTCTGTGTGTCCGTCTGTCCGTCTGTGGTCTTTTACAAAAATGGCCATAACTCCCTCATTTCTCAACCTTTTTTCAAATTTCTTGAACTGAAATGTTTGTCTCGGCAAGACCTAACACCCTGTTTAATCGGAATTTGGATAACGCACAGTACTTCCGATATATTTGCATTTTTAGTGTTTTCTATTTTATTTTTTTCCGGCCACAAAAATGAACCGATTTGAGCGTTCTTGGTCTTAAAATCTTTGTTTTACCTTGCAGAATATGTGGATATTTTTTACATTCCGAAAATGTGGCATTTTTTCATTTTGGGCGAATTCAAAAATTTTAATTGTGAATTTTTTGATATTTTTTGCCTAAACACCTTTAAAAACAGTCAAAATATGATCAAATTGTGTCACAATTTTACGTTTCAAAATATGGAAGTATTGTGTGTTATCTACGCACCACTGGTTTTTGTCAAGTATCTACCCAAAACCTACTCAAAATTTTTTTTTTTGAAATCTAAATTTTTTTTGAAGGGTCAAAATAATATTTTTCAAGGTCAAAAATTAGTCCTTAAACGACAACTTTAAACGACAACTCCCACAATTTGGCAAAAACGTGAAAAAGGAGATATTTCAAGCCAAACCGATTTAAAAACAAAACTTTCAAATTTTCAAGGAAAACCTCCTATCCTATGGTAAATCAAGCGAGAAACCCGGGAAAAATACTCAAAAAATTCTAAACCCACGGCATCACCTTCAAAATTGAGTTTTTGTGTTTTTTTCAAAAATGGACTGTACTAATGTCAATTTGGACCCCTTAACCTTTTTTGATCGGATTGCCCGGACAATATGCATCAAGTTAGAGCAAACCACAACTTTTAGGACTAGTTCAATACGATGTCCTGTCCACAAAATTTTGGCCAAAATTTCGTCCAGCCACTTCGTATCGAACCGCTGATCCGATTTTGGCGCGGTTGGTCCTAAAAGTTGTGGTTTGTCAGGGTACAATTCGGCCAAGTCAGAAATAAGGACAGTTTCACGATCCGGGTCTGTTGCGATTTGACTGGCCTTGCGGGGCGCGTGTGGCAAGGACGTACGTGATGACGGACCACAACCATAAACTATAAAAACCATTGTGGACCGTCATCACGGGATCAGTTGGAGAATCCACGTCTGCCAGCCCCGCCTTGCTATTCGGTAAGTCCAGACCCATTCGTGGCAATTTCTGACACTGCCTGTCGCATTTACTTTTCTGCTCTGTCTTCTGAGTTCCCATTGATTTCTCGACTTTCAGCTCTCAGACTGCCGATAGGAATAGTCGGGATAAAACCCAATTCTCTTCCGAGCCTTAATCCGGCCAACCCCGAGATAACTTGTCTAAATGTGCACATTGCTATCATATAAGATTTAAACAATTCAAATTATTGACGCTCAATACAGTCCTCTTGAATCAAAGAAGTTTAAGTTTCAGTAACCCTTCGTTTCCTCCTCAAAGAACAAACTAGTTTCAGTTAGGGAAAAAGGTTAGGAAAGAAAAAGGAAATTAACCGAAACCTAACATCTGGCTCCCCGGCGGGGAATCGAACCCCGGTCTCCCGCGTGACAGGCGGGGATACTGACCACTATACTACCGAGGTATAGTGGTACTAAACACTATACAAACCAATGTGCCCTCTACTATCGGGCAAAGCGGTCTGAGGGTTGATCTTGGGGCTAAGGTGGGACTTGGTTAGATTTTGCTGCTTGTTCTTGTTCATGGTAAAGTGGCCTTGGCCGATTCTGCCCTGACCTTGTCTTGACTACCGTCTCACGTTCTCTGACCGTCGGGTCGACGCTTTGAAACGGGGGGCGGATGTCAGGGTACAATTCGGCCAAGTCAGAAATAAGGACAGTTTCACGATCCGGGTCTGTTGCGATTTGACTGGCCTTGCGGGGCGCGTGTGGCAAGGACGTACGTGATGACGGACCACAACCATAAACTATAAAAACCATTGTGGACCGTCATCACGGGATCAGTTGGAGAATCCACGTCTGCCAGCCCCGCCTTGCTATTCGGTAAGTCCAGACCCATTCGTGGCAATTTCTGACACTGCCTGTCGCATTTACTTTTCTGCTCTGTCTTCTGAGTTCCCATTGATTTCTCGACTTTCAGCTCTCAGACTGCCGATAGGAATAGTCGGGATAAAACCCAATTCTCTTCCGAACCTTAATCCGGCCAACCCCGAGATAACTTGTCTAAATGTGCACATTGCTATCATATAAGATTTAAACAATTCAAATTATTGACGCTCAATACAGTCCTCTTGAATCAAAGAAGTTTAAGTTTCAGTAACCCTTCGTTTCCTCCTCAAAGAACAAACTAGTTTCAGTTAGGGAAAAAGGTTAGGAAAGAAAAAGGAAATTAACCGAAACCTAACAGGTTTGCTCCAAATTGATGCATATTGTCTGGGGAATCCGATCAAAAAGTCTTAAGAGGTCGAAAACCCAAGAAACCTGTTTTTGAAATTACGCCTTTTTGACATTTGAGCGTTTTTGAGTACTTTTGAGTGTGGTTAGCGGATTCTCTTACTAGAGGTGTCAAGATTTATTCTACTAGAATAAATTTGCTAAATTTTTTTTTTAAATCGGACAAATTCTTTTATGCGTTTTGCTGCGTATGGCGGATGGACAAACAACTTTTTTGCATATTTGTGCTCTAGAACCTCTGAAACTTGAAAGAAAAAATTTTCAGGGGGTGTTGTAAAAAAGTTTGCTTGACAGATTACATAAGTACATTATTTTTGGAAATAACGTACCAAAATGAACCAACACATCGTTACCCAAATGTGGTTTGCATTTCATAGGTTTGTATCATTCATCAACTTGTCCGTATCAGTCGTAAAAAATTTGGGTTATTATTTGAAGTAAGAAAGTGGACGTGCGCTTTGACGTTGGCGCCCGTGTACATTTTCGTGCATCGTCTTTTCTCATTTTGCTAAAAAACAAAAAAAAAGTTCAAAACCCTTGTTTTTTATGATGAAATTTTTTCATTTCAACTATTTTTTGGCTTTCAGGCCCGTGGTTCTTTGGTGGATCTGTCGAGAGATGCCAAAACTGGCAACCAGACCAAGTTCGCGTTACTTGATTACTATCGGCATCAACTGAATCTGTTTTCAAACATGTGTCTGAACCGGCAGTACTTGGCCCTGAATAATTTGTCTCCTCATTTAGAAATAGATTTAATACTCAAGTAAGTGCACACGCCGCAATGTTGAATTCTTCATTAATTTTACCAGCCGATCGGTGGACGCCCCTCAAAAACGTTTCATCGTTATTAATAGTATGTTTCCATACTGAAGTTTCCGTTGAGCAATTAAATCAAAGCCTTGTCAGATTCTTTCTTGGAAATAAGGTGTTGTTATTGGGGATAAATGGCGGCAATGCCCGCCAATAAAGTTCGTTGCACTTTTTTACTTCCATATTTACAGAGTAAATGGAAGTATTGTGATCGTCCTAAAATCGAGAATCGGAACGGAGCTTCAGAAAAAACTTTTTCTTACACACATTTACTCAGAATCACTTCCTGAACTGTCTGTCTGTCCGTCTGTGGTCATTTACAACCAGTGGTGCGTAGATAACACACAATACTTCCATATTTTAAAACGTAAAATTGTGACACAATTTGATCATATTTTGACTGCTTTTAAGGGTGTTTTGGCCAAAAATATCAAAAAATTCACTATGCAAATTTTAAAATTCGACCAAAATAAAAATACAATACATTATTGAAATATAAAAAATATCCACATATTCTGCAAGGTAAAACAAAGATTTTAAGACCAAGAACGCTCAAATTGGTTAATTTTTGTGGCCGGTAAAAAATGAAATAGAAAACACTAAAAATGCAAATATATTGGAAGTACTGTGCGTTATCCGAATTTCGATTGAACAGGGTGTTAGGTCTTGCCGAGACAAACATTTCAGTTCAAGAAATTTGAAAAAAGGTTTAGAAATGAGGGAGTTATGGCCTTTTTTGTAAATGACCACAGACGGACACACAGACACTTGTTCAGGAAGTGATTCTGAGTAAATGTGTATAAGAAAAAGTTTTTTCTGAAGCTCCGTTCCGATTCTCGATTTTAGGACGATCACAATACTTCCATTTACTCTGTAATTATGGAAGTAAAAATGGCCATAACTCCCTCATTTTTCAACCTTTTTTCAAATTTCTTGAACTGAAATGTTCCTCTCGGCAAGACCTAACACCCTGTTCAATCGGAATTTTGGATAACGCACAGTACTTCCGATATATTTGCATTTTTAGTGTTTTCCATTTAATTTTTTTCAGGCCACAAAAATGAACCGATTTAAGCGTTCTTGGTCTTAAAATCTTCGTTTTAGCTTGCAGAATATGTGGATATTTTTTATTTTAATTTTAAAATTAGAATTTTTTGAATTTTGTGAATTTTTTGATATTTTTGGCCTTTACACCCTCAAAAGCAGTTAAAATATGATCAAATTGTGTCACAGTTCTACGTTTCAAAATATGGAAGTATTGTGTGTTATTTACGCACCACTGGTTTTTAATAAGCTCTCATGGGCACCTTGTGGCCTGCAGCACTGAATCTACCTACAGGCTATACTGGATGCAATGGGTTCGATTCCCATTGGTAGGTACCATGAGACATTTAGTTCATAGCTTAACATGGATGTTGTTGATTCATTGTTAATTCGTGTCATTCCTGGTAACCAGGGTTGCTGGAAATGGTCTAAATTGGGGTAATAAACTCACTCCTTGTGATACCCTATAGGTTAACACAAGTAAACCATCTTTTTTTCTTCATTGGAATATAGGGCCACCACATAAGACCATGAGACGGGACTCAACAATGGACGACTGACGATTAGACGACTTTACTAGCCTTGAACATGGTGAGAACAGGTTGGGTGAGGATAATTAGAAACGGCTGTGGCCTGCTTATCTCTAATGTCGTTTCGGCGCAAAGATAGCCACCTTCAGATAAAAAACAATAAAAACAAATTTGCTAAGGGAAAATAATAGATCTTAAAAGAGGGTTTAAACCTGAGTGTAAAAACACATCCTGCTTCATCCTTTGGGAAACGGCAAAACTCAAACTCAAACCCAAAATGAAACCTAAACTCAAGCTGATATTGGCATGCGAACTCGAACTGATACTCATACTGGAACTAAGACTCAAACTGATGCAAACCTAAACCAATACTGATGCTCATACTGATGCTCATACTCATGCTCAAACTCATACTCAAGCTCTTAGGTCAAAAGATAGGTAAACTTAAGTTGAATCTGAAATTTAAACTCAAACTAAAACTCATAGGTCCAAGGAAAGGTAAACTCAATCGGATATAGGTACTCAAACTGAAACTAAAACACAATTTTTAACTACTATACTGAAACTGGAAGTCAAGCCTAAACCCAAACTGAAACTGATATTGATGCACAAGCTGAGGGCCGTATTCACAACACTTCCTGGGCATAAGGAGCTGCTCGATGCGCCAGCACTTCCTTCGCAAATTTTATTGGTCAATTTCAAAAAACAAACATTTCCATAAAACTCGCATGGTATGGAGACGATCACAGCAACTTAGGTACTGTCAATTGAACCTCGATTTTCGAGGTTCCAATTCCAAGGTTGCCCACTTGCTACCTTAAAATTGGAACCTCAAAAATCATGGTTGCGATTGACAGTACCTAGGTTGCTGTGCTCGTCTCCATACCATGCGAGTTTTTTTGGAAACGGAATGTTTTTTTTTTTTTTTTTTTTTTTTATTGACCAATAAAATGTGCAGAGGAAGTGCTGGCGCATCGAGCGGCCCTTATGCCTAAGAAGTGTTGTGAATACGGGCCTGAATCTTATACTGTACTCGAACTAAAAGTCAAACTGAAACTGAACTTCAAACTCAAACTGATTCAAACTCAGAGTAAATAATCAAGGGCCGACACACAATTCAGGAACTGATTCAGAGTAAAGGAGTATCGATGAGAATTTTTTTTTTTTTGAAATTCGATCCAATTTTCGGGTTTAGGGCGATTTCCATATTTCCTCTGTAAATATGAAATCCATATTTCCAGAGTAAATGGAAGTATTGGAATCGTCCTAAAATCGAGAATCGAGCTTTAGAAAAAACTTTTTTTTATACACATTTACTCAGAATCACTTCCCAAACAAGCGTATGTGGTCATTTACAAAAATGGCCATAACTCCCTGAATTCTCAACCTTTTTTTCAAATTTCTCGAACTGAAATGTTTGTCTCGGCAACACCTAACACCCTGTTTAATCGAAATTTGGATAACTCACAGTACTTCCGATACAGTGCATTTTTAGTGTTTTCTATTTTATCTTTTTCCGGCCACAAAAATGAACCGATTTGAGCGTTCTTGAACAGAAATTTTCGTCTTGGCAAGGCTCCCTGTTTAACTGGAATTTTAATTATCCACCGTACTTCTAATATATTTGCACTTTAAGTTTTTTTCTGGCCACAAATCGAACCTTGGTTTTAAAATCTTTGTTTAACCTTGCAGAATACGTGGATATTTTCTATGTTCCGATATCTTGATGTATTTTGATTTTAGGTGAGTTTTAAGATTTGCATTGTGAGTTTCTTGATCGTGAGGTTAATTTTCCATCCAAATAACATCAAAAGTAGTCAAAATTTAATCAAATTGTGTCAAAAATTAGCGTATCAAAATATGGATTGATTGCGTGTCTACTCACCCCTGGTATTATCTGTGAATGTCATCCAGCAGTGGTATAAATTTGTGATCTGTTGGCTCCTAGGTGTATGGCAGATGAAAATGTGTCATATGAATTACGGGCATCGTTTTGTCGCTTGATGCTCCATCTGCACGTGGACCGAGACCCACAAGAACCTGTAACTCCAGTCAAATACGCACGTCTGTGGTCCGAAATTCCATCAAAAATGTCAATTAACGAGTGAGTCGTCAGTCTACACTACATTCATTTGAACCATTCTGATAAGTTGAAATATTGTTTCTTAACTTCCTTGCCACTTGCAACCAAGGTGAGCTGAGCTGATGACCGACAGAAAATGAGCGATCTAAATTTTTTTATAGACGCTGTTGTTGAATTTCGATTTTTGCTAAAATATTTACAAGGGTGGTGAAGGATGGTTGAGCGAAGAACCCTGCAAATTCTTGCACCGGGGTTTATTATTCACATGGATTGCCTCCTTTATTTGATGCGTAATCAATGACTAATTATTTAGTAGGTAACTTTGTAAAATTTTCCTACAGGCAGCCCTGCTTACTCGCTAAAAGTCTATAACTTTTGGTCGAAGAAAGCTACCGATCTGGCAATGGTCCCATTTGATTCAGCACCAATAAATATATCAAATTAACACAGATATTTACTTGCATGGAGGCAAGGATTTTAGAAAAACACATTTTTTCTAGATTGACTGATTAGCTTGGCTGAAGAGTTGGGGAAAGTTAGCCAGTTTTTACTTCCTTTGTAATGAAGTGATTGGAAGTTGTGTTATCGCACTAAAATTGAGAATCAAAACAGAGCTTAAGAAAAAATTGTTTACTCACTCACCTTTTGGTTCATTTTTCTAAAAAAATGAACCTTTGTAATCGGTCAGGAAAAAATTTTTTTTACACCCCCTGAAAATTTGTTGGTTTACGTTTCAAAGGGTGTAGAATCCGAATCTGCATTAAAAATTTTTTGTCCGTCCGCCGTCCAGGGTTTTTCAGGGGGAAGTGTTGTCGTAAATTTTTGAAATTTTTACCAAAAATCAAGTTCCGTATCTAGTTGGTCCTAACGTCTCGACAGAACCCTACCTTAATTTTAAGGCCAGTAAAACAGCTGTTGAAGTGGTAAAAAATTCGTCTTTTTAAGGAAATTTACAACATAGGCATGTGAGGCATCATTTTCTATAGATTTTTCTATGCCGAATCGAATGAGACCATCGCCACGCCGGTAGCTTCAACCGTTTAGGAGTTATTGCAGTTTTAGTGAGACATTTTTGAGTTTTTTTAAATTTCTACAATTCTTGATACCTAACTCAAAAACGACTAGAGCCACAAAAATCGTTTTCCATTCGTATGAATCCCCACTAAAACTTCTGGCCTCCCGATATCTTCAATTTAAAGAATTTGGTCGCATTACACAAATCAGCAAAACAAAAATCCTAAAAAATTTGAGAATTTGGCCTTGGCTCTTAGATACGGTTGATTGATCTACTTACCTTACTAGCCTATTACACCAACAAGGTAATGCACTCACACTAGACCAGTTGCGCTTGGCAACGTGAGATTGAGACGCTTTACCAACGGTTCTGAGGCATTCTTGAGGCATTTTTAATGTAATTATACGGAGAATTTTGTAAAAATTATTATTCTGGTAATTATGTTGGTAAATAGGTAAGGATAGATTAAATGGCGAATTCATAAAAATTTAACTATGTGCTAAGTTGATAAGATTGGTAGATAGATACCCATCAAGATGGGTAGGTTTCTATCGAGCATTTGGATGATGTGGCTTTTTTGCCGGGTTGAAAAAAAAAGTTTTTCTAAATCCCCGTCTAAAATACAAATATATACTGAAGTAACTTCAAGAACTGTTCTTGAATAATAACAACTAAATTCCGTGTTTCAGAAGTACCTGTTTATCATAAGGTTTGTCTTTTCATTCGAAAAATGAACCCCTGTGCAGAATTTGCAGAAAACTAATGTGCACATGCCACTGATTTTACTCAGAATTACTCCTAGTACCAGTCCCTGTGTGTCCGGTTGTGAGCATTTACAAAAATAGCCTCACCTCCATCAATTCTCAACGCTTTTTAAAGGCCTTGAACTGGAAAGTTTGTCTTGGTGAGACCCATCACCCTGTTTAACTGGATTTCGGGTCACTAGCATGTGCTTCAAATATTTCCTTCTTCATCCATTAACGATTGGGAATAGGGTCGAGTGAAAACGATTTACTTTGTAATTGTTGAGGTGAGGGAGAGAGCAGTAGCCCATCGTACTCTCATATTGCTTTAATCTCCTAGCGCTTTCGTCCCACGGGGCCTCTTCAGGGAGCAACATTTTTTATGTGTGATGGTATTCCCACACAGGGCTCACCGTTATCTTATAAGTATCACCCTGAGAGGGGGTTGTCAGTGGTCAGGAGTAGTAAAAAAGATAGAAAAATATATGCTATATATAAAAAATATATAAACAATTAGGAAACAAAAAGGCTTGTTTCCTAATTGTTTATATATACATATATTTTTCTATCTTTTTTACTACTCCTGACCACTGACGACCTCCCCTCAGGGTGATAATTATAAGATAATGGTGCATCCTGTGTGGGAATACCATCACATATAAAAAATGTCGCTCCCTGAAGAGGCCCAGTAGGGCGAAAGCGCTAGGAGATTAAAGCAATATGAGAGTACGATGGGCTACTGCTCTCTCCCTCACCTCAACAATTACCCGACACCATCGACCAATAACAGATTTACTTTGTTGCCGACGTTTCTATATATTGATACCAGAGAGCAAGAAGGGCGAATCTGCTATTTAGGAAAGAAGCAGATTCGCCCTTCTTGCTCTCTGGTATCGATATATGGTATCAATCGGATGTTGGCAATACCTAGCTAATCCAATTAAGTTACCTAACCTGATTTATCAAGGACGATTATGCCTACCTAATTACTCACCTGTGTTTCCTGTCTAACCGTTACCAGCCAAGTGTCCGCTTCTAAATACATTTCTATTTTCCTTAACTGTCGTTTTTCTCTAAACCTATTCGCTGCTCGTCTCAATCGTTTGTATCTTCTTCGGGGCTCAGAAGTTCTCTCTATTGAAACGTCGGCAACATGGTAAATTTCGTTTATTCTCGACCCTACTCTCAATTTTTGGTGGATGAAGAAGGAAATAATATTGCAACTGGGACAATAAATAGAGAGTACTTCTCATGTATTAGCACTTTAATGCTGGATTTCACAAACTTCGGATCAGAGTTAATCTACAGATGGTTGCTCTTGGCAACTTTGTTTAAACATATTAAGTTTACTATGTCTGGATTAACTCTAATCCGAGGTTCGTGAAATTGGACATTGATGTTTTCTATTTCATTTTTTCAGCCCACAATACGAGCCGATTTGAGCGTTCTAGGTCTTAAAATCTGTGTTCCACATTGCAGAATGCGTAGTTTTTTCCATTCTCGTTAGTTGATGTATTCTAATTTCAGGCGGGTTTTTTAAATTGAAACGTTGAGTTTATTGGCATTTTTTATATCCATATAGCCTCCAAAATAAGCACTGATCCTGTGCCTAATTGTATTAGTTCCCCAGTGAAAAGTCTTGACATTGATAAAACCCCAATATTTAGATATTGGCGTCCGCTAACTCTAACCTCTAAGCCTTTCTGTTACTTTGACATAGGTGAACCAAATCAATATTTTCTAACTAAACAAAAATAAGTAAAATAACGAAATTTGGTTCAAGTATCTGCACTGGAACTCAGCACTTGAACGAATCTGTCAAAATTGAGAAATCCTCGCAGTCTGCCTCATAGCCCACTCACTGCCCCACTCATAGTCTGCTCACTGTATAGGGTGTATTTTTTTAACGAGAAAAGCTATCAACCTGTCGATTCAGGACCAGCTGACCAGCTTGTACCTCCTGAAAACTTGGGAAAATTGAGTTAGGTGGTGTTAAAACTTAAGTGACTATTTAATGAGTAAATGGTAGTATGGTAATCGTCCTAAAATCGAAAATCAGATTGGAGCTTCAGAAATAACTTTTTTCATGCACCTTTAATCAGAGCCACTTCCTGAACAATTGTCTGTGTGTCCGTCTGTGGTCATTTACAACCAGTGGTGCGTAGATAACACACAATACTTCCATATTTTGAAACGTAAAATTGTGACACTATTTGATCATATTTTGACTGCTTTTAAGGGTGTTTAGGCCAAAATATTGAAAAATTCACTATTAAAATTTTAAAATTCGCCCAAAATGAAAAAACGCCACATTTTTGGAATGTAAAAAATATCCACATATTCTGCAAGGTAAAACAAAGATTTTAAGACCAAGAACGCTCAAATCGGTCCATTTTTGTGGCCAGAAAAAAATAAAATAGATAACACTAAAAATGCAAATATATCGGAAGTACTGTGCGTTATCCGAATTCCGATTGAACAGGGTGTTAGGTCTTGCCGAGAGAAACATTTCAGTTCAAGAAATTTGAAAAAAGGTTGAGAATTGAGGGAGTTATGGCCATTTTTGTGAATGACCACAGACGGACGGACGGACGGACGGACTAACGGCACACGGACACACAGACACACAGACACTTGTTCAGGAAGTGATTCTGAGTAAATGTGTATAAGAAAAAGTTTTTTCTGAAGCTCCGTTCCGATTCTCGATTTTAGGACGATCACAATACTTCCATTTACTCTGTAAATATGGAAGTAAAAATGGCCATATCTCCCCAAATTCCTAACCTTTGTTCCAATTTCTTGAACTGGAATGTTTATCTCAGTAAGACCTAATCAGTAATACCTATTCAGTAAGACCCCTCTCGTTTTTAGGTCTCAGTAAGACCTATCACCCTGTTTAACCAAATTTGAATAACTCACAGTACTTCCGGTATATCAGCACTTGTAGTGTTTTCTATTTTATTTTTTCTTGGCCACAAAAATGAACCAATTTAAGCGTTCTTGGTCTTAAAATCTTGAGTTTACCTTGCAGAATACGTGCATATTTTTTATGTCCAGATAACTTGACTTATTTTGTTTCTAGGCGAGTTTTAAAATCTTCATAGTGAGTTTTTGACATTTTTCTCTTAAAAACCCTCAAAAGTACTCAAAATATAAACAAATTGTGTCAAAATTTTACGTATCGAATATGGAAGTATTGTGTTCTATCTACCCACACTGGTTTTATTGCAGATCTGGATTCCGGATTGAACCATGAAAATTTTGAGTAGATTAGGAAAAAGTTTTCTTGTGCAATGAAAATGGTTTATTATTGAGTATTAAACTAAACAAGCATAAAAAATATTTTTCCAAATTGCTTTCACTTTGCCGATCCCCCTTCCCTTACCCTAGGCAACTTCGCATACCGGGTAAGTTGGCATAGCGTTTGAAGGATAGGGAAAATTGGCACGTAATGCTGTGATGAAAAAATAATACTGCTTGCTAGAGAAAGAATTTTGATTGAGTTTTTGAACTATCTAGGAACTTGGCCAAAGAACAGTAGATCAAACTCAACGTTTTCTCTTTAAACTGTCTTATTTTGTCCTGAAATAATAGATAATTTGATTGTTTGCCTTTGAGACAGGCCTGTCTTGGTATATTTTTCGAACATTATGAAAAACACAGCAGTGGAGTAGGTTACCACAGCTAATGTAGTACTT